>CATIXA010000015.1:0-600000 GCA_949709075.1 Wickerhamomyces alni | reverse complement strand
CTCATTCTTACAAAAACCAGTTTCCATTGAAGTACATGAGACATATCTCCACAATTTACGACTCCCACACACTGATAATGGCAGAACTATAATCGTCTCACCAGGGAACTCTTTAGGGTTCATGGGTGGAGGGATGGACAAAGCCATTACAGAACTATTCAGTCCCACTAAAGACCTGAAATTTGTGGAGTCAAAGATCAAACAATGTTTAAGAAACGGTTATTCCGCTCCAAAATCACCAAGATTAGTGCAATTTACACAAAATGAGATCTCACATAGTGATGCTTGGAAGAATTTACGTGCTGATTGTATCTTACACATTCCAACAATGAGAACACCGAGAAAGTTAAACACGTTAGGTCTTGATTCCAAAGAAGCTTATCGATTCGTCTTTGATTTGACTTGGAATATCCTTGAGACGATTCTCATTGAAGATGGGGTTGATGTTCAAAATGTGATAATACCAGGGTTGGCTACGGGATATGGTGGGATTGATGATAATATTGCTGCTAAAGCAATGATAGCAGCCACGGCTATTTTCTGCAATGATGGATTTACTGACACGGAGAAGTCTTTACTAGTATTAAAATTTCTACAAGAAGACCATACAACTCTTATAAAGCAAAATGAGGAATTTTTGGGAGGTTTCGATACAGATAATGATACTCTGGATAAACTGTTTGATTGTTTACATGTTACCCCTATTTAGCAATTCTTCTAGCGATAAGTCATCAAAATCATCATCTTCTTCAACAATTTCATCCATTGCTGATCGTTTCTTCTTAGGTTTAGCAGTCTTATCCACGAGTGGACCTAGTTCTAGGATCTCGGCAAGTTTATCAAAGTCAGACTCGACAGTACTGAACAGTGCTGGATCAGGATAGATATCCTTTTTAAATGAATCGTTTAATATTGGAGAAGCACTTTCACCATTAATTACCGAATCTTTAAGGAACTGGTTAACACGATGTATACCCGGTGCTAACTTCACCAAAGAATCATGATTTCCTCGTGATCCAGGAAGTGGTAACAACGAGGATCCAATATATGGGTTGAAAATTCTCTTGTTCCCATCAAAATCTGTCTCTGGTGGTCCTTTTGCATCTATATCGAAATTCTTCACAAGAGAGTCCATTAGATCTTCAACCTCTTTAGTTGGAAGTAACTCATTATCACCCAATATCACTCTTCCTGAAGTAGTCTTCAACGTTGTCAAGTCTGGAAAATTGGCAAATTTTTCATCTTCACTGAATGGTAATCTTGTCAATATGAAAGCTCGAAGATCTTCCTGATCTTCATCATCAGCTTTTCTCTTCTTTCCTAGATCAATACCTTTTGATTTATCAACGTATACCGGGATTAGAACAACCATTTGAACCTCATTATTAGGTTTTGGTACGAACCTAGCAATGGCAAAAGATTCCAACTCCGTCAACACATCCACAAAAGCAGCAAGATTTCTTTGATGAGAAGAACTAGTCTTAGAGCCCAATATTAGTTGCGCTTCTCCTGTGAGATAAGCTCTTGGTAATTGTTTTGATTCAATGATACCACGAATATCAAGACCAGGTGATGTCTTGTAAGTTCTTTGTCTCTCTAATGCTTCATTCAAGACAACAGTTGCCTTACCGTACTTATACCCTTTCACTATTGACTCCTTATCCACTATTTCAGCTTCATATGTCTGTTTTGAAAGCTCAGCATCATCAGAGTAATCTAACTCATTGGCATTGGCACCTTCATCTTTGTAATTGTGAATTTCATATTCGGTGAATGACTTGACTGGTTCTGATTGATTTGTATCAGGGTTGTATCCAAACATATTTCTAGAAGGTGGTAATGATTTCTTCACAGCTGGATATCCTTCAACAGTGAATGAAACACAACTTTCATCCGTTTGGTATAGTTCTTCAAGTCCAGATGATTGCTTTTTCCCTTTCAATTTTGCTGGTACTTCTTCGGTCTCAATTGGGTTGATCAACTCCTCCAGGAGATTAGCCCCTACTCTAAATTGAACTTCATATAATTTTGTTGGTCTGACTGATTTTGGTGCGGGTTGATCTAGTAGTCTTTTAGCTTCTTCAGATGTGATGAGCACACTTCCTGGTACTTGTGTTAAATGTTTCTGCCAAAGTGCAGCGGTCGAGCTTTCTTCACTCTTACTCTCTCCTTTGAAATCCACTCCTAAAACGACCAATGTCACACTTTGTGCAATCAACATGTCAACGATACCATCTGAGAGAGTATCTTCTAGCTCGAGGTGTTTAGAAGCATTAGTAATAACCACAATATTCTTCTTGAACTTCTTCTTAGCAACATAAGTATTTAAGTCACTCAATGCAACCAATATAGCTTTGAAGATAGTATCACTTTCGCCGACTTCGACATCAAGTGGTTTCAATTCCTTGTAGAGCTCCAAATCACCAATGAGTGGTTGTTTAATTTCATGAACCAACGAAACATTCTCCACGTCCTGCGTGTTATTCGTTTCTGGTACGTTTACCGTATATAAAGCCACAACATCAGTCTTTCTACCTTTAAGAATCTTGTTTGCCACCACGTCCGTCGCATACCTTAGACCAATGGCCAAATCACTCTCGGTTTCCCCAGGGCTCACTTTTGCCATGTGACTTCCCACATCAATGATGAATTGAGTAACCTATAATACATATCAGTATATGTCCTAACATTGATGCAAAAAACACAACATACTTCTTTATCAGCCATTTGTGTAGATCAAGCGATCCAAAATATGAGGTGTTCTGTAGTACTTTTGAAGTGTAAAATGTTAATGGTGTTGTGATTTGGAAGAGAATAAAGTGTCTGGTAAGAGCACATCACACACACTGAAAGACGTCAAACTACAATAAAGAAATTCAAGATGGACATAATGCATTGATGATGACTAGAAAGGCACACAGACCTTGTTCAACACATCCTCCAGTATCGCTGCCCTTGTTATCCTTCTCATCAGCTCTTCAGCGAGTGTAGGATCACCTCCCCATTGTAAAGAAGGCTCATGCTTTGCTGGAATGATCTCGATATGTAATGGTATCACTTTCCTAGCAGCTAGTTTCAAGACGGATGGAATCAAGTAAGGACGCTCAAATATTAGACACAGTGCTTTCGCTAACATCAATAGCTCTTGAAGATGCTTTGTAGAAATCCCACACTCCACACATCTATGTGTCCGCACAAAAATGATAATGTCATACGCATACCGTTTCATCTCAGGTACCACTGTAATTGAGTTTACTTTGCTTCTGTTCATGAGAAACTGGTGGATCTTTATTCTGTTAAGACTAATTGGTAGCTTCAACTCTCTGGGTACTTCTAGCTGACGACTTGTATCAAACTCATGCACTTGCTGGAACCAAAACTCATCTTTCAAATACCTCGATAAGATAGCAGAGTCACGAACAACCCCTATGACTGAAAACAGTTCTTCTTGATGTAGAGGCCTCTGTATGAGATTCAAAAGATCATGCTGTCTCTCTGTACTAAGTTCATCTATTCCCACCAGGACTGTCACTGTACCAGCTCTGAGTGCATCCTCTATATTCTTCCTCGTTGACCTGTCTGACACTGTTACAACCTCTGCACCAATCCTCCAGTACAAGTCTAGTATCATCCTCAGTTCTGTCTCAGTTCGACTAAGATCATCAGATACTATTATCAGATTTCTATTCGCTAGCAAAGCGAGATAAAGCGATGTGTAAAGATTCTGGTCCGTCAAAGATCCATACATCTCATTGTAATCCTCAATCTCCTGTTTTAGAGACATCACAACCTTCTTTTCGATCAACTCACTAACAAATCCCTTGATAAAAATGTGTCAACAAAACAATAATAGAGCAGATTCAATCTGGAATAAAGTCCCCCAAAATATTACGTAAATATTACATAATCATTCGTACTCAAATTTTTTTTATACAAACTCATCGCATAGATTTCCAGCTAGTTCTGACTCTAATCTGTTGATAGAGACTTCAAAGCATCATGGCCAAGCTAGTACACAACGTGCAGAAGAAACAGCACAGAGAGCGTGCCCAACCGGGAGCTCGTGCCAGATTCGGGCTGCTGGAGAAGAAGAAGGATTACCAGCTTCGTTCCAAAAACTTTCATGCCAAAGAGGCTGTTCTAAAAAGCATGAAGAAGAAGACGAAGGAAAGAAACCCAGATGAATACTACCATGCTATGGTCAATAAGAAGACTGACGACAAGGGGATCCTTATTTCCGAGAGAGATGCTGAAATATTATCTACAGGTCAAGTAAAACTACTGAAGACCCAAGATGTCAACTATATCAAAACACTAAGATCTCAGGATCTAAAGAAAGCCAAGAAACTAGAACAAAACCTTACATTCAAAAGTGATGGTAAACACACAGTGTTTGTGAAGGACCTGGAAGCAAAAGAAAACTTTGATGCTGCTGAATACTTCCAAACAGACCGAGCATTATTAAACTCAAAAGAAAACAGAATAAGGGTATCACAACTGGCAACAGAGAAGAGTATAGTGAAGGGACTGGATGACAAGACGGTGTCTAAAGAATCCATAGATAAGAAGAAGATGAAGAAATATGTGCAACTACAGAGTATACTGAAGAGACAAAAAGAACTGAAGGAAGTTGAAGAGAGAATGGAGAACCAGAGAAATGGTATGAGTAACGGAGAAAAGAGAAAAATTGTCGATTCTGCGGGAAGAACAGCCTTCAAGTTCAAGAAACAACGTAAACGTTAATGAATCATGTATATTTAAGATAAAGAGAATGCATTGCTTATGCAAATGTAGCTTTCCACTTCTTGACAGTAGAATCATTACCTCCACTAATGAATTCAGTACTGTTCAACCATTGGACTGTAGTGACACCTTCTTTATGAGCATTTGTGAACTTGACGTTTTTGCCTGGTGTTTTCACAGAGTAAATAATCACATTGGTATCCAAACTTCCACTGACGACATGATCGTTGTCTTCGTTCCAAGATAGTGAAGTAACACGACTGGTGTGGAATGCCCATCTTGAAGTTATGACTTTTTGACCAGTAACGTCGTAAAGAACAATTTTACCGTTGTTATCAGCAATGGCCAGGAACTCTTCATTTGGTGAGAATTTGATGAAACTTGGAGCTGCTCTATTTGCGGAGATTTCAAATACTTTGGATCCAGATGCGCTATCATAAATGATGACTTGATTGTTTTGTAGTCCAACTGCGATGTAATTTGAGGAAGCAGCTAGTGCTGTACCTGTGGAGGATAAGTCAATCTTCAAGGTTTCCGCGCCTTTACTGTAACCAATCACGGACGACTCTGTTAGGACGAAGACCGATGATCCACTGGAGGCAATACCCTTTGGTTGGGAAGGTAGTGATGCTTGATAGCTTGATGATTTCAAAGTATCATCCCAGCCAGTTGAAACAACTTCATCTGCACTGTTAGTTAAACCAACGATCAAATTAGAATGTCCTGGTTCATAAGTGGCTTCATTGGATGTTAGGTCCCATTTCACTATTCTACCATCATAACTTCCGGTGAATAAACTGTCTGTGGTCAATGTCGAGGATGTGATAGATTTTTGGTGTCCTTTCACTATTTTGACAGGTTTTTCAGAATCCAGTGTTAGGTAGTTCAAGTCACCATTGAAAGATAACGAGATGATGTATTTGTCAGTTGCAATGACACCAAGTTGTTGTGTGTCAACACTTTTTTCAAAAGTCCAAGTCTTGACTAGCTCAGAAGAAGCAACATTCCAAAGCTTTATAGTAGAATCGGCTGATGCAGTGACGAATCGTTCATCATCTATGAAACTCAAGGAGAAGATACCACCTTGATGTTCCCCTTCACCAATCTTCTTCACAAACTCACCGGTCTTACCATCGTAAACCACTATAGCTCTATCAGAACCAACACTGATCAGATGTTCACCATTTGGAGAGAATTTCACATCTTTAACGAAGTTGTTATGGTATCCACGAAGACTGGTATCGAACTTGAAAGGTGGTCCTTGAAAGAAAACCAATGCAGAATCATCACCTGCAGTAGCAGCTCTATAAGGTCTAACAGGTCTAATTGCAACGGCATTGATCTGCGCACTGTGGCCTGAGATATCACCGACTGTGTTACCAGAGTCCCATGTGAAAGCATGTCCGAATCTTTCTTTACCGTTACCAACGGCAATGATTCTCTTAGACTCGGAATCCCATGCGATGTCATTTATACGACCATTGATGATCTGGTATTCACCTTTGACGATAAGTTCTTCTTCATTCACAGTATCCCATATTTTGACATTTCCTGATTCGTCACCAGAGGCTATGTAGAAACCTGAAGGTGAAAACTTGGCCACAGTGGTGTTGTAGTTATGGTTCACGAATTGAACAGCTTTTTCTGGGTTCTCGACGGATCTGATGAAAACAGATTTGCCTGACTGTGATTATCCTTTGTTAGTAACTGAGATCCATGCTGATCAAATCACGGAAGTACGTACAGCATATGCGATTCTGTCAGTCTTTTTGTCGTAGGACAAGTGCGCTGTCTGTGCTCTCGCAGTACTTGGAAGCGGGGCCAGCACCAGTGTTCTCTCGATAGACATTGCTCTTTCTAATAGTGGGTTTATCGGTGTTCTGTTGACGTTGTTTGTCGTTGTTTTGGTGTTTTTATGCCAGTTGGCACCGATTTCCCGCGAACTCGTTTTATTCGCGGTTTCTTGTGATTTTTTAGTAAGCGCACTACAAAAATTTTTTCCACTGAAAGAGATGAGCTTTGTATGTGTGAATAGTGTAATTAATTAGATCATAAGTGAATCTAAGTAAGCAATGTCATCTACCAGACAGAGAGTCACTGTGGCGAAGGCCCCTGTGCTGCCGGCACAGACCACCCCTGAACAGAGATATTGGAGAGGCTACACCAACACCCAGCTCGTGAAGGAACATAATGCAGTAAGCCATATCACATTCAATCCAATAAGTCCATACGATTTTGCAGTCACTAGCAGTACCAGAATCCAAGTGTTCTCATCGAAGACAAGAGAAGTTGTAAAGACCTTCTCCAGATTCAAAGATACAGTATACAGTGGTGAATATAGATTTGATGGTAAGCTACTGGTTGCAGGTGATGCCTCTGGTCTTGTTCAAATCTTTGATGCTCATCAACCTAGAAACCTTTTAGTGACCTTAAATCCATCCACCCATCCTACCCATGTCACCAAATTCCATCCAACAGTATCCACCAACTTGCTGACTGCATCAGATGATAGAATCACCAGATTATACGACATATCAAGTGCCCAAACACCAATAATATCTTTCGATGACCATGAGGATTATATCCGTACTGCGGACTTCATCCCAGGATCCAACCTAATAACAACTGGTTGTTATGATGGATTTGTCAGAATATTCGATCCAAGAGTTGGTACTGATCCAGTTGCCAAATTCAACCAAAACTCACCTGTTGAAGCCATATTACCATTGACACCAACAAGTATGGCCACTGCTGGTGGTAACTCAATCAAAATTTGGGATATCGCTGCAGGTAAATTGATCCATGAAACTTCTAATTTCCAGAAAACTGTCACTTGTCTGGCATCTGCTGGTGGTGATAAGGGAATCCTTGCAGGTTCTCTAGATGGTCATGTTAAAGTCTTCGATAGTATCAATTGGGAAGTCAAATTTGGATGGAAGTTCGGAGGTGGTGTGTTAAGCTGTGGTGTTTCACCAGACTCTAAACATTTCGTTGCCGGTTTGACATCTGGTCTACTATCAATCAAAACAAGAAAGACTGAACCAAAAGTTAAACAAGGTGTTAAGGAAGTGAAGTCTAATGCATTCAAGAAGATGATGAGGGGTGGTGATTACCATGGTGAAGAAGAACATAGAGTTGTCTCAGACAAACAAAGACAACAGAAGAAATTGAAACAATATGAGAGACATCTAAATGCCTTCAGATGGAGTGAAGCATTGAACTCTGCTTTCGTTCCAGGTGTTTCCAAAGAACTAAGTGTTGCTGTCCTAGAGGAATTGAAGAAGAGAGGTAAAGTTAGAGCTTCCTTACTAGGCCGTGATGAAACTACCCTTGAACCACTTTTGACGTGGTCTATTAAAGCTATTGAGGATGTTCGTTGTATTAATACCGTATCAGATTGGATTGCTGTCGTCGTTGATTTATATGGAGCTTTGATCGACAAATCTTCAGTCTTGGAAGAGCTGATATTAACACTCCGTAAGAAGATTAGACAAGAGGTGGAGAAAGCTAGAGAAGCTCAAAAGATTGAAGGTATGCTACAGCTTCTAACAGCCTCGTGATGTTATAGATATTATCATGAAATATATATTAAATGCATTTTCATTACGTCTATCTTCCTCTACTTCTTTTCCCGAAAAATCCCTTCTTCTTATTGATTTTCAGCTTTTTGAAGTTACGACTCACAGCAGGTTTATACTTCTTAGTTGGGTCAACTGGGGTAGGAACGAAAGTACTTTCTTCTTCAGACCAGTCTTCGGATCCATCATCCACAATATCTTTGGCATCTTCTTGGATCGTATCAAGTTTCTCTAGCTCTGTCTTTAAATCCTTGTTGGCTATTTCATCCTTCTCTGTAATTGGACGTGACTTCATCTTGACTCTTCTAGTTTGTCTTTTCTGAGTCTTCTTCTTCTTATAAACAGGAACATGTTCCTCATCAGCTTCGTTAGTTCCATCGTCATCTCCATCATCACTTGAAAGCATCAACATGAGCTCCTCGTCGTTGAAATCACCATACTTCAATTCATCCTGAATATCGTGTAGCTCATGAATGATTGTACTCAGGCCTTTCCTTATCCTCTGAGAAGCAAGCGGCGAAGGCGATGCTGTTATCGTGTAGCTCGTTTGGCCTGCTCTGAGGTATGCAGGTGTTACTTGAGGTTTACTCATGCTGTTCGGTTTCAATGGTGTCTTGAATGTGTCTTCTTCAACAGTATTGTTGGATTCCACTGTATCATCATCAGCTTCATCTAGCATTGAAGAAAAATCTAGCTTTTTTGTAGGTGTTGTGAAGTCATCCACTACAACCTTGATCTGTTTTGTTGGTGTCGTCTTGGGACTTGAGATCATGTCAAATATACTGAGAACTCTCCCATTCAATTGCGGTGTCGGCCCGATCTCTGTAGTTCGTACAGGTGAATCAATCACTTCACCCGCTGGCGATGTCTTCTGAGGAGTTTCCAAAACCTGCCTCTTTCTCTTTGTTGGCGTGCGTGGAGGTGGTTTCTGCATCGGCAGTTTGTGCATCTTGTATTGCTTATACTTCAGGGCTATTGATATCATTAGTTAGCTTCTAGACATTAATAACCAGTACATAAAAACTCACCAATATCAGCATTTTGCTTGATATCTTCCTTTGTAGGTGCCCTTCCAGCGTTCTTCTTGAAGGAATGCTCCCACTGCTTGATCTCCAGCTTCAACTTGTCGATCTCCATCCTGCCAACGACAATCCCACTTCAAGAACTCGAGACAAGTTTAGTGTCAAGTGACATAACTGAAACATTTTTCGCGTTTTCCGCGTTTTGTTATAGTGCTCTATACAAAATGCTTAGTACGGTAATTTTCGCGGATTCATGTCATCGGCAAAAATATTCGAAACTGAACTTCATTAGACAAAGGCTGATTTGAAGAGGCTAATTTATACTGTATTTTGGTCATGTTGGTGAGAAGCTCTATCAAGAATGGGACTCTGAAGAGATGTGTGCTTCTCAGTCTCGTGAAATTCAGAACTATCCAGGAAATCACGAGGTCTGCAAGATATTTGACAACTACATCTACAACACCTGAAGATTTAACAAGTGACACACAAAATGATATCCCATGGTATTTGCGTGAAGACGAGGCATCTAAATTGGATAAACCGATCTTCAAGGCTGAAATGCCCGAGATTCCGAGTAATAGTCCTGAATCATTGAAACCAACATTAGAGTACATGATCAAAGATTTAGGTCTTGATGACTTCAAAATCTTTGATATTAGAGATCGTGAAGATTTACCAATCTCTACTCAGAGTGACTTCATGATCATTTGTCAAGGTAAAAGTGAAAAGCATATTCAAAACGCCTCCCAGGAACTAATAACGTTCATAAAGCAGGAGTACGATGTGTATCCATATGTTGAAGGACTGGTCAAACCAAACAGTATGGCTAGAATGAGAAGAAGAATGAGAAGAAGACTGGTAAACAGAAGACAAACGCATGATGATGTTGACTTTGGTGTTGGTCCAAACAGTTGGGTGATGCTAGATACACAAATTGACAGTATCTATATCCACATTCTTACACCAGAGAGAAGAGACCATGTCAATCTGGAGTACATGTGGTGCAAACCTGAAGAACGTGAACTTTACACTAAAAGATCTACTAAAGTCTCCTCTAAATTCCTTGAAAACGACGATAATATCTTCGCTTCTATCTATAAAAGAAATTATTCCACTGGTCGTCAGTTCGATCTTGAAGATCTAGCAATTCAGCAGCTGAAAGTTCAAGATACAGAACATTTCGACGAAATTGCACAACAAATCAGATCCGACCCGGAAATAGCTACCAAAGTACTGGCCGGTATAATCACAGACCTAAAAAACTCTAACCTGGATCATGTTCTGAGCAATGGTGCCTCAATCCATGCCGACTTCTTTTGCAAAAGTTTTCCGTTACAACCTACTGAAGAAAATTGGGATCAACGTTTTGAATTCTTGAGCCTAGGTCATCTCATTCTACCTGAGGAATTCAGGATGATGGATATCATGTACAGTCTTTTCCTTCAATCATCAGCGGGTCACACGCTGACTTCACCTCATGTGATGAAACTGATTCAAGTGATGAATAAATCGCCAGAATATCACAACTCAGATATCATCAAGAGCCAAAAGGAAATCAACTTGAATTTCCAAAAAAGATTCAAACTGATTTCTATACTTATGGAAACGTTTGATCTCACACATTCAGGACCTATTGATGCTGAGTTGAAACTGGAATTACTAAGATTTGCCAGTCAGCAAGAGTGTTTCGCCAAAGCAGATGACGTGCTCATCCCTATACCTGGAAACTTCAAAGTGTTTGTTGAACTCTTGTCAACTGAGAGAGACCCACATGATATTGTACAGTTCATACTGACGGCTGCTTTGAAAGCCAACGACACCAAACTCTTCTACGACTACTGGAGATCACAATTCAAATATAGTCCAACGACAGAAGGTGCTGTTTTTGACGATAGACCATGGGGTATACTAATCGACCTTCTGGAGGCTTCTAACAGAGAGAATTTCACTGAGATATTCGTCCATCAAGAACTTCCAAGATTATTGGAGTTGGAATTGCCTTTAACTGAACAACACAAAGCTCAGGCTTTGTCAATCTTGAACAAGTTTGATGAGAATGGAGATGGTTACGCTGACATACGTTCAAAACTATAAGACAACACAAATACATGTACATACATAATGACCATTGTTCTGTAGTTGACTCTCTGTTTATTCTCTATTGATATTACTATTTAGGTAATCAACAAATAGAGGGATGATTCTATCTATATCCAGACTTCTCATTTTGTTCAAAGTCACGAAAGTTCGTCTGATCCTCTGTAGTTTGGCATTCGAAACCCCATTGGTAGGCAGATCAACGAATAGATCTTCCTCAATTCTGATTCTTGAAGTATTCAAATCTTCAAATTCGATGACTTTATTAATGACTAGTTGTGTTGACTTATCTAATTCTTGTAGGTAGTTTGTCTGTGTAGCGGGTTTCAATAGTGTTGCAGAATTAGCTTGTGGTGGTTTTGAGAAGACTAATGCATTCCAAATATCGTCAAATGGAATGGAAAGATCATCATATGCAACTGGGATCAATGGCGAATCCCATCTTGAGTTTCCATCAGGTTCTTCATATCTCATACTCAGCTGATTTAAAAGCTCTGGATCCCATTGGTCAGTCTCAGGTCTTTGACTGTTCCATTCAAGACACTTCTGTAGTGGTGCCATAACATGTACGACACAACATCCTGTTGAGAACGTTTTCGCTTCACAGTGCAATTGATATCTGAAACCTTTGATATAGGCTGGTGAATCCAAGATAACGATTGTTGTTCTTGAAATATCTCTTTTCACTGCTGACATTTGAAGCCCCCTAAGTGACTTCTCTGTTCTTGATTCTCTGTATTCTTCTTTTGAAATCCCTAGTGATTCATCGGAGTGAAGTATGACCTTCAAGTTGGCACCTTTGTCACCGGGTTGCAATGATGCAATTTTCTCTGTCAGTTTTTGCTGGAGTTCTTGTGCCCTTGTGGACTTCCCAGATGATGGGAGCCCTGAAAATATCACGAGTGGCATGATGAGGATGTGTTGTTGTCTTGAATATGAGCTCCAGATCAGAGTACACCTTGATGAAGTTTTTTTTTTTTTTTTTTTTTTTATTTGACATTAAATTTTCCGGTCTACCAGAACTCATCTCTCACTTTAATACTTCATCAGAGCTTTGGATCCTTAGACTGCCTGTTGGTTATACTACTGCCCTATGAGCACATCGAGACTAGCCAAATTCATTCCTCGGAGGGAATTCCCCGATTACAGAGTCAATCTGAGCGACTTCAAAGGTCACCATGTGAAAGCACTGAACAAAATGACCAGACTAGCACCACAGTTAGATCTTGTCTTCGAACTTCGAGATGCTAGAGCACCACTGGCGTCCAGAAACGTCTTACTTGACAGACCTTTGGGAAGAGCACAGAAGATTATATTATATTCCAAAAAAGATCTGAGTAGGATTGATGTGGGATTACTGAAACAATGGCACGGTAATGAACCTTTCATGTTTGTGGATTGTCGTTCCAAGAAAGATGGTGAGCTTCTATTGGAGATAGCTAAACAAAAGTTCTACGAGATGATACCAGCTCCACCTTTAGGCTTGAGAACAATGGTTGTTGGAATGCCCAATGTTGGCAAAAGTACACTTGTCAACACTATAAGGAAAGTTGGATTGGACAAGACGAACAATGTAGCTAGAACGGGTGGTCAACCCGGTGTCACTAGAGCGACAAGTTCTATCATTAAGATCAGTGACGAGCCTGAGATATTGCTGTACGACACACCTGGTGTTTTCCTGCCCAGAGTTGATTCGGCTACCACCATGATCTTACTATCATTGATTGGTGCTGTGAAGCCAAACGTTGTGGATCCCGTGATACAAGCTGACTATTTGCTATACCTCATAAACTTACAAAACTGGAAGATCTATCAAAAGCATCTTGATCATCCAACAAATGACATATCTGAGCTATTGGAGGCTATAAGTAAGAAAATCAAGAAGTACAACAGAAAGACAGGATACTTTGATGAAGTTGGAACAGCAATTCATTGGGTGGATACTGTGAAACAGGGAAGAGTTCACGGGTTAAGTTTTGAGCTGGATATGGTTCTGGATAACGATCAGTTTGATTTCAATGAAGCCGGTGTGCTGGAGAAAGCGAGAGTTGATAATATGGATATCGCATTGAACAGGGACATCAAGAAACATACTACTTTCCGTGACAGTGTTGCAAAGAATGCCAATCAACTTTTCAACACCAAACTGGAATAGCTGAAAGACCCCGAAAGTGGACCTAATGTCACATTTTACAATTAGGTGACCCATATGTATGTACTGTACACTGAGAGATATCTCAGAGACGCTCTGACGGCCGACACATGATCTGATCAGTAAACCTGGGGAAGGGCACTTCAAAGTCCAAAGTCCAAACTCTAAACACTTTCAATTCGAGCTTAGTTGAAGAGATCTAGAAGAGTTTGTATAGCTCTAATCACATGGTTTAAATCTCTATTTAGATAATCGGTAATGTTATTGACCATCTTTGATGATCTAATCACCGATCAGCCAACAGATCGAAGCCAACTTATGTGACACAACTTAATTAGCGTGTTTATTAGGCAGGTGGTGCACAGATTTGAAATTTGGAATTAGGACTCCACCATTACGTAACACGAAAAGTGTGAATTTCTTTTTCGCCCGAAATGACCAAACAACCGTTCATGATTGGCTGCAGTTAAGTGCTACTGTGGTTGGGACCACACCGAAAAGGCCGATTCAGGTTGCACGACCTGCTGGCAACTGGAGCGCATAAAATCTAGTTGCGAAGAGAATGTAGTGTGTGTTTTGGCTACATTAATACAGTAATTGGTGTCTACGTGTAGTGCCCAAGTAGGGTGTACTGCTCGAAGTAGTCTCATGTCGAAAGAATGTGAAACAAGTGGTCAATTTGGTGTTGTAGTGCGGGCTGTTGCTTCCATAATTACCAGTTCCGAGTACTTTTTCTTGTTGTAAAAAAATCAATTTTATATCAACACGCAAATTTTCTGAAAAACGGTTTCCTCGAGAATTGGCTGTTTCAGGATATAAAAACTAGCTGTTATCCTTCGATTCGGTGTCTGTTATCTATACTATCTGTTGATTGACACATCTAATAATCATTTCATGCGCATATAACCCCTAACGACAAGATGGATTCAAGTGAGTATTTATACATCCCACTCCAACTTTCCCACTCGGGTAGTTAAAGAGGGGAAGCTGAGAAACACGATCACAAGTGCTAACAAATCGTTATCAGAAACAAATCAGTCTGGTTTGAACCATCTCCAGAAAATCCAAACACCAACTTCAATCAAGACATCCAAGAATTGGGTCTTACCACCTCGTCCACGTCCAGGTAGAAAACCAAATCCAAGCTCGAAGTCGCCTTCTGCGTGTCCTTCCACGTCGCCCCCAGCACAGCTCGTATCGATTGTCTCCCAGGATATCAAGCCTAAGAAGACTTACAAAAAGAAGGCTCCAAAGAACGTCCAACCACAAGTCCAGACAATCACACAGATATCGAGTAACCCAGTCGAATTGGCTTTGAAACAAATCAAAGATGAGAACAAACAGCTTAAACTGGAGCTCTCAAAGCTCGTTTCTGATCTAAAATCACTTCAGCAACAACAAGAGATGGAACTACTCCACAAGAAGAGAAATCACGTTGAAATGGAGAGTGTCTCTGGTGATGATGAATTCCTATTTGATCAACTAATTGATAGCGGCAGTGATGAAGATGACCTCTCCTCCCAGATATCAACACCTTCATTGATCTCAAGTACATCTTCAATAATGTCCCACTCAACCAACTCATTGAGCTCGATCCAAGAAGACCAAGTTTTGAAACTCGACGACTTTCTAACTACTTCATACTTTGACGTTACTACATCCAACTCAATTACTTCCAAAACCAAGGAAGTCAAACCATTGAAATCAATCAGTGTCAAATCACCAATGCTGAGTCCTCCTGCACTACCAATCAACGATCATGACCAAAACTTCCAATTCAAATTCCTCGAACAGGAGACTTCAACTATTAATGTTGATAATGTCAACAATAGCTCTTTGTTTCAAATGACCACCACTGATTCGGATGATATGTTCAATTGGGAATGGAAATAGATTTGAACTTCATTCATGATCCTCCTCTTGTCCATATTCAACCAAATGAAGCATCCTTATTTATCCACTACCGCCACAATTGTTGTCACACTTTAAAGACGCTTCTGTCTTCCCTTTATGCCTTTATGTTATACTTTTTATTTTATGCTATACGAAAATCTCCAATTACAATCCAATGACAATCAAATTTGGTTTATTTCAATTCTACTTTATTCCCTGGCTATGCAACCTACAAACTGGTTGAGTTTAGTCTGTTATGTGTTTACGAGTTATTTATAATAACGTGTTAATGAAGCCTTTGATATTATCTGACGACGTAGATCTGTGGAATAACGCTGGTACTCTGTCTACCTACTACTGGTTATACTCTCATCATGTTTGGACACACTACCAGCTAGAGTAGCTACCGCATCGACGATGTGCGTGCTGGATAATTTAGCAAACGAGCGTGGTATACGTTGAGCACCACTGGTAGTACTATCTCTGCTCAAGTGTATCTGGTAGTCTAGTGTTTCTTCCTGTTTCAATGAGCTTGATACATCTGTATCTCCGTTGCGTTGCTTGTTTTCCAATGTTATAACCTTGGACATTGGGCTGGGTAGTGGATCTGAGTCTTTCAAACTGATGAGCTTGCTCTGTACAGAAACGTCGAGTAAGTGAAAAGTAAGAGACACATAGACTTATATATCGAAGGGTAACAATGTAAAGAGCGCATTATCAGTCATTAGCTCATTTGACACAAAGCATTGCGTAATTTTGCTGTAATAATAAGTAACCGTTCTATAAGGAGATTCCAATCCGCTAGGCAGGGATGTTGTGCTCGTCCGCCTAGCTTCTTCCTGGGGCCTGGGACCATCCTAAACAGCTAAAGATCTTGGACCGACGTGTACGTACCACTTTTGAATGCGAACTGTTGATGTTTCGCGTTATAGCATTTTGTAACGCGTGAAATATAACCACCAAACAACATCAACAAATAAGCAGGATTGAGATGAGTCAGACTGAGAACTTCGACCAGATATTGGGTTTAGACCTTGATATTGAAAACACAAACAAAGTATCTGCTAAGAAGAACAAGCCAAAGAGAGGATATACAACGATTTCAGAAGACCATCTTTTATCAGTACGCGGATTGAAATACATAAGACTTAATGCTCAAAAAAGTCTCCGAAAAAAGCTCAATCACTCAGATGAGTTCAAGAATCTACATAACTTACTGAGCTACTATCAGATATGGGGGCACAATCTATTTCCAAGAGCCAATTTTCAGGATTTTTTGACGATGTGCTCAAAGACAGGGTCTAAATCCAGAGTCAACGCACAAAGAAAAGAATGGCTAAAGGAAGACATTGACAAAGAACTGAGAGCTAAAAATGGGTTTGCTACTTCGGTTGGATTGGAATCAGACGCTACTACCAGTATACAACGTTCTAATTCCGAAGAAGCCACGGAATCTGGTAGAAATACGGTATCTGAGTCAGATAACTTTCAAGAAACACAGCAACGATCACAGGAGCCAGATAGCAACGGATTATTTGTTCAGGCAGATGGTGATGACGAGCCATTCAGTGATCTTGGTGAAGATGATGACTTCTTCGCTTCGTTACCGCAAAAGAAATTATCAGGTGCAAATGCGTCAAATCCACCACAGAAAAAAGACGGATCGGATTCAAGCTCAAAAGGGGAAATAATTGCGGAATCACCAAATCCCACACCGAACAAGCAATCACCGGCGCCTCAAAAGGAGTCAGCACAAAACGCCCCAGAAGAGGATTTCCCAGAACTCGACGATTTCGAGGACCAGTATGCTGCAGAGATGGAGGCCATGGAAGGTTTATAGTTTACAGTGTATCTAATCTGATATCTTCATGAGATAATCAATCACAAATATGTCTAAAACTGGGTGTGCCATAATCCAAGCCTGACTAGTTTTTCAATAAAGATTCCTAATCCGTAAAAAAGTATGAATATCCGCCACTGCTTTGCGTCTCTGCACGTGACCTCACCATAGTTAACAGCTGTGGATTTCCGATAAAAATTTCATACACAATAGACAATTGCATAATCTGTGTACCACAGTTTTTCTACTTTCTACAATAAAAGCGATGTTGTTTGCCTGTGTGTGAATTTTCACATTTCCTCATGACCGTCTTTATAATACATACCATTCTCATATAAAAGACTACACAGTTCTACCCTTCTAATCTCAACTCACTTCCCTGCATTATTCATCAAATTCCGTTAATCTGGATCGCACCAAGACAATAGACACTACACAATAAAAAAAACTTCACAATGACAACACAGACACTTCAAAACAAATCATCTGCATTCACCATTTCAAGAAACCTGAAGAGAAAACTCGAAGAATCTATTTCACACTCCAAAAATGTCACGATAGAGGACCGCACCCTAAGCATAAGTTCCACAGATTCTGAAGATCTCGGTGAGAAACTCGATAAAAATGAATCAGTTCCATCATCAGATGATGAAGATATTCACAAATCAAAGAAGCACAATAATCACAGCACAGATATCAAAGATATCAAAGAACCAGCTTCCAAGAAACAAAGATTTGAAAGAGTCAAATCAGAGTTGAACCTTACAGAGATCCATCTAGTCGAGAATGATGATGACTCATTACAAACTGCACTTGTCATCAAATCATTCGAGGAACCATTTGCCATCGATAAAGAATACCCTATCCCTGATCTAAATGAGCATGAGATCCTAGTTGAGAATAAATTCATTGGTTTGAATCCTATTGATTGGAAAGGTAAGAAATACAGATTTGGTGTCTACTCTTTCCCATGGATCCAAGGTCGTGAAAGTTCGGGTCTTGTCAAGAAACTCGGCTCAAAAGTCGATAACTTCCAGATTGGTGATGAGGTCTTCATTGCTTCCACTTCATACAGAGATCTAAGAACCTCAACTTTCCAACAATACACTGTTTTTGATGCTAGACTTGTTTGGAAATTACCAAAAAACTTGAGTTTGAAAGAAGGTTCTGCCATTGGGGTTGGTCTAGTCACTGCTGGTAGTGTTCTGGAAGAGCTAAACACCAACATATTTGGTAATGATGATTACGACAAAGATTCCTATCTTGAAGAGGAAGATCGTCATAGCATTCTGATCTGGGGTGCTTCCAGTGGTGTTGGATCTTACGTTGTTCAACTAGCGAAAGTTGCAGGATTCAAAAATATTTTAGCTGTTGCATCACCAAAACACCAAGAATTTCTTACGAAGCTGGGTGCTACACATGTCTTTGATAGATTCAAATCAGTTGAAGATATCGGAAAAGAATTGTTGGAAGTCATTCCAGAAGGTCTTCAGATCGGTGTTGATGTTGTCGGTAAACAAACTTCAGACGCTGTCATCAACCTTTTGAACTTGAGCAGATCTGATGAAGATCCAGAATCAAAAACTTTCGTTGGTGTTGTTTCTAAACCATCCAAAGATCTTGATTCAAAATTACTTTACAACATCACCTTGAAAGAAGTTTTAATCAAAAAGTTCCACGAGAACGTCAAACATGGTCAGAACCTGGTCAAAACTACACATGACCTATTAGAATCTGGCAAGATTGTCTCTCAGAAGAATTTGAAACTATACAACGGCTTCGAAGGCATCACTAAAGGTCTTGAAGATCTTGAGGAGTTTGGTGCCAGTAATGAGAAGTACATCGTTGAGCTTTGATTCAACTGATTTAGAGATGATTATGATTTTGTTTGATCTTATGCTGTTTTGGTTTTTATGTTAAAAGCTTCTCACTAGGAGCTTCTATCGTTATGTTTGCATTTTTTAAGTTTCAGTTCGAGGTATAGACGTATTACACGATATAGAATTCACTGACTGATTGTTAATGTAGCTATTCCTTTCACAATCTTGCACCGCAAGAAAACATTGCTTGGTAACAAACCCTCTGTACAACTAGTAGGGAATAGTCTGATAGAGCTGAACAACCATTGCTAGCATTAGTCTATAGAGACGAATGTCGTGTGTGGTACGAGTTATGTGTTTAGCCTACATACTCATAGTTGGTAATGGTAAATTTCGCGAAACATTACGAAATCACTATTACAGCGCTCATAACGCACAAATGAGTTGCGAAGATTTCCCACGTGCACTGAAATTGAAGGTCTGCTGAAAGGCCATAATCAAGATATTGGCTGCCTCATTGAAAAACATTGTCAACCTTTTTTCAAGTTCCATTGTGAGTGAAACACTAGCTAGTCTCTTACAATTCATCACTGAACAATGTCTTCTGCTCCTCTACTTCAAGCTGCTCCAGGTACGTCGCTTTTGTACAAGTTTTGACGGCTCTTTATCAGCTGTCATTCATATAGAAGTTTTACTAACTTACTCATCCAGGTAAAAGAATCGCCCTTCCAACCAGAGTCGAGCCAAAAGTGTTCTTTGCCAATGAACGTACATTTCTATCATGGTTGAACTTCACAGTGATACTTGGTGGTCTAGGTGTTGGTCTACTGAATTTTGGTGATAAGGTGGGTAGAATCAGTGCTGGTCTATTCACTTTAGTCGCTATGGCTACTATGATATATGCTCTAACAACATACCACTGGAGAGCAGTTGCCATAAGAAAGAGAGGTAGTGGTCCATACGATGATAGATTTGGTCCAACTATGTTATGTTTCTTCTTGTTGATTGCTGTGGTTGTTAACTTCATCTTGAGAATAAACGCATGATCTAACAAGTTTCATAAGCAATCCTTACCTTAGCGCATTTGCCATCAGATGGATGTGTGGTGACTGATAGCATCTTCTTTTCACATCAATAAAAGCCTCAATTAATGTCACTTTGAGCTTGTCTGAGTTATTCTGCTATTCATGAAGCAGCGTAGTTTATATTAGTGTACATCACTCTTTCGACCATGATCGATGAATTCCAATTGGTAAATGCTAGCACTTATGTGTTACGTATTCACTTGCTACAAGTCACCATTTTGTAAAACTCTTCAGTAATAATTGTAGTTCCTGGCTGAAAGGTCTTCTGCCTAATGATTGATCGGCGCGCCGGTGTCTCGGTAAATTTTACTGCTCCATCGATGAGCTTAAGCACGATTCAGCAATCAGCTACACGAACCACACACCAGTCTAAACCACATTCACCATTAAAAGATCGGAGAGAATGGATCCTAGAGTGAAGGAGCTATACAAGAAGCTGCTGTACATTGGACGAGACTATCCGTGAGTAATATGCCTTCATTGAAAGAAATTCAAATTGCTAATATCTCGCTATTGGAAGACAAGGGTATCATTTCTTTAGAGAAAGACTTCACAATGGGTTCCTCAAACAGGCAGCATTACAGCCCAAGGACATTGATGGTGCTATTGAAAAGGGAGAGTTCATATACAAAGGTATGTCGATGCATCTTTGTCTTCGAGACAACAGTACTAACGGGTTTGTGACCAGAGATTGAATCCCTGATATTCCTAACAAAGTATAGAGAGATGAAGAGAAGATATTACTCGGAAGAGAAGTGATCGGTATCATTTGATTGATCTTGGATTATCAGCAAGATGCTTTATGCCTGTCGTTCTGAAGTATTAAACGTGTAGGATATCACACATTCCAAACCATTCAATAGCGATATACTGGCCTACCATGAGCTAGGACTTACAAAATGGCGATGTATCAAGTGAGACGTCTAAATCTGAACAGATCCAGTGATGAAGTCATAGAGAAGTTGATTATTGACCACAATTGAGTATCTCATCAAAATATCGGCTGTGTTTTGCAGTACAGGCACAATCAAATTAGATCATCAATTACTTTAAATGGATAAACCTTCGAAGTACCAAGACAAACACGTAAAATATAGATCCGCCAGTAATTATTCGACAAACCGTTGCAAGTTCACAGTACACATATTATATACCAATCAGAGATTTACACAAGCTGAAAACCACAATCCATCACAAAGAACCTCAAAAACACAGCCACCATCGCCCAATTAAGAATCAGTAGATTTGATCCAAGACGGTGCTTTTTTTTTTGATAGAGACACTTCATTCAATTTGCACAAACTTGAAAGGGTTTAATAACTCACTGATAGTTTGCTAGAGGATCAGACCGATCAACTAGCGCGCTAAGACTGAGAAGGAAACATAGCGAAAGAGGTACAGTCTTGTTCTGTGTTATATTTTGTTAATATCTGTTATCACTCGCTTGAATCTCAGAAACGGACACAGAGACAGTTCCAATCGCTAGATGTCAAATACTGATCCCACCGAGAGAGGGAGAAAGAGAGGGTACTCACTCAGAACTCAGTTGTTCTTCAAGAACTCTCGAGGACAGCAATATCCAGATGAAGAACCTGCTGGTGCAGATCTAGAACTCGGTCTTACAACACCGTCAAGTCGGCAGGAGAACAACATCGAGCTTTCATCGCTGGATCAAGATTACACCCAGACTACACAAGAAGAATCACTCAAAGGTAATCATCATACCACCACACAAACTGACCAGACGTCCGAGAAACAACAGCATGTAAGGCATGGTCCACTCAACAAAGCCTATGCCGGTCAGAGAGGTGTTGTTGTGGAGAAGCTGATCAATTTCAAAAACCTCATTACGAATGTACGTCCATATAGAAGATCAAAAGACGGTAGAAAGATTCCTATCACAGTGACTAAGGACTATGATTCTGAATTTTTTCCTACAGCTCAGCTGAAAGGCTCTTCATTACTGGTTGATGAAAGATACTCAAAACCTTTCCTTGACAACACCATCTCATCCTCAAGATACTCCATATACTCATTTCTTCCAAAACAACTATATGCACAATTCTCCAAGATTGCCAACATCTATTTCATGACCGTGTCCATCCTTCAGATGATTCCATCTTGGTCAACGACCGGTACATATACCACCATCATTCCATTGCTTATCTTCATCACCATATCTATGCTGAGAGAAGGTTTTGATGATTGGAGAAGACATTTACAAGATAAGAAGGAAAACGATAAGTACACTAAAGTCATCATAGATGATAACACCTCATATCACAACCACGATGCTGACACTTTATACACGAGGCATACAAATGCAACCTCTGTCTCCCAGCTAAGCACAGACTTGTACAGTGACGATAGTGGAGTTCAAGATAATGATGAATATGACCTCAACTCCCCTAACTCATTCAGTGAAGTCAGCATCTTGAAACGAAATGGCTTGAAAGTGTCAAAGATCAAATGGAAAAACATTAAGATTGGTGACTTCATAAAATTAGAACAAGATGAGCCAGTTCCGGCAGATATTATTCTTTTGACATCTGATGGTCAGAACGAAAATGAGGTCTTCATCGAAACAATGGATTTGGACGGTGAGACTAACCTAAAGTCCAAAATTCCACACGCAAAGATCTCATCTGTTCTCAACACAGCAAAAGGCTTGAGGGATTTCAAAGCACATGTTATAATCGAAGATCCTAACCCAGATTTGTACAATTTTGAAGGTAATGTCAAGATTGGCGATGAAACATATCCACTAGGTCCAGATAACATTGTCTACAGAGGCTCAATCATAAGAAACACCAAAAACTTGATTGGTTTGGTAGTATTCACTGGTGAAGAAACTAAGATCAGAATGAATGCTATCAAGAATCCAAGAACCAAAGCTCCAAAGTTACAAAAAGCCATCAACTTGATTGTCATTTTCATGGTGTTTGTGGTTCTATGTCTTGCTATGTTCTCTTTCATGGCCCAAAGATTTGAATTGAGAAGAAACTGGGACAGTGCTTGGTACTTGTACAACGAAGAAGCTGGTATCGCTCCAACAATAATGTCATTTATCATCATGTACAACACATTGATTCCTCTTTCACTTTACGTCACTACTGAGATCATCAAAGTTGTTCAGATGTTGTTCTTACATTGGGATATTGATATGTATCACAGGCCTTCAAACACGCCTTGTGAAGCAAGAACAGCTACTATTTTGGAAGAATTGGGCCAAGTGAGCTATATTTTCAGTGATAAGACTGGTACTTTGACTGATAATCTGATGATATTTAGAAAGTTTTCTGTTGCTGGTACAGCCTGGTCTCATGACTTGAAACATTTAGAGAAGGATATAGTTTCCACATACGATTCCTCTATTGATTCAAATCCACAAGACGTTATCGAGAGAAACTCGGTTGATATAAGAAGAAGTCGGACTCAATATGCTGGTAGACCAAGTTTAGCATCTGCAGTTACTCAAAAGAGTCTAAGAAGTGCCCAAACTCCACCAACGAAGACCTCAGAAATCAAATCCACCGTTGATTTGCTTGCTCATATCCAGCTCAATCCTAATACTTTGTTCTCTAAAAAGGCGAAGTTTTTCATATTATCATTGGCTCTATGTCATACTTGTCTACCAAAGACTGTATCTGAAGAGAATGAAGACATTGAGTATCAATCATCCTCGCCTGATGAACTTGCATTGGTTGTTGCTGCTAGAGATATGGGATATGTGGTTTATGGAAAGAATCACAAAGAATTGACCATAAGGACATACCCTGGAGGTATTGATTCTGATCCTGTTGATGAGATTTATGAGATTTTGAATGTGGTAGATTTCACTTCTTCAAGAAAGAGAATGTCCATTGTCGTGAAGTTTCCTGATGGAAGAATTTGTTTGATCTGTAAAGGTGCTGATAATGTTATCTTGGAAAGACTGAACAACTTGGAGCTGGCTACACAAAAGAAACGTGAACTTGATAGAAACACCAGTATCAGAAAACATCATGAAGCACAGTTAGTTTTGCAGCAGCGTCAATCCCTTGAGCTGTCTAGTTCGGTTTCTGCTCCAAGAAAGAGTTTTCAGATTGCTAGAAACTCACTTAGTCGTGCTATGAGTAGGCCATCTATTGGGTCACACTCCATTGACTCAAACATCAACACCATTGATGACTTCATTCAAAACTCCAAACGAAACGAAGTTGAAGTTAGTGAAGTTGCTTTGGAAAGCAGAAAGTCATTGAACCTACAACAAGCTAGGAAGTACAACATCACATCGACAGAAGACTACATCGGGAATGACAAAAAGGTTTTGAATGATGAGTATGTCCTTGAGAAGACTTTACAGCACATTGAGGAATTCTCAACAGACGGTTTGAGAACTTTGTTATATGCTTATAGATGGTTGGATGCAAGTGAATATTCACGTTGGGCTGCCGATTACGCTAATGCTAAAGTATCTTTGGTTGATAGGGCTAAACTGATTGAACAAGTAGGTGGTGTCTTGGAATCAAACTTTGATCTTTTGGGTGCAACTGCTATTGAGGATAAATTACAAGATGGTGTTGCTGAAACTATCGAAAAGATGCGAAGAGCAGGCATAAAACTATGGATGCTTACTGGTGATAAGAGAGAAACCGCTATCAATATCGGATACTCTTGCAAACTGATCAAAGACTACTCAACATTGGTTGTTCTGGACTCGCAGGATGAGGACATGACTGCGAAATTGACTGCTTCTGAACTAGAGATTGATAATGGAAACGTTGCACATTGTGTTGTTGTCATTGATGGTGCTACTTTGAGTGATTTTGAAGCTGATAGTTCATTGTTATCGATCTTCATATCCCTTTGTACGAAGACTGATTCCGTCATTTGTTGCAGAGCCAGTCCTTCTCAGAAGGCCATGATGGTCACCAATATCAGAAAACTACAAAAGAATAAAGTCACTCTTGCCATTGGTGATGGTGCGAATGATATTGCCATGATTCAAAGTGCTGATATCGGTATTGGTATCACTGGTAAAGAAGGGTTACAAGCTGCAAGATGCTCTGATTATTCGATTGCTCAGTTTAAGTATCTACAAAAGCTCTTGTTGGTTCATGGGAGATATAACTACATCAGAACAGCCAAGTTTGTGCTGGCTACTTTTTACAAGGAATTACTGTTTTATTTGAGTCAAGCTATCTTCCAAAGAAATGCGATGTTCACTGGTACTTCACTTTATGAACCATGGTCTTTGTCGATGTTTAACACTCTATTCACTTCATTACCTGTCTTGTGTATCGGGATGTTTGAGAAGGACTTGAAACCGGCTACTCTACTGGCTGTTCCAGAGTTGTATTCCAAAGGAAGGCTTAGTCAAGGTTTCAACCTGAGAATCTTTGTTGGTTGGATGCTTGTTGCTACTTCCACTTCTCTTTTGATTTGTTTCACTAGTTGGTATTTATGGGGATTCCACTGTACTTATGATAACTCATTATATCCAATGGGTGTGTTGACATTCACTGCTATTGTTTGCGCCATCAACATCAAACTCCAATTCCTCGAACAACATCACAGAACCTATTTGAATTGGGGTTCAACCGTGATTTCCTGTCTGGGCTGGCTATTATGGTGTTGCTTGTTGCCTGGTCTTTATAAAGAGGACACAAGCAAAATTTATGATGTTTACAAAGGGATTTATTGGAAGTTTGGTAGGGATATTACTTGGTGGGCTGCTTTGTTGATCATTGTGGCAATGCCGTTATTATATGATTATATCATACAAGTGCTCAGAGGTTGGATCATCCCTACTGATGTTGACGAATTTCAGATATTGGAGAAGAATACAGAGATTAGAAGAGAACTTGAACTGGAGGCATTCTCACAAATGCAACAGGGTTGGCAATGGCCAAAAGATCAGACAACAGTGAAGAGATATATCAACAGAAAAAGACAACCTACCATCACATTAGATACAGAACTACCCCCAGGGACACCTTCCAAAGTTTTCAAAGCTACATCTGTCGTCAATAACGATGGAGAATTCGAGACTGAAATACTTCCAAGTGGTAAGCTGATCAAAAGAAGACTGAAAGACACTACAACTCAAAAATTGGGGAAGAAACTGAGATTTGGAAAAGAAGAGAAAACGGAAGACATCGAGGCCATCATCCAGAACAGAATGAAAGACCTGGAATGATCTCTTCAATAAACACATCGAGCACTCAACCAAATCATCGTAGTAAACACCATATAGGAAATTTTCGCGGAGACCCCAAATTTGTGGCGTATACCGATTATGGGAAGCTTCTGGACATTTGTCAAATTTTAGCTGTGACATAAACTTTTGATCAAGATCTGAAAGACTTTATCTCGGCTTGTTCTGTTTCCTTTTGGCATATCACATAGTTGAAGACTTGACAGATAAGTGGAATCTCTATTCACTTGTTACCGTTTTTGAACTTGCCTATTTCCTCTATTTTTATTTGCATCAACGTGCCCAAAGGAGTTAATCCCACCCTATTAGTATAAGATTGAACGGATCTGAGATCCTTGGGCTCATAGCATCTTATTGAGAGACATGGCAGGTCAGTTTAGAACCCCAGAGTTTGAAAATAACGATGCTCTCATGTATAACCCTGAAGCAGGCTTCCAGGATGACTATCTAGTGAGTCAGGATGACGAACAATTGGACTACTTCAACGAGGCTCAATCGCACAACGATGGTGGATATTTGGAATCACAAGGCCCACAACCGAGACGTGAGAGGATCTCTGGTGAACTGCTTGCATTGCTCGTGAGCGAATTTGCTAAGAATCAAACGCCGAATGTGGTGGAAAGGAAGAGAATTAGTGAACAGGCAAATATATCAGAGAAGAGGGTCAGAGTGTGGTTTCAAAACAGACGTGCAAAGTCGAAGAAAATGATGAGAGAACAAACACAGGACAAAGATGAGAATGTGCACATGAGCTATCATGAGGTTGCTACGTCGAGGTTTGACAAACTACCGTTGAATATTAATAGAAATTATCACTTTATTGATGCCAACAGTCTGAAAGTTGGTACATGGCATAGACTGAAGAGTGGGAACTTATCGGGTGATAACATCATGAATGTTAAGAGTCTCTCGAATCTATCCCCATCTTCTATCAACGCTATCATGGACAACTCTACTGATTTGATGGTTGTGGTCTCTAAGAAAAACAATGAAATCAATTACTTTTTCAGTGCCATCACACAACAATCCAAGCTGCTATTCAGAGTGTTTTATCACATATCATCTGTGGAGAAAGTTACTTTGAGTATTGCCTCTGAAGAGAAGAAAACATGTGAGATCAAACTATATTTGAAAGAACCACCTCAGTTCGCCGTTGCTTACACTAATCAAATTGAAACATATAGAAACCAATGGTACATCTGTGAAGATTTCAGTGAAGGACATCAAGTGAGCGAGGCTTATATGGGAGGTTCAGGCGTTGCTCATGTCGTGCATGGCCTACAAGATTCTCTCGGATTCTTGAACTCCTTCATATTAGAATACAACAGCTCCAATGTCGATCACCATGCATTTGCCCTTCCACCAAGACACAAATCCAAATCTCCAAGTTTCTACACACAAAATGATTCCCAACAGCAGAAACAACAACAACGTCAACTTCAGCAGCATCAACAGCACCAACCAATACAATCACAGCAATTGCCACAACACCAACAACTACCACAACACGAGCAAGCACAACATCCTCAACAACAACTGCGACAATCATTGAATGTCAAGTCCGAGTATCCACAGCCTATTGGGATCGAGTCGTTACCAGTCTATGAAGACCACCAATTACAAGAAGCCCAGCTTGATCATCAGCACTTTCCTAGTACTTACCAAGACCAAATACCACAACAGCATCAATTTGAACAGACGCAAACTCTTCAAACTCATGATTTTCCTACTCCAGGAACAGAACAGGTCCATAATCAACTGAATCTTCAAGAGACGGACGACTTTGATAGCAATATATTGAATGAGTTCGTCCAGGTTGATCTGACAGCAACTCCAGGGCCTAATGATTCATTTGAGATGTTCTTGTGAGAATCTACTGGCCATGACATGGGGACTACAATTTGGTGTAGAATATAATTCAATCAAATAGCATTTTAGGATTCTAATGTATACGAGTTTGAGGACGTAATCGAACCAACATGTATTGCATATACTCATATACTTGAGTTCCTTTTAGTCATATATCTCTTGATCCTCCGGGGACATGTCTCTGCTTAGATTCGAGCCACTTCTAGCCTCATAACCTTCGAGTTCTTGAGGTTCATTGTCAATGATATCATCAGCAAGTATGAACTGATTACTTTCTGCATTTCTTGAAGCTAAAAGTTCATCATCTATATCATCATGATCCTCTTCATAGATTGGTGGTTCATCGGGCAGTAAAGTATCTAGCGTAATGTTATCAGTTAGGATACTTGATGATCCTGATCCGTTGGACGATTCATAACCTGCATTTTCAAAGAAGTCTGGTGGGTTGATGATATCATCATCATCCTCATTTGAGGACTCTAGTAGTAGATCTTGACTTGAATAGTTGTAGTCTGGTAGTGGAGGTCTAGTGCCTTCTTTGGCAGCGTATCCCCATTTTTTGATGTTAGCCTCAATAAAGACATAGCCTGCTTGCCCCAAATTGGCATGAATGATACAAGGGTTATTAGTTCCCACGATTGGGAAGATGTTGTTCATCTTCATCCCTTTAATGTGTCCACCGACGCTTTTCTCACTAAGCTTCTTCCCGTTTCTGGTGAAAAAAATGGTTCCTGAACGCACTCTATATCCAACTCCTATGACATCTCCTTGGTATAGTCGAGGAAAGACGGACGATTCCGCCGCTGACAGTTTGAATGAGTTATTGACACGTCTTGATCCGCTAGAGTCATAAGCAACAGAGTATAGGTGTCTTCCAGGAAGTCTGAAATATGGATATGGTTTAGTTGAGAGACCAACTGAAAGTATGGTATCTTCAGGTGATTCTAGTCCGTAGATTTTTGCCTCAAAGTAGTAAACGTCATTTATCTTTGGGATTGGTAAGTTAGCTTGAATCGAGCACTGATAGTCGTAATTCGTGAATGTTAATTCGGTTCTGTCGTTTATGAGAACACAGTCGTTTGGCAAGTTTGGATCAGGTATGAACTCCCATGCCTCGATTCCCTTTTCTTGAATCACCAGCAGAGCTGATAGTGGGATTTCATCACTGATTGGAGGGAACTGTTTGATGTAGTCTTGCCCAGTTCTGTAAAGATGCTGTTCATTAGGCGATAGCTCCATCAATCTTTCTTCTATCTCGAATTCGTCATCGATGGAACCTGGTATTGCGTGGTCCAACCTGACACTTCTATTCTTATTGATGATCAGTTTGGCTATAAGTACAACCAGCACTATGAGCACGGCAGTTAAAAGTGTTCCAGCCATAACTATTGAAATGATAAACAGTGGAAATGCATCATCAGACTCATCATCAACTGCAGCGAACGGGTTGCTCATAAACATCTCATCATCCGCAGACGAAAGCGGGAGGGCGTTGTTTGTGTGTATCGACAGCAGAAGCGTGACGAGGGTGAATATATGTGACATGGTGCCAGACTTCTCTATGATGTGAGGTAGTAATATTTGGTGAAAAGGGGAAGTGCTAAAATCGGCCTCGGGAATGGATATTGAAGTCTGAGACAGGCGCAGTGTAAAAATAGAATCTCAGATTGAAAGAGAAGTGTGTTAATCAACAGCGTCCCCACTTCTCAGTAACTAAAACACTTTCTTTTTGTTTGTGTCTCGAAGGAATGTGGCAAAAGTTGTTCAAAATGACAAGCGAATTAGTAATATTTATTCGAATATTTAGTTGATGTTATCTCTGTGGAAGGTGCAGTTTACTAAAGATCGCAGCTTATCCATTTTCGCGAATATCTGATTATGTAATAATTACGTCAGATACTAACTCAATTCAAATCATTGATAGATTGGGTACTTTGTCAGTAAATGGAGATATCTTACTTCGTGGACAGGATTCTCTGTGAGTATCAGCTATTCATGTTTCCATCTACTTAGTCATTATGATCTCGTTGTAACTTGAATAAATTTGATTATATAATCATGGTCATGAGCGATGATCTATTTTCACACACATTATCAACAGACGTCAAATGGCCAGAATTGAAGCTACACAGACGTTTGAAATTGACACTCAGCACTTCTAAGTAGTCCGATTCCGTATCTGGCTTCAGAACCCCTTGAACCAGGCTTGCTATTGATCTTTTACCCCATTCAAATGAAATCAAAGAATCTGTCCAGTGAGGTGATTTCCGCGAAATTTTAGCGAAATCCCGATTTGTGTTACAAAGCACAACCTAGCCAATTGAATACTCAGGTACTATATCTTCTCTGTTTATTGGCAGTTGCTGCTTTTTATTACTCTCATTTAGTGCAAAGACATCTGTCTAGGACGTTTGGGCAATTTTTGTGAGCTTGTTTTGGATTCAGAATAGCTTCGACTTCAAAGCCCTATTGCCACTACAGTTTGTGTGTTAATCAGCAAAATGATGAACTTCAACGGTCAATTGAAGAAGAGGACGGTGAATATAGGAGGTGGACACAAGAAGAACAGAACACAATTGATCTTGAATGCACAGAAAGAGAGAGAGAAACGTGAGAATGATAAGAAGATGGAGCAAAATGTGATCCTTATACAAAAGAAGGTGCGAAGATTCTTGAGCTTGCTTCACTATAAGCTGATAGAAGGTACTCAATGGGAAGAGTCTATACAAGGAAAGGATATCAATCAGGCAGTGTGTCAATTCAACATCTTCTACTCATTCACATTCAAACATAACGATTCACGTCTGGATCAAATCAAAATCATCACTAGATTATTAACCCCCAGTACGATATCAAGCTTGAGACCAGCTAACATCAAGGGACTTTACAAGAACATCTACTTCACATTGCAAAGTGTTCGTGCAGACCAGCCTGAAGATTTTCAGGTGGTGTTCGAACTTCTAGCTGTTCTACGTTTGTTGCCTACAGACTCTATCCGTCCAAGCGCCATGTCCATCCTACCGAGCTTGATAAGGATATTCAATGAGATTTCTGGAATCACTGACCTACCTTTATATTACCAAATCCTCTCTGTGATCAACATATATGCGTTCACATCAACAGCAAGCTACCTCGCATTCCTATCATCTCCAATAATTTCATCTCTGAAAGATTTCCACATAAATTTTCATGCCTTGTCGAAGGACTTGCCATTACACGTTCTAGATACTGACCAGAAGGTAATGTTTCTTCATAACATTATTTTGAACTCAAAAGAGCTAACAACTGAGTTTGTCATGATGGCTGCTCAAGTCAGTTCCTCAATCGATGTATCCTTGACCAGCAAAGAGGAAGAAAACTCGACAGAGACTGACGTCGATGAGGAAAGCTCTGTTGCCATGAAGTTTGTGCCCACAGAAGTACTTGAAGTCATCAAGGGGCTGTTTGATAGAAAGTTCATCACATTCACATCAAGATCTATCAAAGACTGGCACAGTTTGTCGCTAGTATATGGCTCATTGTTGAATTTGGTTCCCTCCATCAAGTCATCTTTTATCATATATCTGATTCCTTCCATGTTTGAGATAAGTCTGGACTCAATGGTAAAATCTGACATGTTCAATGATTGGATCTCGATGAATGAAGATTCGATCTTTACTCTCTCTCCATCTGCGTTGTCAAAGCTGTTTCAAGATGAGAGCTCGTTCATTTTCAACGACTTGAGGCTTTTTCTAGAGCTAATCAATTACAGACTTATAATTTCGAATGATGTTGAGCTCTTCACGACTTATGGCTTTACACAGGAGAAACTTGAATCAATTGCTATCTTTTTGAAGAGGTTTGTGTTCAACTTAGTCTGGAATCATCAAAAGATCAGACCACTCCTTTCACTAGCGAAGTACAAATCCTTGAAACACATAACTACCACAGTCCTTACACAAATATACCTCAAAGACTCTAGACAAAACGTACTACCAAGAGACCTTTGGTTGATCAACATAGACAAAGTCTCAAACCTTGTCACTACAATCATAGACTATGAAAAGAAAAAGAACGATGATGACTATTCTGATGATGAAGAAACTCACTACATCACCTCGTTGAGCACTGATGCTCAGGCAAAGATACAATTGTATCTTCAAACACCATTCTTCATACCATTCGAAACTAGGGTTAAGATCTTTCAATCTTTGGTTGAAGCTGACAAAGTGAACCGTTCGTTTGATGACGATTCTGCATTCTTCGCTTCATTCTACCATCGAAAGCAAGTGGCTATTATAAGAAGAGAACACATTTTAGAGGATGCTTATGATAGCTTCAACTCTATTGGTCAGAACTTCAAAAGTAAATTACAGATATCTTTTGTCAATGAAAATGGAGTGGAAGCTGGTATTGATGGTGGTGGTCTTACGAAAGAGTTCTTAACAAGTGTTGTCCGTGAGGGATTCAAGGGGTTATTTGTTGCGAACTATGAAAATGGTCTTTATCCAAATCCTCAAATTGGTCTTGCATACCAATATAGAATAGATACAGAGGAACAGTTGAAGTCCTTGGAGTACATAAAGTTCCTCGGTAAAGTCATTGGGAAATGTCTGTATGAAAGAACCTTGGTCGACATCACATTTGCTAGCTTTTTCTTGACAAAGATCAATTCTAGTTATAGAAACTCTTTTGATGATTTGAAGAGTCTTGATAGAGAACTTTATTCCAACTTGATCAAACTATTGAGCTATTCAGAGGAGGAGTTGAAAGAGTTGAATATCCCATTCAGTGTTGATGAAAAGATCGGTCGGAAGCATTTATCGATAGACTTGATTCCAAATGGAAGTCTGACCTATCTAAATGGCTCAAACAAATTGAAGTTCATTCATGAGCTTTCCAACTTCAAGCTTAACAAACTTATCAGTTTACCTTGCAATTTCTTCCTCAGTGGTTTGTACGACATGATTCCAAAAGACTGGCTTTCAATGTTCAATCCCTATGAACTACAGATGTTGATTTCGGGTGAGCAAGACGTTGATATTGAAGATCTGAAGAAACATACCATATACGGTACATACTCCGAAACAAGTCAAACTATCAAAGACTTTTGGGAAGTTGTTGAAGAGATGAGCACCAATGATCGATTTCAACTCATCAAGTTTGTCACTTCTGTTCCCAAAGCTCCATTGTTGGGCTTTGCAGCATTGAATCCGAATTTTGGTATCGTTAAGGATGGTTCTCCTGAAAGTTTGCCCACATCAGCTACTTGTGTCAACCTGCTAAAGCTCCCGGAATACAAAACTAAAGAAGCCTTGAAGGAGAAGGTATTGTATGCTATTAATGCAGAGGCTGGTTTCGATTTAGCATGATCTTACTACGTGATCCCGCAATTATAGCTTAATATAATGCAATAAATGAAATAATGAATAATAAGAATAAATACGTAAACTTGAAACCCTATCGACGGCGATTCAAAGTCCTATCTCTTCAGATATCTCCTTTGCAAGCGGATGATTCTGAAGTGCTCTAGAATCCTTCATTGGTTTGACTGTAGTGGTGATGCCTCGAGTCTGGGTAGGTGTCTTGGTTGGTGGTGCAAAGTTGTAGAACGTATCAGCACCCGATGGTAGGTCATAAAACCAACCTCTCGATGCTAAAATCTTCATGAATGCATCAATCGTCTTCAAGCTTTGCAGAGTTTTCTTTGAACCAACTATGATCAGCTTTGATTTTGCTCTGGTAATGGCAACGTTGACCCTTCTCCACTCTTTCAACAAACTACCAGCATCGTTCCTGTCATTGGCTTTGACTAGAGATATGATGACACAATCTTTGTCACGACCTTGGAACTGATCAGCTGTGAGCATTTCAATACTTTGTCTTTGGGAGAATAGTCTGTAGAATAATCTCAACTGGGCCCGATAAAATGACATAACACCGATGCTTTCTTCAGAGACACCACATGCCAACATGGCTTCAACAACTTGGAAAATGAGGAATGCTTCTTTCTGGTTTTCTATATTCTCCTTGATACTTGTCTCTTGACATCCACCAACGTCGTCATGGTTCAGGAAAATAACTTTACGTTCTTCATCCAAAACGGTCTTTAACCAATTCTTATCATCAATCACGTTCTCGGTCAAGCTATCAGCTAGTTTTTCAGTGTGTGGTACTTTCAAAAACTGATTTGCAACAGCATCAGATCCACATTTCAAACGTCCTTCGTAAATGATGGTATTTGAAAGCAACATGATATCACTGCACATTCTGTACTGGTGTGTGAGCTCGACAACAGCTTCTGGATGAGCCTCACTTAGCATCTTGAATAAACTTTTGGAAAGGCCAGCTTTTGCTTCCGGATTTTGCACAAGCGGCGGTAGTTGATAATGGTCACCTACCAACACAAACTTATCACAGAAGGCAAGTGGTCCGATACAAACTGGCATAGATACCTGAGACGACTCATCAACAATGCAATAATCAAATTTTCGTCTGTTGAAAATCCAGTCTGTGATACCAAGGCATGTCGTAGCAACGACTGGAGGATCTAGGAACACTTCGTTCAGATCTCTGTTGGTTTTGATCTCCTTCTTGAAAGGCGAGAAGCACTGAACTTCAGGATGGATTCTACCAATATGACCGAGTCTAACAACACCAATACCATCATCTTTGATCTTCATCAAAATGTTATCAACAGCAGAATGAGTATAAGAGGTCAAAAGAACTGTTTTCTTGTTCTGAACCAAGAATCTGATCAATTGAGCAATGACAGTGGTCTTACCAGTGCCAGGCATACCAAGTAGCAACGAATAATCATTGGCAGATAGGACTTTGTCGAATGCTCTGATCTGGTCTTCATTAAATGAATTGGTACTGTCGATCGAATACTTCATGGGTTTAGGAGCAAAGGTGGGTGATCTTCCATCGACGATGAGTTCCCTCCTTCTGTCATCACCGTTACTCAAGAATAGGTTCAAGAGGTTGTATCTTGCAACTTTCATTCCATGAAACATATCATCCTTATCAATTCTGTATGTAACTGACTTGTTGGCATGTTGTGTTGGTGCAAGTGGTTTCAAAAAGGTATGGTATGTCTGGTTGTTGTTTACATTGAATCCATCCATCTTCAAGTTGTTGTTCTTCAATCTTCTGTTGGTGGAAATGACAATCTCAGTCGGCCAAACGTTCTTCACGTATCCATTACATAAAGCAAAGTGACCACTTTCATCACTCACCAGAATTCTGTCAAACTTACTCAGCTGTGAGACGTTCAATGGAGATGAATTCGAGTTCTTTCTCTGGAAGGTGTAGATAAATGTTCCATTCTCTTCCATATCACTGTCACTCTCCGGTACCTCCTTGATGATGAGACCACTGAGGCATTTCCCACTAGTCTTTTCACGTGTCACACTATCAATCAAAAACAAGTCCTTCTTCAATGAGTTAATAGTAGCCTCCTCCTTTGTTAATAGATCATCCCAGTAGTTGAGGAAGTTACTGTACAGGTCATTGTCGAGATGACCAGTGAGGTTATCAAAAACACCATCAGGCAATCCACTGCTCTCGGCATTTCCACTTTCCAATAGTTTGTTGTAAGTCATACACTCGGAGATTGCAAAACAGTTATCACATATCGAGCTTTGTTTCAATGGTGGAATTGCACGATTTCCCTCTTTGAGGTATGCAGATAGGTGATTTCTGATCATTATCAAGTCTTTGAGTTCTCTCTTGTTGATTTCGTATTTGGTTGTCTCTTTGATCTTGGTATAAACCAGCATGAAAAATCCAACATCTGTGTCATATCTGTCCTTCATCAAGAGTGTGTAAAGAGAAGCTTGAGCCTTATGTGATATTTGTGCTCTAGCACCAGACTTCAATTCAAGTGGAGTGATGAACTTACCGTCCTTCTGAGTGCTTTGTAGATTAGCCTCAATAGTAACATCTATCAACCCACGAAGGCCGTATATGGGGGACCAAATATTCTCTTCAATGTCCAAAATATTACTTGTGGAGAACAACGTCTTCTCCTTCTTGGACGAAATTCTAATAGATGATGAGCTCATCGGCTTCTCTTTGACGTACAGCTCGTACCAGCTTTTGATGTATGGAATATGATCATTGACCTCTTGTCTTATAGTCTCTTTGCTTTCCTGGATTGAAAGTATAGTGAGGTTTTGTGCGTCAAGCTCAGCCTCTAGGGCCTTCTTCATGAAGTCCACAGAGCAATCTCTATCTTTTAAAACAGCCTGAAAGATAGCATGCACGATCTCACCGACAATCAACGGTTTGTTGTATTCACCTCTGAAGTCCAATCTTGTTTTCAAAACCGAACGTCTATCACAATTTACAGTGTCACCAATCAAGGTAGCCGATAGTAGCAAATCGGGGTTCCAGATCAATAGGTTGTCGCTATCCTTATCGACTATTTTGTAGTTCTCACCAACTATGTTTATGACATCCCTCGACTGTATGTCGAGACGGCACCATAAATCACGGATCACAATCTTTTCTATTTGGCTCTTTGAGTCCATAACTGTGATAATTTTTTGTTCCTTCTTCTTATTATCATGAAGATAATGATTCTCCAATATATGCATAACCTGGAATCTATGAACACCTTCTCTTTCGACTGCACAAACCGCAAGATTCTCTTCTGGTTTCTTGAACTCGACCATCTTTTGCTTATCGATACCGTCGATGTCTTTCTTGAAGATCAGATGCCCTTCTCTATCAACTTTCTGGATGTTTATTTCCTGAGTAGTCAGCTTAACCTGAGTTGGCTTCTTCTCCAGCAGTAAATCAAGCATCTCGTCATCGAGACCATCATCCATACTACTATCTAAGGTGTAGTTTGATTGATCAGGCTTTTCAGTGATTTTTTCTTGTGTCAATTTCTCAATGACATCTTCCAACTCGACTTTTGGATTACCATCGAACTGTTCATTCTCTTCCGTACGAGCAGGGTGAGGCTGCAGGGTGAGCTCTTCATTTTCAGGAGGTTGTGTTTTTCTCTCTAGAACCTTGTCAAGATCGTTCAGGAAGTCCTCACTGAAATCATCATCAAAGACATCACTCGATGGTTCAAAGCTTAGATCAAGATTTCTGGACAGTCCATTGGTTTCAAGCTCTGTTGGTGGCCCTTTCTCTTTAGGCCTTGAAGGTGTCTCGTCCGTTGAGCACTGCGCGATCTTTGGGTTCAGTAAGGACGACCTATTTGAGCTGAATGATGGATCGAAGCAGCTGATCAATTGTTTCAGATCTTTCTTCTGTGTAGACGACTGGTTTGGTGTGCTTGTGAATGAGTAATGAAAAAGGTGATGTTTCGATTTGGTTGAGGAGGACATGTTTCTCTTTGAGGAGTCATATTGAGGGAAGCTTTCACTCTTTGTGGGTACTGGTACCGTTCTCAATGCTTCTGGTGATTTCTGAGTAGAAAGGTTATCAAAGTTGATACTCTGAAACTTCTGCGGGAGGTGTGATATTGGATTGATAGGTGCACCCATGTCTTGTAGTGGGGATGATGGTATCTGCTGTTTCTTTGTATCTGACGATCTGGCATCTGCTATATGTGTACCGATCTTTGGAGTAGATGCCCAAAATACATAATCCTCTGAGGCAGGACTTCTGTTGGATAATTGTCCAGGGTGGTAATCTTTGGAGGGTGTCGTTCTCAGTGAGTCCTTGGGTACATTTGGATCTATCCGTATCTGCTTCAGGGGCGTACTGCTTGCCAACTTGTTCGCAGGGGCAAAATTGTACTTTGTTTTCACTGGTTTAGTTTGTTTTGATATCGGTACACCGTTGTTCTCCTTCTCGTTCTTCCTCTTTTTGTCGCTAGAAGGCTTACTGGGCGATATCACACCATTTGTCTTCCTCTTCCGGTCACTCATTGGCCCTTTATCCACACAACTTGAACTGATCTCAGTATTTTCTGTGTTTGTGTTTGGCACATTTCACATAACACGCTTGCTTACTTTCAATGAAAAATCGCGTTAGTCATGTGACTCGTCACGTGTATATCCATTGTTCGGAGAAAAGAGGTAAGTAGTCCGAAGCACTTTATCAGTATATAACTGTGAAGTAATTCCCCCATTGAACACACTCGATATCAATTGAAGGAAGTCAGCAATGCCAGAAAAAGTCACATGGGCCAAAATCAACCGTAAGGGTAATTCCCTGCTATCTCCAGCCTACAAAAGCAACGGCCTAGTCTTTGCCTCGGGCTCCCTTGGTACCGATCCAAAAACTGGTATCTTAGCAGATGATGTTGAACAGCAAACTGAACTTGCTATCTTGAACCTGAAGCATGTTCTAGAACAGTCTGGATCATCCCTAAACAGGGTTCTGAAGGTCTTATTGTTCATCAAGGATCCAAAAGATGCTGCCGTTATTAACAAAGTCTATGCCAAATACTTCACAACTCAACCAGCTAGAAGTGCCATCCTCGTTGGATTTCCTAACCCAAAAGTCAAAGTGGAACTAGAAGCTGTTGCTGAGTCTGCATCGGTCAAGAGCAAACTATGATACACGCAGTGCTAAATCTTCGTTACACTAGCTCGCTAATAGAGAACTCATTCAGGAAGCTATCCACTTAGTAGATCTAATAGTATTCTCACGGACACCTGCCGGTATTGCATTCAGCATCCATAACCGGTTCACCTTAATGTATTCAAGTATCACGTTCAGTAGCTCCTAGTTTAACTATGAAATCACAAAGACGTCTAAACGATTTTCATCAGTCAGTGGACCCTGAATAATATCTACAATTGAGATACGAACGTTAAGATTAAGTAAAAATGGTAAGGAATGCTGACTCTTACTTGAAAAGACGTGATTAGTAGCCACTTATGATGCAATAAATATGATGATATAGTAGAAGGATGCCTTTGAACGACAACGCATAAGAACTGAAAAGGAATGACGCTGAACAATTGAACATTCCACGTCATGAAATGTCAGGATACATCAACAACGAGAGATCTTGCAGCATCCAGATCGTTGAAATGAATGAGTATGTGATCCAGGAAATCAACCAGCTCGCTGAATATCTGTTTCATATCATCACCTAGGCTATCAACATCTTTTAAAAGATCAAGAATGGAAGGGATCATGGATTGCGATTGGAATATCATCATTAGTAATTCTTTTTCATTCAGCAGTATCTGATCTTCTAGCCTGGTAGCAAATTTTCTCGTAACATCTTCGAAAGAGCTGATGCTCTTCAGGTACCCATTAAACCGTGTGTAATAGATGGTCTCTACCCCTTTGACCAGCTGGCATGTTTTGCCATAGTTTTTCTCCTTTTGTTCCCTCTGTTTCAGCACCTCCTTCACCATTTCCCATTTTCTCATGAACATGTCTCTAGACTCATTGAGGACAGCGTGCAGATTTGGTGTCACTGAGTTGAAGAGCTCAACTAGACGATGCACGTCTATCAGTTCGTTATCATCGCTCAAGAGATCACTGAATCTAGTATGAGATTCAATTGGCACTACCGATATCGACATGAGCAAGCTGTGCCTTAGTTTGAGTATGCAATATTGACAGTAGTAGTATTGCTCTATCGAAACAATCCTGAGGATCTGTAACTCTAGACCGGAATGAACTTATGACCGATATTATAAATCAAACTCATGACATAAATGTGAATAAGACAGTCCTTTTCACGTGATCGCGCATGTATGTGCTCATAACCTATTTTCTTTTCATGAACTTCTTGATGGATCACTTCAATCAAATGCTAAGGTTCCTTTCTTTGAGGACACCGTTCTCACATCTTGACATCTCTTCTCTCATATGACAATTACTGTACGAAGATATCATCAGTCTAAGAGATGATACAAGCCTTAAATATTAATAAATTGCCAGTATTTCGCGAATACTAGATTGCGCGACGCTAGAAACAATTAACTACTCTTGAAACCACTCTCAACACCAGATCACCAATCACTCAGTCTCTTCGAAGATGATACACTCCGTTCTGATATGTATGTCACCCGCTCTCTCCACTACGTGTCCACCTTCTGATCTAACACCTTTTGATAGTCAACAATGATTGCTTACCCCGTTTGATGAAATTCTATACACCTGTTGTACGTCACCTGCAATCGCCTTATTATAACAACGTACTAACAATCACTAAAGGACGTGGAAACACAGCTCGAACTGCTCCGCCAGGTATACCAACTCGTGAACCAAAGACAGCCGAACCAGTCATCTTTTCTAACGCCGCCACCCCTACTGGAAGGTATTGAAGATATCAAAGTGATCTACAGACATTATGCGACACTATATTTCGTCTTTATAGTAGATGAACAAGAAAGTGAATTGGGTATTCTTGATATGATACAGGTTTTTGTGGAAAGTCTGGATAAATGCTTTGACAACGTGTGTGAACTAGATCTGGTGTTCGGCTGGCAGGTATTGCAAACAGTTCTAGAGTATGTTGACATTTTGATTCTACTTGAACGGACTACTAACAGCATTCAACAGGGAGATAGTTCAAGGAGGCATGGTGATAGACACAAACATAGACAACATCGTGGCGGTATGTGAAACTTTTCGCTCTTCTCTGATCTTTGTGTTTGAATATACTAACATTTTTCTGCAGGCTGTTGATGGAGCAAACCAAGAAAAGAACAATATCAGTGCTCTTACAAACGCAACAAACGCATTCCAGGCATTCGCCAAAGATGGAAGATTTGGCTGGTCGGGTCGTTGATGACGAATACACACACATTACGCCTGAATCCACAAACTTATAAACTGTAGAGTAACACAAATCAAAAAAAATTGAAATCAAAGACTATTTACTAATATGTTCTTGTTGGTTAGGGCTTCATGTTGAGTGGTATTACTAGCTGTATAGCCCCAGTTGGAAGTATACCTGTTCATATGTGCAAGTGGTACTAGTGAATTGTTCCCATTCACATTCATTAAATAATTCATCGATCCGTTTCATGGTCTCCAAGAAAACCAAGTTCTCTTCTTTAGTGCAGCATCCGTCTCCAGTCTGGTCTTGTGTTGTGCCTCTTCTAGTTCCAATCTGACTTTCTCCAGTTCATCCATCTGCGTCTGTTCTGCTAGCTCTCTTTCGTATTTTAGCTTCAGGTTGATTCTTTCATTACCTCTTTCCCACGGAGATGCGATAGGACCGGTCATCCAGATTGGATCATTTGATGCTGACGTTTGTTTCACAATCTTGATCAGCTCCTCCTGTTCTTTTCTTCTCAGACCTCTTTCTCTCTCATATTGAGCTCTCAGCTCTGGGGATAGACTTGCAATCAGCTGTTCTTCCGTTGGTGTAGTATATTTGTATAGCAGCACACCAGTCATCGAAATGGCGAACCCTGTAGCGTATACTCGGGCCCAACGATACCAAAGCTTCTGTTGTATTGACATAATCTGTATTCCTGGCAAAGAGTCCACTATCACGCTTCACAAGTCAGTTATGGCTCTGTTCACAGTTTGGCATCTTCAAGGCCAATCGAATTGATTTTTTTTCTGCTGATTAAAAAATCGGTACGAGAAACACTACTAGATCTCGAGCCACTTTATAGTGTATTATCATTAATTATGTGTCTATCCAAAGTATTCTATATACAAGTATGGTGTGAAGACATGAGCAGCAGTGAAAAGAATTGTGAAGATTTGGATTATGGACATCAGTGTTCCGGCAAGTCCGTTATCGATGAAATTAATGTAAATTGCGTAGAACGCAACCTTAAAGAACACCCAGGTCAAGAGTAAAGGTCTTGGTAGAACACCACTCAGGAATCCAACAGGAATACTCACACATTCACCACCACGTTGGAAGTACTTGAAGCAACCTCTTTGTAGGATTCTCAAGTTCGAGTTATCGGCAGCGAACAATGCAAATAGTGCGACTGATAAGATATTGATGACAGAATCTAAATCTTTTCTCTTATAGTGGAACTCTATCAATGACTCACTGACAGTTTCGCGATCAGATAGAGATTCAATGTCTTCAAAGGTTCTCACAATCAATGCAGCATCGTTCAAACCCACAGTCATACCACCACCTGTAAGTGGATGTCTCATGTTCAGAGCATCACCTATGACCAGAAGTCCTGGAACTTCGTTCTGTTTGGCTGGCAAGTAGGAGTTAGGCATTGACTTCACTGGCTCTTTCAAGGCCTCTTCAAACGAAGGTTGAAGTTGTTCTGGTAGATGTGGTAGAACGGATGCTCTAAGATAAGCTCTTGAGTCTTTTGGTAATTTGGCATTATTATATGCACATAGTACTCTAGTATCGGTAGGAGTGATCTGATAGACAAGCACTGGTGCGAACTCTTTCCCCAGAATGACATGACCGGTGTGTTTGACTGGGAGATTGGCATGTTTCAATTTCAGTGCTATGAAATGGGATTCAACTGTAGGAATGTTCTCTTGAGATAACACTTTTCTAAACTTCGAGAAGATACCATCAGCAACTATCGTCAAGTCAGCTGTGAACTTTTCTGTGCGTTTCTCTCCAATTTTAACAGTGACACCATGAACTCCTGTCTCGTCTTGATTTATCTCAGTGACGGTACCTTCAAGTGTGGTGATATATTTCTCTGCCTTTGCGATGCTTCTCAAGTTTGAGATGAACTTTCCATGTTCGAAAGAAACACCTCTCTCAAACTCACTATCTTCATAGTATGCTCTGGACAATGTTGAATCATCTAACAGCTTGTCGTTACCATCGTGCACACAACTCTCGATTGGTTTTAGATGTTGAGCATCATTCTTCGTTGGATATGGAATGGCCACTTTCTGACCTTCGTAGAAAATGGTGTATCCTTGACATGGAGTAGCAGTTATATTGTTGATAGCTTGGACCATACCGAGCGCTCTAAGTGCTTTTAGACCACCAGGTTGTAGTAGCTCACCAACGATTCTATCAGGTTCTCTCCAATCTCTCTCGATGAGAAGGACTTTACGGCCCTGTCTGGCAAGGCCTGTTGCTATTGCTGGTCCAACAACACCAGCACCGACAACGATAGCTTCATAGTGGGTGGATGACATGACACAGTAACTGAGTTTGATGGCTTGTTTATATTATAGATATAGTCTATTCAGCTTTTGAGCGAGTGTGAATTTGAGTGAAAGTCGAGGTTGAGTACTTCGACTGTTGGGTATATAGGGACAGTTGAAAAGAGTGGATGAAACAAGTCTTTATAGTAGGTAGACGTCTCAGTAAGTTCGGCTAATCGAGTGATTTTGATGGTTCGATACAATAAATTTTAACGTGTATGATTAGCTAAGCACTCGCTCAATAAACGAGCGCTCATGTGACAATTCAAGCACTTGTACGACACCTACAGCAAGATGGTACTCAGCTCCAATACACTACGAAGGGAATGACCAGACTATACGACTCTGACATCAGAAGAATAGGTTTTTCTATATCATTAAGAGTCATTAATCAGACGGTTCTGCTCGTTTAACGCAATCTGGTGTTCGGATGTATTTATCATAGGCCTAAATGTACAAAGTTACTCATTTGTAGAGATATTGTGAGTGTTTCAACTTCATTATATAGAAACTTTCAGCAATGATCATACTGGCGATCACCTGAATGTATCACGTAGCCCAATTCTAAGAAAGAAATTTTTCAATTTTTTAACAAAGTCCATATTACATTTTGTTTTTAATGCATAGTGATCATACTTTCATAAAATGAAAAACTGCAACATCTTCAATATGCCTTCAAATTACAAGTTAGCACACACATCCCGAAGAGAAAAATCACAGCTGAAGAACAATCCCTTTATTCCCACTCGAGGAAGGGTATTAGTTCTGAAAGATAGACTTTATTATGTTGTATACACTGAACCTTGAGCGGTCGCGAAAGCCATCCTCGAAGAATGTAGACAACTAAACAGTGGGTGTTTGATGCTGACAGATCTGCTACATCTTGCATCTGAACAAGCTGCACAGTCATTTAACATCTTGTGCGAACAATCAACAAAGTAACGAGATCTCTGAGGCGATTACATCGATTGTTGTCGATGAAAAAACCTGGTGAGTAGTCTGTGTTTTCTGCAGTGTGGTTATTTGGTATGCATGTGTCTAATTTACTCAATTAGGCAACTTTTATGCGTGCAACAAAAATTACGTCAATCAACTATCCATGAGTTCAGCTACTGTCTCCACTGGACATATGTGTTTGACTGGAAGTGAGGCCGACATAGTACAGCCGGTACTTTAGTGGAAAGGAATTGGATCATTAGAATCTGGTCCTCTCTTACCTAGAAATGAGCTAGAGCTGGTTACGTATTACGCGTCTTTGAATGCTGTTGTACGTCGAAGGGTGATCTACGTCACTCGTCAGAGCTAAGACTTGAGAAATACCAACGTTCAGCTCTGGGGAATTCGAGATAAAGGTAGCTTCTGCACTGTAAGTTTCTACTCACATATTTGTGTCTCTACAGAATTTAAAAGTTTTTACATGGCTGAAAGCATAGCTGGGTAAAACCATCATTTCCGTGCTCGAATAGTATTATAGGGCCCACATTGGGATTTGAACAACGAGCAACACGTCCCGCATACCACTAGCAATAGTACAGAGCAACCTAAGTGTAACATCAAAGTTATATCTCAGTGTTTAATGGATACAGTGATGAATAGTGGTCAAACACACTAAATTTTTAGTTACATTCTCCGTCGCTTACGACTGTTTGGCACTTGCGGCACTTTACCTTGAGCTCATACTAATTTGACATTAGACATTTCAATTGAACGAGGACTGCCGGAACCGTCCAGCATTTACATAGCTGACCCTATAGGAAGCTCTCTGTCACTCTTCACTTAGATTTGAATGAATGGAACAACTAATTGCGGACTCGCTTCACTTTTGTAGCACAAGTGGTCCTGCAGATCGACGTTTTTAAATTTCGTGCAGGCGATAAAAATTTATAAAACTTCGTTGACATTCCCAACTTCACCGAGAGAGAACACCAGTCCACCACAGCGGTAATTGCCATAACTCGGCTTCCCACTACACAATCCCCTTATAAACAGCACCGCTAGATTCTGCATCGAACTGGCGATCACTTTTGCTCTCACAGCCTAAACATCGCTGTATTTTTCACTTTTTTGTTGTCGACTTTGATCCTTGTTTTACCTCAAAATATAGACTCGAAGATCTGAACCAGATCGTCACCAAGCACACCCTTTATTCCGAGTCTTGAGATACATATATGACTAGTATGAGTGAGCTGAAAAACGGATCTGGAGACAAAACTGCCTCTGATGCTGTTTCCACCTCAACTGCTGCTTCACAATTGCACTCCATGGTGACTCCATCCTCTTCACTAAAACAGTCCTTGGACCAGGATGTTCAATGGTCACCTTTACCCATGCTGGCTCATGGTAAAATCATCAAGTCCTTCTTACCAATTGAGAAGTTTCCTAGTCTATCTCTCTCTGCATTCTATCAAAACCTCTTTTATGGTGATGAAGTGTTCTTGTTCGAAACAAACAATGCTAACTGGGCAAGAGGTTACCTGATAGTGCAACCACTACCTTCCGATTTCATCGCCAAATCGACTGATCTAGAAAAACTACCTGGAATGAAGATCAGTGTCGTGATCGTTCCTCTATCTCATGTCCATATTGTCGATAGACTGCCTATGGCCTCGACTTTTGCTCCCCCAAGTCAGAACGATTTCGATAATGGGAACAGCTCAATTCCAAGCGTGTACGAGCTACAGCTGTCCAAGTCACATGCTAGAAATGGTGAACTTATTGATGAAACTGCTAATGTCAAACTGAAACCACCTCTTCCATTAGTCAGAATGAACTCTGGTGATCTCTTGGATGAGATGCTGCCATCGCTATCTCAGCTAGCCTCCCATATATATTCGCTTTACTCGGTGGCCGAGTACACTTTGTTTGAGAAGCTATACACCTTGTTCAACGAGCTCGATGATATCAGAATCAAACTATCCCAAAACCTGTTCACTAAGAATGAGCAAGATCACGCCAGAAAACAAGTTTCACTACTGTTCACCCAAATGGCCAAGCTTCTATCATCAAAAGGTCTGGACAGATTCACGGCTTCTGACTCTTCAGAACTGAAATCAGATCCATCAGGTTTCGAGACCATCACAGCTAGAGATATTCACACTGGTGAGCTATACAACTATTACCACGACAACATCAAAGATGATCCAATCCCTAAGCTAATAGCTGCAAACCAGATGAATGCTGCACTATCACCTAACTTCCCTGTGACAAATGATCTAGAAGAACAGCTACATCCAAAGAAAGTCGCAAACTTCGAGAAAATAACTCCATCTCAAATTCTGGTCGATTTCAAAGATGTTCATGGTACTAGCAAGCTGAACCCTCAAGGTTTCTTGGGTACGACCTGTTACATGTTCCTGAGAAGTGCGAAGAAGAGATTAACTGAAGCTTTTGCTATCCACATCCATTCGGCAAATTTCTCTTTGGACAAAATATCTGCTGCTTTGTTCAGAAATATCCCGGGTACGGAAGTTGATAGTGGAAGAATCTATCTGGTTACCATCATTACGGAGGAGATTCAAGTTTCCAATGGTAAAGTTCCAAACTCAATCAGCAAGATAAGAAAGGGTTTAGCTGCTGGTGTTGCCGATATTTCCAGGGTGTTTTCAAGACATTCAGGCCATCTACAGTCCGGTCAATCCCATCAGTTCACTATCAAACTATTTGGATCATATGTCAACAAAACAGATAACACTATACTAGATCCTCAAAACATGAACTTCGGTTGGGGTGAACTTGTTGACCGTATCATTGCCGGTTCAAGCAAGGGTGTCGCTGTTAATCCAAGAGCTGAGAAGTTGGTGGTCTCTATCAAAGAGTTCAAAGATGACTTGGCCAATGTGGCTAACGATTTCGATGTGAACATGAAAACTCCAATTCATCAAATCAGAACAAACTTCTTTGATCCTCTAGTTAAAGCTTATGACAGAATTTACTTGACTCCAGGTAAAGTCAACCTTATCCACAACTCTTCACCATTCCCAGGTGATCTTGTTTCCATTCAAGTCCTGAATGACAATCCAAATTCAAAGATCACGATTTCCAAAGGTACAAATGAGCAACCGGGTAAGCTTTGGAATTTCACATCTGTCAGTTCAAATGAGGTCATTGGTGAAACCATCAAGATTGCCAACATTGAAGATATCGGTGAAAATGAGACTTTGAAACTGAAACTGTTTGTCAATTACCAGTTGAAAGCTGAAGCTCAACTAATAGTCAGCTCGAAAGGAAACATTTATGAGTACGGAAAAAACCAATTGGTCTCATTCTCCAAAGATGGTCAGACTGAAGCAACTGTTGAATTCACAACTACCTATATTGGTAAAACCTACAACATTGAGCCTTCATTCCAGCACGTCTTGAACTGGAAGAGACTTTATTCATTGCCAGAACACGAGGAGAGATTGATTGAAACATTGAAACACTTGAATCAAGTTTCGTTGCCACAAGCTATCAAATACTTCAAACCACTGCTGACGGAGCTACTGAGAATCTTTGAAACATCAGTCAAATTGAACCTCACAAAACTGAAAGCTGCTTCATTTTACAGCTTCATCCATCTGTTAGATGTTGTGATTGCTAGACAAGAACAATACACCTACCTGTTCCACGAGTTCGTTGAAGAACATACCGATCAGTACGACCTAGCATCTACCGGATCAGATCTATTGTTCATGACTGCAGGCTACTTCGGAAGAGCTGAGACAGAATGGAAATTTGTTGGTAGAACACTATGCAGAATATTGCCCTTGTTGGTCAATACTGCTGTCCTCACTTTGGATAGAGCTGATCTGAAAGAGTTCAAAAGTGCTTGGAAAGCTCTTGCTCAAGTGTTGGTCCAATTCTTGAAGCTCAAGACTGAATCTATCATTCCTGATCAGTTGCTAATTTTGGAATACACTGATTTGACTTTAGATCACCTGAAGGGAATTTTCACCGATACAGAAACAGTTGATTACGCCATTTCGTTAATTGGTGCAGTCGGTACAAGAATGATCAACGCTCAAGTCGCTGAAAACAATAAACTGAAGATGAAAGAGTCGAAAATTCTCGTTACCAAGTTGTTGTTGGTTCGTCGTTTCTTGACTTACTCTGTTCTGCATAGTCGTGATGATGCTGTTGCGGTTGAAAAGTTCTTCTTCCACGCTATCAACTGGGCTATTGAAGCTCATGATGATGCTAATAGTGACCTGGATGTCTTGAGATTGGCCAATTCAACTCTTATCTCATGCTGTAACTTGGCTTGGACCATTATTTTGGAGAAGAATGAGAAATTCTATTCATTACCAAGAAATATGTCTAGACTGTTGTTGAAGATTTCTCAGATATTCGTCAAAACTCATCAATATGCTAGAAATAACAACCTGTTCGAATCAAAGAGAACATACACACAGTTGTTCCCAAATACCTATCCATTCCCTGAGCTGATCACAGACTCTGTTATCAATGATGTCATTGTGGTAGAGATTCTAGTTGAACTGAGTGTTATATTTGCTTTCATCACCAAGATCTCCAAAAACATGGCTTCATATTCTCAAGGGTTTATCTCAATTATTGAAGATTCTACCAATGATGATCTGTTCAATGCATCTGACAATTTCGTCAAAAACTTCACCAAAGACGGTTTATTATCAATCATTCAAACCAATAGACTAATCCTCCAAGGTAAGTTCTTCCCATCTACCAAGTGGATTTCCCTATATTCCTTGTTAATTGAGTCCGTTACCACTTCATCTGAGTTGATCAAGTTCATTCTGATAAGAGATCATATTCCAGCTGCTGCTGACTCTGAGGTCTTTGATAGGTCATTATGGAGTAGATACCTAAAATCCATTTTGGCCATTGGTGGTAGTATGCCAGCATCCATTTGCCATCTTTATGAGATTCCTCGAAAAACTGCATGGAGAATCACTGGTGATATCAGAGGAAGATGTGCTACCATTATTAGTCAATCTTGGGATTGTTTGGGTTGGGACTCCTTGAAAAGAGACTATGTTAGATTCCAAGTGAAAAGAAATTCTGGATACCATGCCGAGTTCATTCAAGACGATTACGGTATTTTGGAAGAGCTGGTTGTCTTCTGTTTGCAGAGAAACTCATTCTGCCAAGTTGTTGGTGTTAAAGTGCTTTGGTCTATCATGATTGCGGAATTACTTGTCCAAGAGACGAGTGAGGAGCCTGTCTCAAACAAACTTGCCGATGTCGAAAGGGGATGCTTGCTGGGATTAGACAAATTCTTCAAGTCCAAGAGATACGTTCCTGGATTGTACGAACAAAGAAACTTCATCAAGAGATTGAAAATGTTCGTGAGATTAGACCCAGAAGACGAGTCGTTTCCAGACGTTTACAAGTTCATTCAAAATCTCAGTGAATTCTTAGATGTTCAAAATGATTTGAGTTCAGTTCCAGCTGGTGAAGAGTTTGATGATGAAAGAACATTCCACCACCTAGATATCTCCCGTCAATTGATGCGTGTCAACAATGCTAAGAAGTTTCACGCCTCTCTGGACGATCTATATGAGAGAAACTTGGGAAAGAACAATCACGTGCAAGCTGCTTTATGTTTGGAGTTGATGGCCTCTACCATTGACTGGAATGTTGACGAAGTTCTTCCTATCTCAATCAAGCCTAAATTCCCATCAGAAACCCCATTTGCAAGAAAAGAGTCGCTATACAAGAGGATTGCCGATGAACTGATCAAGGGTAACAAGCTGGAGAAAGCAGTCTTGATTTACAAAGAATTAGCAGAGGCTTATGATAAGATCAACTTCAACTTGAGAGGTTTGAGTTTTGTGCATGAGAAATTATCTGCCCTTTACTTATCATTAGAGTCCTTGGATAGAGAAACACCAACTTACTACAAAGTGCTCTTCATTGGTTTGGGTTTCCCAAAGACTGTCAGATCAAGAAGTTTCATCTACGAGGGTTTACCATTTGAACACATCAACTCCATTCACAACAGGCTTTTGAGATCTCATGTTGGTGCTAAAATTATTGCAGATGACGATGAAGCAGGCGAAGCTCTGAAGAACCCACCACCAGGAAAGTTCTTACACATCATAACAGTGAAACCTCAAACTGATTTTGCCAGCTACCATGGTAACCTATCAAGTGCTGCTAGACTATACATGCAGAACAAAGACTTGAAGTACTTTACCACTTCCAGAAGATTACAGAAATCTACATCGATTTTGGACTTGTGGGTTGAGGAAACGACATATGAAACTTACAATGTCTTCCCTACGTTGATGAATAGAAGTGAGATCTTGCACACCACAACCTTGAAGTTATCCCCGATTCAAAACGCTCTGAGAACCATCACTTCGAAGACTCAAGATCTGGTCAATGCAGAATCTGCTGCCCAAAAAGCTCTAAAAGCTGGTGAATTGAGCTCATCTAGTTTCAACGCTTTGTCAAGAAACTTATCAGGTACTGTCGATGCACCAGTCAATGGTGGTATTGGTCAATATAGAGAGTTCTTACTAGCATCTCCAGCACCAGAGGATGATGAAGCACAAAATGAGATTGCATTGCTAAAAGGTGCGTTTGATAACTTGACCATTTGCATCTTCCGTTGTTTGCTTGTTCATGGTGAAATGGTGCCATATTCGCTGAGAGACAGTCACCTTGCTTTAATCAAGTTGTTCGAAAAGAACTTTGCAACAGAAATCAAGAGAACCGGAATCAGCTCTAATGATCTAGAGAACTCAATGGCAAGTCCAAGTCCGACGCCAACCTTATCTAAAGTTCCATCTATTGCAACCATGAGCACGACCCCTGCTGCTTCGAGTCATAGAATGTCGTCCTTCACTTCCTCTTCATCATTGTTGAGTAGAGTTGATACTAGATCTTCCGAGAAGTCTTCATCTAGACTATCTCAGACTACTCATGGCACTACTGGAAGCGGAAGCAAGAAGAGATTCATGATGAGCTGGAGACAATCAAGAGCCGAGAACTGAACTGATAACTGAATAAAGGACCCTTATTTATCTGAACGTTTCGTAGCTAGTTGAAATCGGTATTAGTGGTGTATGGATGTAAATCGCGAAATCCGTCCTCCGTGAAAATTCATCAAGAAAATGGCAAAATGCAACGGAACAACGATAATTAACCAATTCACAACCTTAGAAAACCCTCAAGAAATGTTCAGATTAGCTACCCGCTCAGCCACCGTTGCTCGTGCCTCTCTATTCCAAAAACCAGCTTTCGCCAGCAGTACATTGCGTTTCTACTCAGCTAGTGCCCTCTCCGCCGATGAAATCACTCGTCGTATCACTGAAGCTAACAAACACCTGATCAAAGACGCCAAAGCCGTCACTGTTGAAACCAATTTATCAAAAGATCTAGGACTTGATTCCCTAGACAGCACCGAGTTTCTTGTCAACGTGGAAAACGAATTTGACTTCGAGCTAAGTGATGAAGATTCAGAGAAAGTCAAAACCATTGGTCAGATCGTTGAACTTGTCTCTGCTAACCCACAAGCTAACTAAGAAGCTTCCATATTCATGAGAGATGTACGTTTGTTTCCTTTTTATTCCTCTGAGCCTCTGACCTTCGTTTCCATGGAACCTAGATAATTTGTACATAATGAATGGGAACTTGGAGTTATTACTAATGGCATTGTCACCATCCAATGTCGAGAGTGTAGTCTGCTGCGTATTAATGAGTCTACTGCTCTGAGTGTATAGCTAACAGAACTCAATCAAGACACCGTTCAAAGTAAGCCTAATAGTTATCTAATGGTCTGAGTATTTGTGTGTCAGCATGTCACGATGTAAATTTGGAATCCCTAATATCAAACAGATCATTTTTAATTGATTGTTCAATTAGTGTAGCACATTACAGCAAAATAACCTACACAAAAAATGACCAAAGAAGAGAAACCAGAGGAAATTGTCAGCCAGAGCGAATACGAAGACACTGATGTCGAAGAATCAGAAGAACCGTCTTCCAACTTCCCAGTTGAACAGACTTTACATGGTCATATTATCCCTGATCCTACACCAGATGTTATTGACGCTGACGCTGATTTAGCTGCAGGATTAGGCGATGATGAAGAGAACGTTGCTTTGGTGCACTTGAAGATCCGATCCATGGAAGACCTGAACCTCGCTCGTTTCACCAAGCTGAAGAGTTTGGTGTTGAGACAGAATTTGCTGGATTCAATCAACGAGATCAAGAATGTGAATGATGAGCTGGAAGAGTTTGATGTCTACGATAACAGAATCAAACACATTTCGGCACATGTGAACCAAAAGACCAAACTTAAGGTGCTGGACTTGAGCTTCAACAAGATCCGTAACATTAAGAACATTGAGAAGTTGGTGAATTTAACAGATTTATATTTCGTTCAAAACAAGATCACAGAAATCGTCAATCTTCAAAATTTCACACAGCTAACTAACCTGGAGCTTGGTGGTAATAGAATCACTGAAATCAAGAACTTGGACTCACTAAAGAACCTTACGGAACTATGGCTAGGTAAGAACAAGATCAGAAAGCTTGAAAATCTATCCAGCTTGACCAACCTGAAGATCTTATCCATTCAGTCCAATAGAATCACCAAATTGGAAGGCCTGGACAAACTGGTGAACTTGGAAGAATTATATATCTCGCATAATGGTATCAACAAACTTGAAGGACTGGAGAATAATTTGAAGCTAAACACTTTGGACATCACATCGAACAGAATCTCAAAGCTTGAGAACTTGTCACACCTAACCAAGCTTACTGATCTATGGGCTTCATACAATCAAATTGAGGACTTCAAAGAAGTTGAGAATGAATTGAAAGATCTCGAAGAGCTGGATACGGTCTATTTTGAAGGCAATCCATTACAGTTGAAGAATATAACCAGTTATAGAAGAAAACTGATCATACTGCTACCTCAATTATCTAAAATCGATGCAACGTATATTAGATAGATACGTGATCACTCTTCTTCTCTGAATTGAACGTGTGTCATTGGTTGATAGTTTCTATGGAATAAGTTATCTTGAGCGACCAGAACCGATCTATTGTAAATACTTCTAGTATCGACTAAATGAGGTCCCAAGTCTTCGATCTTATTGACACCTAACAATCTCATATTCATTTCGATCTCATCTTTTAGTAGTTGAATAGCTTTACGGACACCATTTTCACCATATGCACTATTGGCGTATAAGAACGCACGACCTAGACCAACACCTTTCGCACCAAGACACAATGCTTTTAAAATGTCAGTACCTCTTCTGATACCACCGTCAACGTACACTTCAAAGTTCTTGTCTAGTTTCTTTTCACGTAAGATAGGCATAACTTCAGCTAAAACTTCAACAGGAGCTCTAGAGTAATCTAGTTGACGACCACCGTGATTGGACAAAACGACACCTTGACAACCATGTTCAGCTGCCAAAATAACATCCTCCACTCTTTGAACACCTTTTATCACAATTGGCATCTTGGTGTAAGTTTTGATGACATCAATATCTTTCCAGCTCAATGCAGGATCAATGAAGGCACTCAATGCTCTTGAAGCACCTTGACTTCTGTCTAATTCACCATCATCAGCCAAAACATCAGAGTCAGCCTCGAACTTCATCTTCATATCTTTTTCACGACGGCCTAAAGATGGTGCATCGACAGTGATGAACAACCCTTTCATACCACGCTCTTCAGCATGCTTGACAGCTCTTTCAGTGAGCTTTCTATCAGCATTGACGTATAATTGATACCATTGGGTTTGGCCTGGTTCTCTAGCATCAGCAATCTCATCAAAGGAACAAGACGCCAAGGTAGAGATCATCTGAACAACACCTTCTTTACCTGCACCTCTAGCAATGGAGACTTCACCATCTGGATGACCCAATTTAGCCAATGCAGTAGCACTCACATAGAAAGGAACAGATGTTGGAACACCGAAGAATTCTGTAGAGGCATCGACTTTGGACACATCGACCAGGATCTTTGGATTGAAGAAAATTCTGTGATATGCGTTGTGATTTTCTCTTAAAGTTATCTCATCATCAGCAGCAGAACTATAATAAGCTAAAGCAGCAGGTGGTAAGATTTGTCTAGCGATGGCTTCGAAGTCATGAACGTTGATGACTTGTGACAGTGGAGGTTTTCTCTCGATCAATTCCAGTCTTTCCTCTTCTTCTTCGGTTAATGGCTCTTCAATGATTTCAAATTCACCGATCAATGGGCCTTTATGGCATTCAGCAGGTAAGAACTTGTCAATGGCATCAGGTGGATGGATTGGTGTAAAGATCTTGGTAGCATCCTTACCGGCGTACTTCAACAAGATCTTTTGTCCACCAGGATGGTTTGTCAAGAAGCTAGTAAGATCGTAAACTTGACCGTTCAAAACAATCCATAGATCATCTTTTGTATTATGCTGCGAGACCACCTCTGGAGTCAACTCCGTTCCCAATGCGACACCGCTATCAGATCTGATGGGACTGGTGGTGTACTGGGAATATGCTAGTAATGAAACAAGGGTAGTAGCGGTGAATGCTGATGAATAGAGCAGTCTTCTGGAACTATGACGTCCAGAAGCTGCGAGTATAGATTGGAACCTCTTTGAAGGCTTCAAACCTGACTGTAAGCGACCAAAAACTTTGGCCCTCGAGGAGCTGAACATCTTAAGCATAGTTCACACTGATAGAGTCAAAAGCAGATAGAAACAGGAACAGAATCATCTTGTCTTCGAAACCTTTCTCCAGAAACTGATCACTGGTACATATATCTCTTATGTCAGCAAATTTTGTGGAGTAAAAAGAGCGTGTAATATGCCTTGGAAATACACTTCAATTGGCAGAATTATGTGGGGTGTGGGGGTATCTATTGTCGAAAGCGCTGAAAGTTTTGAAATTTAGGCCCTTTCATTGGCTGCGTTTTAGGCTCCCGTCTTCCAACCGGGCAATTGTTCACCCGCACAGAGTATTTCGGGGAAATGGAGATGTGATATCTGTGTCATTTTTTCGTTGCGATAAAATAACGCGCACGAACTGCTCTAACCAAAGCTAGCCATGTGACCATGAGCACGTGACGACACATCCTTACACCAGGATAATAACCAAGTTTTTCTGATATATGTACGATATTGTTTATGTCTCGTCTTTTAAAGTTGATCAAGTTTCAAAGACGTTACATGCATGAGTAGTGCTTGGATCAGGGGTCCACGCTGTGGAACTGATAACTGTCGTACACACTACTACAAGACCATTGATGGTCAGAGAGTCTGTCAGTTTGGTCACGTTGCTGAGGGTCATTTAGAAATTGATGATGATGAAGAATTTGGTGTTGGTGTCACTACCAGAAGAATCAAACTTCCTCGAGCTTCACAGAGAGCTATCTCATCGCAATCGAAAAGAAAGCATAAGATCCTGGTGGGAAGGGAAGGTAGGGAGCACTATCTTAAAGTTATTCAGTTCGTGATGAGGGCTCAGGCCAAGAAGTTGATGGAGCTATGTGACTTTCCCCCAATATTTGAAACCGTTGTCAAGAGGTTTTACATACAGTACCTGGCTAAACTGAATCCCAAGAAGGAAATTCAAGACTTTTCTTTCAGGAGTAATCCTCAACCCATTGATCTTTTGGCTGTACTATATCTGGCGTGTCGATATCTGCAACTACCCATATATGGTAATGACATCTATCGTTGGGTGATAAATGGTGAGATCCCCTACGTGAACGCAATCTTTCTGATCCCACATTCAGTGAGACAACAAATGCATAACATGTACCACAACAAACTTACAGGATCAGTACCCCATAGAGGAGAGTTATATGCCAGTGTTTCTAAGATCTCCTCTCACTTGGAGTTCACTGATGAAAAACAACTAGCTACTCGGATAGAACCGTTACTGCTGAAAATTGTGAACGATCTGATACTTCCACCCAGAATATACCATGCTGTTAAAAGATTTGTTGAATTGACTGACATGAGCTTCAAAGTCCCGCATGACCAGACTGGTAAAGCTAGGCTGACCAACTTTAGGTACGCATCGCTCAACTGTCCAGAGCTGAAACTGATGTGTGCAGTTCATTTCGTGACCCAACTTTACTTTATGAACTACGCGAAGACCAAATCCTTAGTCCGTTATAAGTTGTGGTTAGCCATTCACGAACTCTTGAGGAACAAGATCCCAGGCAAAAAATCATTCGAGAGTACACTGGTTGACATTGCACTATCAAATGAGCCCTTCTCTGACATGATAGAATGGGATGATGCTAGAGTGGCTAAGTATCTTGACTGGTATGAAGAGAAACTCAACGGGAAAGCAGAGGAAGATACATCTACTAGACATTTGGCCATGCAAGAAAGACTGTACAAGATGTTTTCAAACGACGACTACAAAGACGAACTGGATGAAGATGAACTTGCTGAGCTAAAGGAACAGGAGGAAGCTCATGAGATACACACACTTGAAAACGCATACAAACAGCTTCTACAGAACACACATCCAGAGAGTTCGCCACCGATGACGGTTGAAGGCATGGCCCAAATGGAAAAGTTCATGTCTCAATATTTCTCAGAAAACTTTGGTGTGGAGATTCGTCTAGTTTCCAGTGCATTTTTGAGTTTTGAACGGTCCTTTTTCGAACAAGACCATATTAGTCAAGTGACACAAAAACTGAAAAGAAAAAGATAAACAACACTGAAAATGATCGAAATCTGCCACAATTATACTGCACTCCGAGAGTTACACACCAAATTACTGGTTCCCATTGCGCTTCACATCTAAACATCAAGAGACTGAAGCTCACCATGCGTCACGGATACTACTATCCTGAACAGTTCCTTAGCCCTTGGTTCAACTATGTCGATGAGAATGGCTTCGAGTCCAAACCGCTGAGACTGGTCTCCGGTCATAGAAAGCCTGTTAGAAAGACTTGGGACGGTCATCTGTACAGCGCTGCTCGGATGTTGCTATGTGTTTTGTTGTTCCCTGTATTTCTGCTGTTCATGTTAGTGGTGGTTTTGCCAGACTCCATTGTGATGTTGGTTTTGATTCCGATGGGTGTTGTCTTGCACGAAGCGTTTGCCTATGCTGAGTTGATAATACGGGCTTCATGGAACATTCCTTTCGAGAAAGTTGGTCCTAGACACAGGTTTAGAAGCATTCCTCAGATAATCAGCATCCTTAACGAGCAGTCGTTCGCTGCAGTCATTTTCGTGGTGGCATTTGCCGCTAAATTGATTGATGAGGACTTTTACATTTGGAAAGGCATGTTATTAGTGGTCAAGCTGGAGATCGGATACTTTCGTGAGGTTTGGGAGATCTGCGATATCATGATCACGAATTTTATCGACTTACCATTTGTGCTATGGCAATGGACTGTCAACTACTTTGATGAAGCCCTTCATGACCCCCTTGTTCCAGAGAGACCTCCATGCTGCAAATCACCAGCTGTACAGCATGATACTTTCAGCGAAGAGCCGAAACAAGTCTCGTTCACTTTGACAAGAGCTGAGAGACCACTCCAGTCGCGTGAGGAGTTAATCGACAGCTATTTTCGTACTTTTGACGCTGTTGACGCCGCTTTTGATGGGCGAGGCGAGTCACTTAAGAACTGAACAACAGATGGGATTTACATTTTACGCCGCTACGACAAATTTGCATTCGACTATTCATCAACCGCCGTGTAGCCCATGTTTTTCTATGTAACTTTTTTTTTTTCGTGTAACATCAACAAAAAACACACGGTGATGAAGTAGCTGAACAAAAAGTAAATAAACAATTGGTAGCTGGAATATTGAAGATCATTAACAATGGAACTGCCCGCTGACATAAAGCATCTGTACCTGATGTGGCTGGCACAGGATATTGAGAAGTTCAGCGTAAGGCAGCACAAGTCGGGTATGTTGTACTCGAAGGCCATAGACACACTTTCTGATTATGAAGGTCCCATCCTCAAGCCAAGTGAGCTGAAGCAGGTGAAATACTTTGGTCCATCTATCATCGGAAACATGAGTCGCAAACTCAAAGCATATTGTGAAGAGAATGGTTACGCAGTACCGATCGATGAGACCCCGACGAAAGCTACAAAAAGAAAGAAAGATGTTAATGACAATGATGATGGTGATGACGATACGACGAATGATAAGCCAAAGAGAAAGCAAACGAAGAGAAAGTATGTACCCAAGAAAGGATCAGGAGGTTATGCGATACTATTGGTGCTATTGGAACATGATTTTAATCAGATGGGGATGACTAGAGATGCTATTGCTAATAACGCATCACAATATTGTGCCTCAAGTTTCTCCAAGAATCCAGGAACTATGCAGATGTATTCTGCTTGGGATAGTCATAAGAGTCTGGTGAAGAATGAGCTGTTAAAAGCTCAAGGGAAACCAATGAAGTATTTCTTGACTGAAGAAGGTATGAAACTAGCAGAGACACTTAAGAAAGAAAGTCAGATCAAATTCAGAAGCGAATTAGAAGCAGATGGTATCGAGACACCAGAACCAAGAGTACCCATAATAAGGGCACCAGATGACAGAAATCACCATACATATGAATCTGTCGATTATCATTACTGGGATCCAGCAACTTATAAGGTCATATTCGTTATTGACAATAGAGAAATGCGATCGCAAGATCAACGTGACTATTTTGCAGTCAAACTACGTCAAATGGGTACTGAAGTCGACACAAGAGCATTGAGTGTTGGTGATGGATTATGGATTGCAAAACATAAAGTCACCAATGAAGAGGTGGTGTTGGATTATATCATCGAGAGAAAAAGATTAGATGATTTGGCGTCAAGTATCAAAGATGGTAGATACACCGAACAGAAGACTAGATTGAAACGAACAGGAATAAGGAATGTGTTCTACGTTATTGAGGAGGTTACTAGTCAGGACTTGCAGGCTATGGCTGATGCTATACGAACCTCAATGTCTATGACATTGACCAATAGCAACTTTCATCTCAAGAGAACAAAGGATGCCGATGCTACTGTTCAATTCATACACAAGATGACTGAGCAGCTCTCGAAGTTCTACTCCACAAAGAGGTTGTTGGTAATGGATCCTAACAACTTGGAGTTTCAGCAAGATTACAAGAAATGCCTGGAAACATTCGCCTCTAGATTCGAAGACGACAAAACACATGTCGTTCATAAATATCATACATTTCACACCATGCTTTCCAAAACAGATTTAATGACTACAAGAGAAATGTTCGTTAGAATGCTCATGACTATAAGGGGTATTTCACTTGAGAAAGCAAGTGCTATACAGAAGGAATATAGAACTCCAAGATATCTGATTGAGAACTTCGATCCCAAGGATCAGGATTTTGCTGCCAAGTACGGTAAGAAAGTCCAAGAGTTGATTTATGAGGTCTTTCAAAAGACTGGATAGATTGATTATTTTCTTGGGTGTGTTCTTGAGTAGTGTATATCAATCTCATGCAGAAAGACATTTCTGATCTCCTCCAACGATAGTCCATTCACTTCGGGATAGAAGCCGTAGATACCACACCAGCCAACTATTGTGATGATTCCAAACAGTACCGAAGTACCACTTATACCAATAGCCGATTGGGCTAGAGACAGATAGCTAGCAGAGACAATAAAGTTCGTTATCCATCCAATAGATGCAATCATTGATGAGCCAGGTGCACGAACTTCTAGTGGCAGAAACTCAACAGACAACCATGGTATTGTTCCCATACCAGATGCATACCCAGCAACGAAAGTCAATACAGATACTATCAACAGAGCAGAGTATGCCTTGCTCGAACCATCCGAATGGCCGAATCCGATAGCTGAACCGAACAGACTAATACTCATTATCCAAACGGTGTATAGCAGGGTCTTTCTTCTTCCAATCTTATCGATGTAATTCAACGCAACAAAAGTGAATAGGAAATTAGTCCCTGATATCAAAATCGATATGATTATAGGGTCACCTAGATGTTGATGATCAAATATAGTTGTGCCGTAATACATCAATGAATTGAAGCCTGTTGCTTGTTGAAAAGCCATCAGTAAACATCCTACTGTCAATGCTCTTATTGTTGGAGCTGATCCAAATAGTGTTTCTAGCAATGGCTTTGAGAATAGGTGTTCGTTTTCTTTGATATCAGTGATAATATAGTCCAATTTCTGGTGAACTTGTGCTAGGTTAGCATGCGGGTAGATCTTGGAAAGACCAGTGGTGGCAAGATCGTATTTTGAGTTCAAAACCAGATACCTTGGTGACTCCGGGATGAAGGCAACAAGCAGCAGGAACAACAGAGATGGAACACCACTCAATAAGAACATCAATCTCCAGTTTATCATTGACTCCTTAATGCTATAAGCTAACAAATTGGCCACGAATTGTCCGCCAGTGGTTGAGATTGAGTTCAATGCCAACAACGTTCCTCTTTTCTTGGATGGTGCTATCTCAGATATATATACCGGTACAATCATAGAAGCAGCGCCGACTGCCAAACCAACAATCAGTCTCCCAGTAACTAAGTGCCAGAACTGAGTACTCAATGAGAGTTGAATAGCAGCGATGGTGAACACGATGCAGCATGAAGTCAGTATGAATCTTCTTCCATGCTTATCAGCAAGCAGAGCAGCACCTATAGACCCAACCAGTGAGCCTATTGATGTGATGCTAGTAACGGTCTCTTTTTGTGAGGAGCTTAGTTGGAAACTAGATCCTTCCTTATCGAGAAAGTGCAAGATCGAGGAGATACACGCAGTGTCATAGCCAAACATAAGTCCACCAATACATGCACATCCGACCACCAGACCTATGTACCATCCCGTCTCTGTGTCCTCGATGTCCTGATCGGTCACCTCATCGTTGAACGTTGTGTCAAAGGATTCATCATAGTTCCGCAGAGTACTGCAGCTCGGTGTTATTGAGGGACCCAACGAGCTGGGAAGAAGTGTATTCTGTAGTGAAGACGAGGAGTGCTTAATAAGGGACTCTCTAACAGATGCCATTGTGAAAGATGTCAACTATACTGGCATTACCAAACTTCCGAGCGATAGATAACCCACAAAAGTAAACAAAGGAATGGTAATAAATAAATTGCATAACGTCACTAGAGCGTTTGCATAGCCGCGAAATTTACCGAATTCGATCTCTCACTAATTTATAGTGTTTAGCCCAGAAAATAAAATATTGGGCGGCGGTGCTGAAAATGAGAATTCCATGACACTTTCAAATCAACACAACACACTCAATTAACGCTGTTAATAAGGGAAAATGAGTTTCAAAGGGTTCACGAAGGCGATTACGAGGGTATGTTTTCCTATGTTTTGTCAATCACACCTTTTTCGGCGATAAATTTGCACTGTTGTTGATATAGTTTGCTTGTTTTCGTTTTTAAGGGGATGTATGAGTGATGATAGTATGATCAGTGAACTAACAGCATCGACAGGTTCCTCAGAACTTCAGACAAAAGTTCAACATGGGTGACTCCACTCATGATCCTGTTTACGAGGACGCAGAAAGAAGATTCAAGGAAATTGAAGATGAGACAATGAAATTAAGTGAAGAGTCAAAAAAGTACTTTACCGCAGTTAACGGGATGCTTAACCATCAAATTGGATTCTCCAAAGCTATGGAAGAGATCTTCAAACCTATCTCTGGTAGACTGAGTGATCCAAATGCTGCCATTCCAGAAGACAATCCAGATGGTATCGAAGCCGCTGTTCAGTATAGAGAGATTGTTGCTGATTTACAAGTCACCCTAAAACCTGATTTGGAGCTAATCGAATCAAAGATCGTCCAACCGGCCCAAGAACTTCTGAAAGTCATTCAGGCTATTAGAAAAATGGCCACCAAGAGAGCTCACAAGCAATTGGACTTGGACAGACATAAGAACAACTATAACTCTTTTGCTAATAAAAAAGAGAGAACGCCAAAAGTTGAAGAGAAAATGTACAAGGCTGAGGCTGATGTTGCAATTGCACAAGAAGAATACGATTATTATAATGAGATGTTGAAGAACGAACTACCTGCTCTGTTCACTCTTGAGGCTCAATTCGTGCAACCTTTGTTTGTTTCCTTCTACTACATGCAATTGAACATTTTCTACACACTTTACAACAAATTTGAAGACATGAAAATTCCATACTTTGATCTGAACTCTGATATCGAAGAAGCCTTTAATGCTAAAAGAGGTGACATTCAAGAAAGATGTGATTCTATCGGTATCACTCACTTCAAAGTTGGCCATGCTAGAAACAAGCTAGAGCTAACAAAACGCCGTTATGGTAAAGAAAGTGAATTTTCATCTCCAACTTCTCCACATGTCGGTGCTGCCGGTGGTTTACCAGCTTACACTCCTCCACCAACTGGTCAATATGGCCAAGCTGGATATCCAAATGAAAAGGCTTCCTACCAAGCCGGTTATCCAAACGAGAAGGCCTCCTATCAACCAGATGCCTACGGCCAACAACCAGCTTATGGCCAACAACCAGCTTATGGCCAACCACAACCTGTTACTCCACAATCAGCAGCCCCATCCTACCCATCGGCACTACCCACCCCAGGGGCCCCAGCTGGTGAGACATGCACAGCCCTTTACGATTATGCTGCTCAGGCACAGGGTGATTTGTCATTCAGTGCGGGACAAGTCATCCAGATTGTTGACAGAACTTCTGATGTCAACGGCTGGTGGACTGGCTCATTAAACGGGGTCCAAGGTGTGTTCCCAGGAAATTACGTCCAGCTCAACTAAGTGAATATATTGTAATAAAACTATCTAATCAAGACACTCATTAATCGTAAATCTCAAGTCCGAACTGAAAGTGGAAGTGAAGATCTCTCAAAGCTCTCTTCAAGAGCTGTCATTTTCACATTTTCACTAAGAGAAGTTTCTGCTTGGCTATTTTTAGGCATCGGACGGGATGGCCTGGCCACTCAAAATCTAATACAGTAATTTTCGCGGGTGTCTCTGTCAATTAATTCCTCTTTCTGGGAATTTTAGTGGATCACTTGAATTCTAGTTGAAATTAGGCGTTGTTCAATTAAAAGCTGTGCTTTCCCTTGTTTTAGTTAACAGAGTCTGTCTCATTTAGCAGGTGTTGTTTATCACTGAATTTGTCACTGTACGAATCTCCCAAAGTGTGACTCAAACTACGTGTTTTTATTGTTAATTTACACCCGTCAACAAACACATCGCCATAAAAAAGGCGTTAAATTTAATTAGCTTAAGGATCACACCGATACACCAGTTCATTGTTCATTCAATTGAAGGTCAAACTGTTTGTTGCACCAAACCGCGATCTACACGCACGAATCTGTCAACTCAACGCTGCATACACATAGCGGCGCTTCTCATTTTCAGTCCATTCATTGCTCACGCAAATTCACTCTAACGTGTTATGAGAAGTGGAAGAAATCAGAAGAACAAACTTTCTCAAAACAGTTTCTGAATAAAACTACCTGAATTGTGTCAAGAATACAAGCCGAGACCAAATAACACGCTTATATATACACAGCTCACCCAAATCGCAACACTCCATAGTTAAACACATACAAATATGTCATCTGCTGAAGCGTCTCCAACAAAAGGGCTTTCGACGTGGTGGAAAAATATTAAAAAGAACACAAACCTTTCCAATGAAAACCTAGACTCGAGTGGAATGCAACATCTACATATCAGTGATGTTCTATCGTCTAGTTCCAACAACAACTCACATTCAAACATTTCTAGACCTACACTGAATTTCAAATCCAGATCGTTCCACTCTGTGAGACGATCATCAAGTGAAAGTGAGCAACTCATAAGACAACAGCGAGATGAGTTCATTGCTGCACAGAAACAATCAGGATTCGGTTCGAGTGAGATATTTGGTGTTCCATTGGAGGACTCGATAAAGATCGCTGAAAGTCTAATATCTGTCCCATGTGATGATCCTTCGGAATTTATTTCTTATGGTAAGATTCCACTCTTGATTGGTAAATGTGGGTCGTTTCTAAAAGAGAAAGGTTTAGAAGTTGAAGGTATCTTCAGAATAGCAGGTGCGTCAAGAAGAGTCAAGGAACTTCAGTATACGTTCAGTTCACCTCCAGAGTATGGAAGAAAACTCCAATGGGAAGGATACACAGTACATGATGCTGCATCTCTTTTCAGAAGGTTCTTGAACAACCTACCAGAACCCTTGGTTCCACTAGATCTATATGAAGAGTTTAGGCAACCAGTGAAGTCAAGAGTCAGAATTTTAAATCATATAAAGGCAAGAAATGAAACCAGTGACAAAAAACTCAAACAGATACAGGAGAAACAACAAGGACAGAGCCATAGTGGAGAAGTATCACCTGATGATGAAGAACCTCAAAAGACTGAACAACAGAAACTAAAGGATGCTAGAAAAACCAAAAGAATATCGAAAGATATTCGTAATGCGCTTAAAGAGTACAGAATCCTCATAGATAAGCTTCCTGATGCTCAACGAAACCTTCTATTCTATTTATTGGATATGTTGACGATGTTTTCAGATAGCTCGAAGAAGAACTTGATGCCTGCAAGAAATCTCGCTGCTATTTTTCAACCTTCAATCTTGTCACATCCGAACCATGATTTAACACCTGAAGAATATGCTTCGTCTCAAGCTGTTGTTGAACTTTTGATCGAGTACTCGAGTAGACTTTTACCTAATGTGAAAGGTAAAGCCAAATCTAAAGCGGATACCACTGGTGATAACACTCCAAACGGAAATGAATCACTATCGAAAGCGGGCAGTACCAAGAACTCCAGTGTCAATCTTTTAGCTGTTAGAAACAGTGCTAAAGGCTCAAGGCCTCACAGCCGGTCATTATCATCTGCTAATGATGTTCCTGCAACCTTGAAGCAAAACACCACCGAACCAGCAGATAAAGATCAACATAGTAACTCTGAAGAAGAAGAAGATGAAGAGTCAAGTGATGAAGAAGCTTACCACGATACTAGTCCAGTTCTTCCAAATGCCACCACTACCAGACCAATCGAGATACCCCAAACTGGTAAGTCGGCATCAAAGGGTACTAAACCTGTCATTGAATTGGAGGCTCCAACTCCACCTCAGAAAAAAGCACAACTGGCAGCTGATGAATTTTCAGTCCAAAAATCAACTGAGACACAAAACTCTACTAAAGCAAGACCTGTATCTATGTTTCCAGGCGCTTTGAACCATCAGATCAATCCTACACATAGTCAAACTTCACACGATGATGAGAGACAAGAGAGACAATCCAGATGGACCTCCAAGAGTCCACCTTCAGGAACAGATGATTATCTAAGTCCAAGCGGTAAGAAAGGTTCTTGGTTTAAAAGGCTGAGAAGCAGTTCTAGAAACAAAGGCGAATGAATCGATCGTTCAACTTTTGTGTTTCAGCTTTATGCTCCAATAATGTCATTTATGCTTTACTTGTGTTGATATTCCTTCACTATTATGGACTCTTACGTTTTGTTACCATACCAATTGTTTTTTGATTGCTTATATTCTCTTTACTTCTTTCACCATTTGTTTTAATAGTGTTGCTACACGATCCTTTGAATGCTCAATAGAAAGCGACGACTTTGAAGTTCACTGTACTTATCGCGTTTACCATCATTTGAATATTGTGCCTGGCCAATTATGTATCATATTGAGCTGTTTTATACAATTAATTCGTCAATTTTGGCTTTCTTAACTTGTGGTTCAGGAATATCATCAGCCTTTCTCTTTTCTGGAGCTTGTTCAAGGATGACCAAATCGTCATCATCTTGATCCTGTAATAATTCGATCTCGTCATCATCATCGCCATCATCCGACTCCTCTTTCTCAACTGGTTCTGGTCTATTAGGAATTTCAAGATCAGGAAGGATGAACTCACCAGTTGTATTTAGTTCAACATAAAATTCCGCATCAACTTTGATCTCACTCTCATCGGAAATACCAAGATGTGAACCATAAATCACACCAAGATCGACCAATTTCGTATCCTTATTGTCATCGAAGTCAATATCGTATAACAAGTTGCTTCCAATACTGATCGCAATCTCTTCATCATATCCGTATTTCTCTATGAATGAACTGATCAAATCACTGACGGTACGAGTATTATCTATGTTGATGATCGCACGGAAAACAGAACATGATCCACATTTTGGATTAGGTGGTTGTAGAAAGCACGGACTGACATACTTCTCAGCTTGGGAGGCAATGAAAACTGTTGATGATTTGTCAATTGCCTCTTGTTGGGTCAAGCCGAATTGCTTTAGGGACATCAGGGCCGAGAATCCAGCAATAATGGCATTAGTTGTGGCGATCGCAGGGATGATGTTTCCTGCGATTGATTTGATGTCGAATTTTGTTTTTAGTGGGATTTCAAAGATGAAGGATCTAATGTTTGCAGAAGCAACGACGAAGTTCAAAGTATCTTCGTCATCTTTGTCAAACTCAATCTCTTTTTCAGTTTTCATTCTCTCCTGTAGTGATTTTGTAGCCATGATTAAGACTTTCAAGTTTTGTTCAATTGACCATAAGGTTTGACCAGTCCCTAGATCTTTCTCATCAATAGTGTCAACTGATGCTTTCAACGAACTAAATTCTAACGGTTTTGGTGGTTTTCTGGTCTTCCATAGATCTGTGATGCTTAATAGTTTTTCAATATCTTTCACAAACACCTTTTGAATGATCTTGTCTGCAAAGTCGTCATCACCAACTGCTTTCTTCAGTTCAATCAGCTCATTACTTTCAGCAACAAGATTCTTGATTTCTTCCTCATTGTCCGTTCCCAATGCTTCTTTGTCCTTACCCTCAGGTAGAACTTCAGGTTCTTCATCTTCACCAAAGATTTGACTAAACAAGAAACTTTTAGCCCAGTGTATACAATGAACGGGTTGTGATGGGGTTGATCTGATTGTGCAAACAGGGAACGACTTTGGTGTTTCACGTGGTACACAATCATAACACTCTGTTTTATTTGGGAAAGTTGGTCCACAATTACCATTGACACCTGTAGTTCCACTTTCCATGACAGGTTTGTTTAGGAATAACGCGATTTTGTTGATGTAAGCTCTGGCTGGAATGTTATCAAGAGCACTAAAGAAGATACTGAATTGGTTGAACCATTGTAATGGGAAAGCATCAGTATCGAATATACTTCCTTGATATGGAATCAATTTAGTTTTAAAGAAGTTGAAAGACTCTACTGCATTGACGGCAGTTGTTGATTTTGGTTGTTTGATGTTCTTGTGACGGAACAAGAATTGACGATTCAAGTTACTTAAGTCAATTGTGTCTAGATCCACGACATGTACTTCGCCATAACCAAGGAGAATCAGGTCCTTCAAAAGTTCACAGCCAATACCACCTGCACCAACTAGCAGAACTTTAGACTTATGGGAGTTAGTAAAGCCAATAATTACTCAATAAGCTTGTGGATACGCACAGTGCGAACATCCTTGAATGTGGATTCGCCTAAAACGGTCTTCAAACCATCTTCCCTGCTCATTTTGGGTACTTTATACTGATTTACAATGAATCAATACGCGCTTTCTTAGTTGAAGCCAAAGTAATCGACCTAAATGAGTTTCGCGATAGTAGCTTCTCGCGATAGGAGGTCATGTGACTAGTCAGGTGTAGGTAGGGTAAATAGGCATGATCGAAACACACACCCGTACACCACCAAACCCGAACGGGCTTCCCAGCCTGCATAGATTGTTCGGTTCCGATCAGGCAGTTGAAAGGGAAAAGCATCATCCAAAAATCAAAATCAGTGAATGTTTTAAAAGCAGTTGACTTTGATCTCTTTAGAGAAAAATTAACCGCACCACACTTACACACACAATGCTCTCCGCCAGATTGTTCAAGTCCCCAGCCTCCTCGGCCTTCATCAGATCATCCAGATTCTACTCTGAGAAAGTCGCCAAATTCAATGGTGTTAAGAACGCTAATGGTAAATACACCGTTTCCTTTATCGAAGGTGATGGTATTGGTGTCGAGATCTCAAAAGCTTTGAAAGAAATCTACACTGCTGCCAAAGTCCCAATCGAATGGGAATCATGTGATGTCACTCCTATCCTAGTCAACGGCCAAACTACCATCCCTCAAGCTGCCGTCGACTCCATCAACAAAAACTTGGTTGCCTTGAAAGGTCCATTAGCTACTCCAGTCGGTAAAGGTCACAAGTCTTTAAATTTGACTCTTAGAAAAACTTTCGGTCTATTCGCCAACGTTAGACCAGCTAAATCCATTGATGGTTACCCAACTCCTTACGAAAACGTTGATACCGTCTTGATTAGAGAAAACACTGAAGGTGAATACTCTGGTATTGAACACACTGTCGTTCCAGGTGTTGTTCAATCCATCAAATTGATCACCAGAGAAGCTTCTGAAAGATGTATCAGATATGCTTTCGAATATGCCAGATCAATCAACAAGAAGAAAGTTTTGGTTGTCCACAAGGCCACTATTATGAAACTATCCGATGGTCTTTTCGTCGAAACTGCCAAAGATATTGCTAAAGAATACCCAGATGTCTCTGTTGATTACGAAATCCTAGACAACACCGCTTTGAAAGTCGTCACTGACCCATCTAAATACTCTGATGTCGTCATGGTCATGCCAAACTTGTACGGTGATATCATGTCTGATTTAGCTTCCGGTTTGATCGGTGGTTTAGGTTTGACCCCATCAGGTAACATGGGTGACAAAGTTTCCATTTTCGAAGCCGTTCACGGTTCTGCCCCAGATATTGCTGGTCAAAACAAAGCTAACCCAACTGCTCTATTACTAAGTTCTGTTATCATGTTACAACATATGGGTTTGGAAGAATATGGTGAAAAGATCCAAAAAGCTGTCTTGAAAACCATCGCTTCTGGTCCAGAAAACAGAACCGGTGACTTGAAAGGTTCTGCTACTACCACTCACTTCACTGAACAAGTCATTAAAAACTTGTAAATCAAAATTTGATATTCCTGTCCTCCACCAACTTCACCCACCTTATTCTTCTTTTTTGGTACAATAAATTAATCATTTCAAATAGAGAGAGAATGCCCGCTCCATGTCATGCAAAACTTTAGAGATTTACGAATTACACAAAAAGTCTTCGAGTATAGATCATTGTAGTTCATATGTATGGTCCATAATCTGTCAGATTCATGTTGATGTTTATATGATCAGAGTCAAAAATTTCGCGAACGCTACTAACAATTTTTTTGATGTGCCAATTAACATACAATTTTGATAAAGGCATCAGCTCTGTATAAAAGCTTAGAAGTCCGCTGAAGAACGTTGAAAATCACATAATAATGGCCCTTCCAAACATTACAGTTCTGATTTCCGGTAACGGTTCAAATTTACAGGCTCTTATCGATGCTGTCGCAGCTGAAAAGATCAAGGCCAACATCACAGAAGTCATCTCGTCCTCATCAACAGCATACGGTCTAGAGAGAGCATCTAAAGCTGATATTCCTACCAAAGTGCACCAATTGAAAGACTACTACAAGGATCTTCCAAAAGGTGAGAGACCAAAACTAAGAAAACAATTCAACAAAGATCTATCAAACTTGATAATATACGGAAATATCGAAGGTGATGCAGAAGAGTCAAGAGATCATATAAGACCAGACCTAATAGTATGTGCTGGTTGGATGTTGATTCTTTCGCCTGACTTCTTAGGACCTCTAGAAGAAGAAGGTATCCATATCATCAATCTACATCCTGCCTTACCTGGTGCTTTTGACGGTACCCATGCCATTGATAGAGCTTGGAAAGCTGGTCAAGACGGTGAGATAACAAAAGGTGGTTTGATGATCCATAAAGTCATTCAACAGGTCGATGCTGGTGAACCATTACTAGTGAAAGAGATTGATATTGTTGTGGGTGAAACACTGGAAGAATATGAAGAAAAAGTGCATAAAGCTGAACATATCGCCATAGTGGAAGGAACCAACGTCGCTCTTAAGGAGCTTGTGAAAAAAGATTAGAATCACTCCACATTAATACATGATCATTGATTATAACATTTCTATCGTACATTCATTTAAAGGACTAATTAACATCAATCTCCATGGCATCCTGGCCACCAAATACCACTTCTTCTTGAACATCAACTAGATTATAAATAGATTCCTTGAGCACAGCAGTGGTACCTCTGGCAAATTTGTAACTTCTCTCTTTTTGTTCTCTGACATTTGGAGTCTGGTAGTTTCTCAATAGTTGAGCATCTTTACCAACTTCCATGACACAAACATCGACATTTGAACCAGAACCTAAATCATTCCAGATACCGGCTTGAATGGCATCAGCAGCTAATTTAACAGCTTCGTCTTTAGTTATGTCGATTCTCCACTGACTTTCCAAGACAGCCATGGCAGCTAATGAACCCGATCCAAGAGATTGGTAGTATCCAACATCTGTAGAACCGTGAGCTTGACATGCAAATAAATGGGCACCAGTTGGATCAACACCAGCAATGATCAGATAAGCACCGACCTGACCTTGATATTTGAACAAATGTTGTTTCAATTTAGTCAGAGCAGTAACGACTCTTGGTTCTCTTCCAGTGGATAATGAATGCAATTCCAAGTTACTACCAATCAATTGTGTGACCATCTCAGTATCGGCAGCAGTACCCGCACCAGCACACCAGATCTTTGGGGCTAGACGATGTAGCTTCTCACAGTTTTTATCAGCAACGATGTCACCGGCAGTGGCTCTAGTATCAGCAGCGATGACAACGCCACCTTCGAATTTGACACCGACAATAGTAGTACCAGTGGACGTGGCTGTTGGGGTTCCATACCCTTTCGCACTAAGGAATTGGTTTCTTTGGTAGTTGTCGAAGCTGAGACCTGCCATTTTGATGATGTTCCTTTAATTGATTAACTACTGTCGTTTGTTGACAAGTTGATTTTGTATTTGTTCATTAAAATTGTTAACTAACCGCGAATTTGTGAATTAAACACACACGTAAACAAAGCATCAGATAGACTCTGATTCTTTGAATTGAGAGTGACTTTGTTCGAAGATGTCACTGGATATGCACTCGTACTCGGCACCGTCACGGGTGAGGACGCTGCTGGTGCCGATAGGTGATATTTCCCAGGCACAATTCTTTCAGTACGCTGGGCTTGTCAGATCGGCCTTCGAGGTCAGATTGGTGGATGTCACGCCGACGAGGAGAAAGATGTTCAATCCACAAGGATTTCCTAGTGGAAGAGTGATATTTGATATAGGGACTTCTATCAATGACCAGGAGACATTGTTTCTACACGACTTTGAACCGTTCCGAAAGACATTCGTTGTCATTGGTCTATCGAATGATCCAAATACATCACTTGAGCACCTTGAGAAGCTCTCTAAGATTTACAAATCATCTATTGTGCATTCAATCATTGTGTTTGACACCCATGATCCTCCACGAACGGACAACAAGCTGATATTTCACCATAACACAAGAAACATTGAGACCATAATGTGTGACATTACAAATATCTTACTGGACTCATTATCAGATTACTACACTTCATACCAGCATTTGACACTTAGATCACCAGTAATAATAGGTGAGAGTGATAGGAATAAATTCATGATTAAGCAAAAGAAACGGATCAGTTCAGGTTCTGCTATCTCATTGTCACTTACAGACCCATCACAATCTAAAATATCACTCACTACTTCAAATGAACGTCGACAATCTAGAATAAAAGGCCGTCAACAGAAAATACTAGGGAATGCTTACCTACTGGCTGGAAGATACGCCGATGCTTTAAGAGAATTCAATGAAGCTTTGATCCTACTGAAGTCGAGTAATGACTATCTGTGGCTTGGTTCTGCTCTTGAGGGTATTGGTGTAACTTTACTCATGCTAGATTTCGTCAAGGTCCCATTTCAATTACCGTCAAGTTTATCACAGATGTTCAGTAAGAAAGTCCTCAATCCATCAACTCCGGGAACTCCTGCTGACTCTCCACGATCATCATTGAGTAACTACACTGGGATAGACTTTACCAATGCTGCTACTGATGAGGTCATATATCACATTTCATTGAGAATCATTCATTATTACGAGCTGTCAAGAAATGAACCAGAGGACTGTGTGCCGAATCTGGTCTACTGTGAGAGTATACTAAGACTGTTGAAATTGATGACGAGCTTAAACGTTGGGGGTGGCTACAACTCAGATGTTTTGAACAATATTGTCAAAAATGTTGCACTAACTTCGAAAGAGGGAAACAGTGTTTCTTCATTTTACGACAGCTTGGAAATCCTGAAACTTTCAAATAGAATACTATCAGTCCAGTTGAAGAAGATGGATATCTTGTCACAAGCTCGGATCTACTCCTCGTTGTCATCGATATATGGTGACTTGAAACTTCAAAGGAAGCGAGGTTTCATCTTGCGGACTCTATTCATTTCATTGATACCAGAACTCTCAAGCACAGAATCCTCATATACAAACTCCGATTTGTCTGCGTTGTTGAACTCTCTCTTGTCTATCTATGGAATTGGGCATTCTCCAGAATCGAATTTTAAAGACTCCAGCTTTCCAGGATGGGTTCAGTTACACAAGTCTATCATCAAACTTTGCATTGTGATCTGTGAAAAATCCAAAGATTACCAGAATGTTACATCATTGAAGTGCTTACTATTGACTCGGTATTTCCATTCTTTGACCGACAATGACCAGCTAAGACTACTGAATGAGGTTAAATATCTATGCAAGAACTATGATATTAAAACCAATTACTTTGATCCCTTCCTTGTGAGAGAGGTCGAACTAACGAAAAGCTCAAACACCCCAAGAAAAGAAACTAAACCACTTCAGCCATCATTGAAGAAAGATCCATTCATCTATAACCCATACCTCAAAAAAGATGTTCCAGTGGACTCCAATATTTTGGTTCAAGGAGAGTTCACAGAGATAAACATCAAATTACAAAACCCATTTGCATTCCCACTAGAGATCAATGACATTCAAATAGAAAACTTGGAGATCTTCAAGTCTCATTTCATCATTCAACCGAAATCAGTCTCCACTATAACAATACTGGCAAAGCCATTGGAACATGGTGTTTCAGCTCTCGAGAAGTTGAAAATAAGAGTTTTCGATTGCTCTTTACAAGAGTTCCAGATCATTGGGTCAACGAATGTCGAACAGTTCCCACTACTGAAACACACCAAGGACAATACATCTGCGCAAGTTATTGCAACTTACAACGAGAACATGCTGAACGGTGATGTGTCTGATAGAGTAGACAGCATATCTTTACCACTAGAGGTGGTACCAAGTCAGCCAAATATTCAAATTTTGACACAGATTCACCCTATCATGCTGCTTGAAGGTGGTCAACAGAAGATCCAGATAAAGTTGAAGAACAACTCACAAGTATCTGCCAATTATATTGATTTTTCAGTTATTGATTCGACCACTGAGCCTCTGAAGCGTGCTCTGGAAAATAGGGATCTTCCAGCCAGTGAAGTTTACGAATTTGAATACTTCCTACTGAGAAATCCATTGGCGATCTTAACTGAAGTGAAGGATATCGCACCACAGGAAGAAGTTATTGTTGATGTTGTGATCAAAGGAAAAAGAGGTTTGAATAAAGTCAACTTAATTCTAGAATATGGACATAAGATTGATGAGAACACATACACAAGAAGGTTGGAGATAGCAATCCCAGTTGCGGTTAATAACTGTATTGATCTTGCTGGCTGTGATGTCATTCCATTATCACACTCAATTCAAACAGACAAGGGTACCACTGGATTCTTGCAGTACATTGATGAGTCGAACCTTGCTGCCTCTGCGTTTGTCTTGTTCCTTCTAGATTTGAGAAATGTTTGGACGAAGCCCATTAATGTTAGCCTGAGATTCTTCAGTTATGAAATCAATGAAACGATCGTGCCTTTGGAAACCAAGAGACTCATAATACCAGTCAAGAGACTCAATCGTCCCGAGCTGAAACCGATTCCAAACTTATCAAACAAGCAATACATTTTGCCAAAACTCTCCAAAGCTGAAGATGACTTTCAGAGGGAATCTTTCTGGGTTAGAGAGAAGATCTTGGAGAATCTCAAAGGTATATGGAAGACTGGTGAGAGACAAGGTGATGTTGAATTCAGAGCTATTAGAATCTCACAGAAGATGCTGAATGTTTTAAGGATTGAATCGATCAATGTCACCGTTGAGTTAAATGAGACTGAATCTGAAGACCACGGTTTATATCACTGCATCAAAACTGATCAACTATTTAGCGTGAAAGTCAAGGTCCAGAATAAATCGGATAAAGCTGTGAAGGGTGTTCTGAGAAATGTTCCAATGTCTCTCAGTTACGGATCCGTTGACAGAAGAATCCTGTTCAATGGATCATTGCAGCAAACTAAAGTCTACTTATTGAACCCTGGCGAAGTGTGTGAATCCAATATTGGTCTCGTGATCTTAGAAAGAGGTGATTATGAATGGGGTGCAATATTCGATGAGGTTAATACCGAGAATCAGCATGTTTCTAGAAGTCCATTACGCCTGAAAGGCATGTGAAATACATCAAGCTTAGATTGACGTGAAATTAGTGTAATAGTAGTTCACTTTGATGTATTACCCGGACTGTTTTTTTTTTTTTTTTTTTCCCGCTTTCCATGATGATGAAAAATTATGAAGAAATGTACGATTCAAAAACCAAACATAGATCGAACCATCACCTTCAAGAATTGTACATAATGGGTAAGGGAAGTGCTAGATTCGGGAACAAATCCGGTGTTCTTCCAGAAGTTCGTCAGATATTCAAAAACCCTATAAAGCCAGTTGTGAGACCTGCTAATCCTAATGCTGGTTATGCTGAAGGTGTCCAACATCCAAGAGGCTCAAGTCGAGAACAGCCACTACCTAGAGTCCAGACGCCTGCCGAGCTGATCAGCAACACTGTGAAGGCTCCAAAAGAGAGTCCTGACCTGAAAAAGCTAAACGATATTCAAAAGGAAAAGATAAGAAAAGCAGCTTTACGTCGTGAATACTATATCAATGCCTTGAGTAAAGAAGAGAAGAGACTAGAAACGAAAGAACAGAAACAAAAGTTCTTGGAAGAGCAGGAAAGACAGAGAAAAGCCGACGAGGTTCATGAAATCTCTGAAGCCACAAGATTAACATTGCCAACCATAGACAGTCTGCTGGAAGGTCCATTCATGAGACAGAGAACAGAAGAAGAGAAACAGATACTGCAAGCCAAAAGGACAGCCAACAGACTTCAGACAGAACTGACCGGTAAAACCAACCGTGCTGTGAACTTACTGGAATTATACTACGAGTCTGAAAGATACATCACAACTGAATCAGAACTAAGCAGTGCCATCGAAGCCGCTTTCAACAGAGACAACAACACCCAAGTCGATGATCAAAACCCAGAGGTCCGTCAACGCTCTCACAACACCGCGCTACAAAATGCTCTGTTTGGTACCATTTCATCTCATCCAGGTTTGGCTGACGTTGAAGACCAACTCTCTGGACAGTCTTCAGCTTTTGATCAGTTGGTTGACCAGGCTATTGCTGATAAAACCAAAAGAGAGATGGAATCCGTTAGAGACCAGATTCTATAACCGGATGGTGATGACTAGCGATGTATATAATGGTTAAATGTAAATAAAGTCATTTAGTTGATGTTATATGTAGCACGGCAGTCTCCATTGTACAATTATCTGAAATCAGCCGCTCTGTAGATTGAAGAGTCAACCACAACATGATTTAGAGGCTGAAGATGCATACAATATTCACACATTAGAACACAATTAAGCTGAGGTCAAAGCTATGCTTGCGACTTCAATCAAGCGAACAATCATCGCTCTTAAATTTACCATACTCGACAAAAACATGAGCTAGTGAAACAACTAGTCAAGGTTGAACATGAGACTCGCTAGCAAGATGTGTTTGATTACAGAAATTTGGAAAATCTTGTATCTGATTTCATGAAGCAGCTACACGTCAAAGTTAACAAACTGAATAAATTATATAACGATATTAAAAAGTATAGATGTAGTAAATAAAGATGGTAGTGCTCTCCTTACCACGCTTGAAGCTCCTCAAAGTAATCAACTCTTCCCTTCCCGCTTTCCAGATTCTCAGAGACAGCGTGTCTGACGTGATCCACCATGGAGTTATGTGCACAACTCATCACGGCAACGTTTCCATGTGATTCTTCAATGTCTTTCTTGACTAGGACTTCTAGATCAGGTCTCCCGCTTCTGAACTCGATGAAGTTCAACGAGTCGATAAAGTCCTGGTGTGGATGTTCGGTCTTCTCATTCTTTTCTTCAGGTAATTCTTTGATTGATTCTTTCGAAGAGTTCGTCTCTGTAGATGATGTGTTGGATGAGTCTAATGTCTCTTTGGTCAAATAAATAACGGTCTGAACGCCAGAATCCTTGAGTCTGAGTAACTCTTCGTGGAACCATTCAATGGTTGACCAGTTTCTGATGATCCAGTAAAGCTTTATCACTCTCTTCTCGTTTCCTGACTTGCTCAATTCACGAGCGTGGGAGTATAGACCCGGAATACCATTACCACCACCATATAACAAAGCAGTATCATATCTCTTCATTGGTTTTGAGTCACCATATGGGCCTTCCACAGATACTTTGATCGTTCCTGTTTGGTTGGCTTGCTCTGAAAGTTTCTTAAGAACTGTGGAAGTGACACCACCTTTGATCTTGACATACATTGTTATCTTATCTTTCTCATCAGAGACAATAGTGAAAGGATGTGATTGAAGGAATGTCGTTGGTAAGAAGAAGTGAATGTATCCGTATTGACCAGGACTAGCTGACCAGAAATGAGATTTAGGAATGGTCAACTTGATAGTCTCATTGGCAATGACTTGAGCAGTAGCTGATTTGACTCCAAAGAACACCAGTCTTAAAATTCTAACAAGTCTATCGAAACACCAAATACCAGCCATAGAGAAAGCAAAGTTTTGATAATTGAAATCACTGACATGAATCCAAGCACCAGCTAGAAACACGGCAGCCAAACTGATATGGAAGAATAAGAACATTTCGTAGTTCAAAGATCTGAAGAAATGTGAACCAAAGACGACAATCAAACCGCAACAGATAGCACATACTATTCCCCAATGATAATAGTTTTGTAGGATTCTATAACTGAAATAACCAGCACTCACTGTGTGAATATGCATAGACCCAGCATGAATCATCACAGTGATAACATTGATTCTAGAAACCCATTTGTGATAAGTTAAGAAAGTAGATTGCTTCCAGCCAGTTAACCACATCAGGATGTTATTACGACCAGCGAACAAGAAGGTCAGTTGGAAACCATATAGCGCAAGGATACCGGATTTATCACCAATATATCTTCCCATTTGTGCATCTTTAGTGTAGAAGATGGCATTGTTCTTAACGTAGTGATAGCCTGTACCTTCAAGTATGATGTTTAAAGCAAACCAAACGAAGATGACAATCGATTCAATTCTTGTTGGAACCATTCCACCAATAAATTTGAATTTCTCACCGAATGGATGGAACACATGTGTGTGTTTCATGTTTCCAAATGTTGATGGCATTGAGATGTATTGTCTTAGCTTATTGAAAGGTTTTGAGTTGAAGAACTTACCAACAACAGTGATTTTCTGACCAACGTTGTAGATGGTTGCAAGTAGGAAGATAACTGCCCAGTATCCAAGTAATCCACTTCCGGAGATCATAGACTTCCTGATGTTACCATATTTCTGTTCATAGGAGTCATAACCACTTTGGTACATCATTTTGCTATAGTTGATAGGTTGTCTGATTGGAATAGTCTTGTTGAAGTTTGGGATATCGGTGACATCAACGAGGTAGTCGGTGGCATTCTGATAAGTTGACCTCATGGTTTCAGTGTCTAAAGGAATCATGTATCCAGCACAGTATTTCTTGAAGGTATTTTCAATTCTGGTGTTATTTATCGAGGTCTCAGAGTACAAGCAGTTCATCATAGAACCTAAAGCTGCTGTATCAGAGCATGTACAGACGTATGATCTAGCTGAATCAGTTGGGCAGAATATAGCTGTTGCTGAGATGGCATTCTTACATCCCATGATGGTATAATCTTGAGACTTATAGTTCCAGACTAGTTTCTCATATTCAATAGCAGCGACTAACGGGCTCGTTAGCAACACTGTGAGTAAAGTAGCATGTAATGATGTAATTGACTTCTTCATTATCAACAAGCGACTTCAGAAGGAATGTAAAACGAGTCAATAGATGATGAAGGGAAGGGTCTGAACATGATCAAGATCTCAGGAATAGGTGATATGGCTTAGCTTTATATGATCTTGAACCATATGGGTCCTCGTTCAATAAAATCCTTCATCAACGAACGATTTACGTATCAACGCTTTAACTGCATGAACCATATGCCGAGTGGTTGGAAGTTCATTCAACTCTGAAGATCATTTATCACCATATAGATGGTGGTTCCAGATCCGCAGACCGAAACGTAATCTTAGCTGCTGGCGTCTCATTATTGTGCATAATAAATGCATTGCTGATATGGGCTGTGTGTGTGGAAATTGAAACTCATCACTAATTACTTGTTTTCTAGGCCTTGGCTGTTTTTGATATTGAGCTAAAATTATGTAAGTGTTGATGAGGTTGGACCAGTATCAAAGGGTCTAAAAATGCAGGTGTCACTAATTATGTGGTTCGTAGCTCCGTCCGTCAGCAGGATGGTTTAAACAAAGAGAGCTAGACGCGGTAAACTAACAACGTTGTACCATATAAGTGTAAGCCGAAGCAGTGGTTTTAGGCTGTTGTTTCTCATTAGCGTAGTGCTGGAGTTCGAATAGTCGGTCGCCTGGAAACGACAACCCTTGTAAACGAGTATGCTTTCTTATCTACATCATGCCCGATTACACAAAATTTAACTATACCAAAAACGCAGCGGCTCATGAAGTTAACGTAAGATTCTTCACTCTTTCAGCATATCTTGGACAGCCTCAACCACCAACTCGTTACACATTAAGAAGGGTCCTTCTAGATCAGTGAATGCATATAATTACGCTACTAAGCTGCTCTCGGCACGCCCTGGACAATCTGTGCTCTTGAGGTTTCTGTACTGGAACTGACTTCGCCCTCCATGTTTCACAATACACGCTCCCGCCAGGGGTTTGGGGATATCGGACATGCGTGCGGTCAGTGATGTTAGGTATGGTTGCAGATAGCAACACCACTTCGTCAAGGCCAAGAGACCGAGCTTATTCATATGATTATTAATGCTGACCAAAAATGAATTAATCGATTTTGGTAATTGGCTAAGACTTGCACAAGCCTCGAAAGTGCGTAGATGAGATAATTGTTCCGAACTAATGACACAGGCTCAGCCTTGAAGTGAGCCGAATTAAAATCAAATGAACAGATGTGTTAACCGTGATTTGAGGCATGCAGCATTCGTTTAAGCACAAGTCAGTGGAGCACTAACATATCATTCCACAGTTCATCAGCATAACTTAAGTACCTTCCATCATGTTTCAGACGAGGCTGAGAATAAGAGATCCTACAGATAACTTTCAGGTAGAAAGCAGGAACTAGGCATCGGAAAGCCGGTGACCAATACAGGCACAGCAATGAAACACACTTGCGCATTCTATCGAACAATAAGGAGGTTCTTAACATTTTTTTAGTGAGATCAAGATCAACGAAGGTGTGTAGCCCTAAGCTACTGTTCAGAAAACGAGTAGCATAGTATCATGGAATCTTGGTGCTTGGTACTAACTAATGCTGGCCAAAGTGTCCTGTATCGTAAGGGTAAATAGCTGCACTGTTCGATCTAAGCGTGGAACATACCTCTCACTACGAGCTGCTAGAAGGCAGATATCTACGATAATTGTGCATGGTTGAAGCTGATCAGGATGTGGCTATGCTGAATGGTGGATGCTATGATTTGACGATTAGCTCTCATACCCCACTACCTATAGTAAGTCCTAGTCACACTTGATCCATACTGGTACTGTGGACCCTTAAGTCTCAGCTGGTCCCTGATCATGTTTATAAGAAGACGCTGACGACGTTGGCCACTTCTTGACCACAGTGTATATAGCTGCTATTGTTTAGTTATACCTATACAAGGGTTTTGTGTCAAGTATATGGTCGTGGTGACCATCGCCATATAGTAGAATACTATGAGTAATGACTCATGAATACTGACTACTGGTAAGGCTATCTATCACCTCTGCCGGAACAATAGTAGCTGCTGTTCACTGCTCTGCGCCAGCTCGGCCGAAGATAAAGAACGTTTCCCCTGCTGTAAAAATTTTTGTAAACGCCGGCACGGCGATGCGGTTCCAGAAAAGCTTGTCCCTAGTTACTAAGCACAAAAATTGACATAATTTTTTAAGGGAATTGTCGACGTCAGCCATATTGTCATATATTAACTGATTATTGGTGATCGCTGTAAGTGGTCTATGTCTCTGCCGATCTGGCTACTAACTACTAACTACTCAGTACTGTATTCTGGCTTCCTGACTACTTCGTTTCTGGAATCATCAGAAGGAGGAGCCTTTCACCATGTGTTAGGTACTCCGAGACGATATGTCGACCGTAGACTCAGTAGTGACTACTAGTTACATATTCGTGATGCTAGTGTTGAGACATACGATTGTATTCCCTTCAACACGATTGGTTAGTTTGAACAATCTCCAGTGTCCACTAGGTAGGTACAGACAGACTACAGTCGACAATTATCATGTACACCCAATTTTCAGACCCAAAGTTCTTCCCAAAATCAGTGTTCCGCGCGCTCCCGAAACCCGGTAACGACGAAAAAGCCTCAGAGAGACTTCAAAAAAGAAAAAAGCACACACATCCCTACACTACCCTAAGCCTAGGACTTCAACCAAATGAAACCAGAGGGGCTTACATGCAACAACTCCAGCTGAACAATTGAAAATTTTACCAAGAAATCTTTCTGCAAGTAGTCAGAAAGCATTAAACATCTTCATTGCTAAAACGATGAGTGCTAGAGAAAAACTCGTCATTTCATCCCTTGTAGTACTACAGGCGCTACAATCATCGTCAAAACTCTTGAAGGTGTCTAAAGTAATTAATATCGTGAAGGCGGGAGACAACCCGGGTCGGCTAGAGTCTACTAGTCGTCACCTGGCTGCAGTGAAAGTCCAAGAACTTAGGCTTGTAGCGCCTTCTATGAAACTGGATGCCGCTAAAAACTATGTTATGAGTAGTGGTCAATAGCATATGAGAATACCAAGAAGCTAGGCACTAGGCACTAGTCGCCATGGCACTGTTTCTTAGAACCCCCCAGTGGACAGAATCAACTGCTTACACTGTACTAGGTGCGTAGTGTGTACAATAAGGATCGGTCACTACTCGCACTCGTACTCGCCGTTTACCAATCAAAAGTCACTGAAAATTGAGGATCAGTCTCCAGATTTACATATAACTAGAAAGTGCAGTGTTATGCAGATAAATTAGACTTATGAGGTAGGAAATGGATCTTGACGGAAGGAGTTTACTTGCGTAATGAAATAGACGATTAGTCCATATTGGCCTCATTTGAAGAACGATACCAGGTAACGTGAAACTTATCCATATATACTATATTGAGAACCACAACGCTTTAATGGACCAACAACTCATGGTTTTGTAATCAAGTCTTTCAAGGGAACTAGTAAAAGTAGTAAACTAATAAATGAATAATCCTTAAGTCAGCTGTGTAAAAATGCGACTTGCGATATGCCTAGTCTTTTTACTGCCCATACCAAAATTAAGCTTATCTGATCCATCTTTGGAAAAACATCATATAGACTTTTATGCACGAAGTAAAAAAAAAAAAAAGTTCCAGTGTGTAAAAAGGAGTCGAAAAAATTAACGGCAAATCTTTCGATAGGCTGAAATCCAACAGCAATTATACGAAAAGCATTTGAAACAGGGTGCTCATCGGCTATACACAGTGTTGAAAGTAGGATATGGATGTTCAACTTGAAAGACATACAATACCCCTTTGCCACGTCATATTCAACGGTTTTGCTTGGTATACTTGAATAGATCTTGGTACTTTGAAGTTAGACCACTTGTGAAAATGTCTTGTCTTGATATTAATGTATGCATGTATTTACGTAAAGCAGCAGATTCTTTGGACACATTTGCTTTTGTTGGTCATTTCCCTTGCTTAGGATTGGCTGAATTAGTTGATGCCGGGAGAGTTGTCATTACCAAAATGAGAGCGATGAAAAAGATAATTTAGACTAGATGCAGGGTATAAAAAAGATCTTGTTCCCTGTTTTTCAAATTGATTTACACTTTTAATGTCTTTGATTCCTTGATTATTGTTTGAAAAGTGAATCAGTTGTGGTATCATGAAGGTTCAATCACTTTTAACAATAGCTATTTTTCTAACTGGTAAAGCAGTTGCAGAAGGTTATCATCATTATAGTAATGATGAATTAGTTGTGATGGGTTGTAAAGGTGCAGTTTGGGCCACTGCTCAATACTGTGCTAGTGATTCAGCTTCTAAATACAAATGTAATTGTAAGAATCAAGCAGCTATGGGTTCATTGATGAATTGTATTTATGATGTCTTGGGTGAATATAATGAAGGAGGAGAAGAACATTTCATCGAGTATTGTGCTGAATCAAATGTTACTATTACTTCTGAAAAATTAAGAAAATCTTATGATAATGCTACTGAATATTTATTTGATCCAACAACAGTTGATGGGTTCAACAAGACTGCCATATCATACATTCCAGCTATCTATAGTAAGAAAATGTATAAGAGATACTATACTTCATATAAAGTAAGATGGGGAAACACTGATGATTCATTACACATGGGAGCTGGTGTTCTTGGTTATTGGTTAGCCATTGTTGTTATTGGAACCATTTATAATTTCTTACATAGAGTTGGATTTGTTGGAAAATATTTTAGATCAGGACCAATTAATTGGATTAGAAGATATATCACACTTCCATCGTTGTTTTCTAATAAGAGACATACACATCCAGTATCATTTTTGAAGATTTTTTCAGGTTTTGTTCCAACTAGATGGGAATCTGTTGTTTTATTTGGTCATTTTCTTCTTTTATTTATCTTCACCGGTGTTAGATACACATATGTTGAACATGATACAATTTGGAAAACAAAAGATGCACAAGCATCTCGTTATCCAGGTGATAGAACTGGTATTTTACTTGTTTTCACTTATCAATTATCATTCTTATTTGCTGGTAGAAACAATTTTTTAATTTGGTTAACTGGTTGGAAACAATCTTCTTTTTATACTTATCATAAATGGGTTTCAAGAATGAACTTTATTGTCACTTTAATCCATGCTGGTTCTATGCATGTTCAATCAGCTGCTTTGAATAAGTTCAAAACCAGAGTTTTAACAGATTGGTATCAGATGGGTATCGTTGCTGCTATTTCTGCTGGTATCTTGGTGTTTACTGCATGTTTCCAAATGAGAAAGAATTATTATGAAGTTTTCTTAGGAATCCATTTCGTTATGGCTGCTGTTTTCATTGCTGGTGCTTGGATTCATTGTGCCAAGTTTGGTTATGAGTTTGCTTTTTATGCCACTACTGGTGTTTGGGCCCTTGATAGATTTGTTAGAATTGCTAGAATCACTGCATTTGGTGTTCAAAATGCTGAAGTGACAGTCATGTCAGATGAGATTTTAAAAGTTGTTATTCCAAGACATAAATATTGGAAGACATTTCCAGGTGCTTATGGTTATCTATCATATTTTACACCAACAACATTTTGGCAATCACATCCTTTCACTATTGTCGATACTAGTGATACACATATCACTTTCTATACAAAGATTAAAGGTGGTGTTACTTCTCAAATACATCGTCGTTTAAGAAACCAACCAAACCAAACTGGTCAAATGAGAGTCACAGTAGAAGGTCCATATGGTAATTCATTCCCAATGAAAAGATACGATACTGCTTTATTCTACACTGGTGGTACGGGTATTGCTGGTCCATATGCTCATGTCAAGAGCTTGGTTGCTGCAAAGACACAACAACATATCAAACTATATTGGATTGTGAAGAGTCCTCAATCTTTAGTATGGTTTACTGAAGAATTACTTAAATTAAAGGAAACAGCAGTGAAAGTTGTGATTTATATCACAAGACCGGAATCACAAGATTCTCAAACATCTGATTCAAATGATAAGAGTAGTAGTGGTGATGAAAAAATCAGTAATGATTTTTCTGCTATTTATTCTGAATTATCATTTGTTGAGTTTAGATATGGAAGACCAAATATAGATGAACTTGTGTCCTCTGATATCAAAGAAGCAGCTGGTAATGTTGCAGTTGTCACTGCTGCTCATAATTCATTAGTTGATGATGTTAGATTCGCTGTTGGTGAGAATTTACACAACACTTCTTATAGAGTTGATTACCTTGAAGAGTTACAGGCTTGGTAGAGAGTCATCTACATATATACAGTATTTAATCAGAATAATTTATAACGTTCTTTATCCATTTAGACATACTTTCAATGGACAAGTAATAAATAAAATAATAATAATAATAATAATAATAATCATAATATATGGTAAAACCACCAATAGTAGCGAGCTTATTTAAAACCTTCTTCTTGTGCAATGATTTGCAAAGCTAGTCTTTTTGAGAAATATCTAGCAAAAGCCAAATTTCCACCTTGATACCAAAAATTTTCATGACCACTATCTCTCCAAATAGTTTTAAATTCACCTTCATGATCCAAATCCCAAACTGGTTTCAATTTATTAGCAATAGTATCACCAAATGTCTTTCTTGCTGTTTCTTTCATATTAGAATACCCAGTAGCCATCACAACAATATCAACATCATTAATAACAGTACCATCATCAAATTCAATACCATTCTCTAGAAATTTTTTAACATTACCATGTTGAACATTAATCTTACCTTGAACGATTAAAGATGAACAACCAACATCAATGTAATAACCAGATCCACGACGATAATATAATCCATATAATCCAGTACCACCCATTCCTGCATTAGTTTGAAACCCTTTTTTTTGCAAACCTTTCAATAAACTTTTATCTAAATTAGATGATTCTCTATAAAGTTGTTGTTGTAGCATGTTTGTCAAGTATAAAGGAGATGAATGTAATAATAAATCCGCAGTATCAACTTGTGGACCATCAACATCAAAGACACCACGACAATTGATTCTATTACCTTCTTCTAATGATATGATACAAGTTGAAGATCTTTGAACCATAGTGATTGAATTTGCACCTTGTTCATAAAAATCTTGAGCAATATCATGAGCTGAATTACAAGCACCAATGATGATTGCATTTTTACCTGAATAATTAGCACCAGAAGTATGTTTTGAAGAATGAACAATTTCACCTTTAAAAAGATCTTGATTTGGGAAATTTGGAGAATTTGCTTCACCAGAATGACCAGTTGCAAAAACGAGATGTTTTGGTTTTAAAATTTTAATTTCATTAGTTGAATTATTAACAATTGAAACATTCCATTTTTTTGTTTTAGAATCAAATTCAGCATTAGTGACTTTATTGTTTAAAAGAATATTTAATTCAAGGATTTTTGACCAACATTCTAAATAATTAGCAAATTGATCTTTTGAAGGATATATTGGGAATGTTGAAGTTTCAATATATGGTAATTTATGAATGAAATAAGGATCATGTAAAGCTAAGAATTTATAACGTTTTCTCCAATTATCACCAATTCTTGTATTAGATTCAACAACAACAACGTTATAACCAAAGGCTTTCATTCTTGCAGCAAGTGTCAACCCACCTTGACCACCACCAACAATCACTGCTAATGGTTGATGATCATTTTGATAATCTTGTTCCTGGAATCTTGTTTCTAACCAAGTCTTTCTTTGAATATTTTCACCATGTTTTGTACCTAATGGACGATTTTGATTAATTTGTTCTGGAATTGATGTAAATTCATCTAAAACGGTATAAATTGATAAAGCTTTTAAACCAATTGGTGAATCAAAGTCTTTAATTGAGACAAGTCTTATTGCACCACGACCAGTACCATATTCTGTCTTATATTTCAAATATAAGAAAATCCATTCAATTGGGATACCATCATTTGAATTAGAATCATGAATTGTTTGTAATGTAACACCAGTAGGATATCTATAATCAGCAGTTTGATCAATTTCAAATTCACCAATTTTTTCTTTAAAAGTTTTAATGAGTTGTTTTAAAATGTTTTCAGGACCAATAAAATCACGTAAATCTAATTGAAGTGATAAATGATCTTTCCAAACTGAATGTGGTAAAAGAAATTTGTTTAATTCATTTGGTTTTGTTTTTAAATTTGATAAAGTGTTATTAAATTCAGTTAACCAACCAATAGCCAATGAATTGATATCATTTTGTTTAATGTTTTCAGGATCTGGTTCAAAATGACCATATATTCTTTCTAATGGGATGTTTTGATCAATAGCTTCTTCAAGATAATCTGGTGAGACCTCATTTATACCAGGAAACACACTCATGATTGCCTAATTAACATATTATGATGATGATGATAATAATATAAAGTAGATATTCATGTTCTTTTATACCATTTGAAACATCCTTTTGTAGCATCATCGTTTACACCACTTTATACACCACTTCATACTTGATACACCACATTAACCATTTAACTTGTATGATTTATATAAATGTGTATGTTTATTGACTAATATTTGTATGATGAGCTTAGTCATTGGAAGAATTGTCCGGTGTTACTAATATATTCTGGGGTAAAAACACACTAATTTGTATGAGAAAAGTGACTAATTAGAAGAGTTACATTACAGAGTGACTAATTACAGAGTGACTAATCAATATGATATTGTGGGGGTTATAAGTGAGTAATACACTAACTGATTACTGATGCTTATTTAACCTTTTCTTTATAAAATTTTGCTTTTGATTCAATAGCAGCTAATCTTTCAGCAAGAATTGGATGAGAATAATGATAACTTGAATATAACCAATCAGCATCAGGAGAACTTAAATTCTTAATATTTAAATTGATTAATGATCTTGATAAACTTTCAGAATAACCTAATTTAACAGCAAATTCATCAGCTTCAAATTCATGTTTTCTTGATAAAAGATTCATGAAAAAAGTCATAATGTTATCTAAAGGTTGTAATATATCATTAAACAATAAGAATCCAATCAAGACAGGATATTGATTAATAAAACCAAAATTTTCAAATAATGATTTATTATGAATAAAACCTGAAAATAATGTAAAAATTGTCAAGATATGTAATTGAGCAATGATTAAAGTCTTTGAAGTATGAGATAAAGCCCAATGACCAATTTCATGAGCTAAAACAGCAGTTGTTTCAATTGTAGTTGAAGTTGAGATTAAAGTATCATAAATAACGATTTGTTTTGACCATGGTAAACCATAAAAATAAGCATTTGAATGACTGGATCTTTTTGAACCATCAATAACGTATAATTTTGATAATGGGAATTTATTCTTTGAAGCTAAACTTTCAATTGAAGTTTTCAAATCACCAATTTCTAAAGGAGTTAATTTATTGAAAAGAGGTTGAATCAAAGTTGGATAAATGGCAATACCAATAAATTGAACTAGGACTAAGAATAACCAAACATAAAAAATGAAATTATCACCAAAATGATCAATAATTTTTAAAAATCCAGCCAAGATTGGGAATCCAAATAATGTGGTTAACACTATAGATTTAACAAGATCTGTGATCCATAATTTAAAGGTTAATTTATTAAAACCAAATTTTTCTTCAAGTATAAAATTTTGATAATATGAAATTGGTAATGATAATAAAGTTGATAAGTTTTGTAAAATTGATAAGAAGAATAAACTATGAACAATAACACTTGAATGACATATAACAGGTAAAAAAGGTTGTGAATTTTGGTATAATTTGCCAGCTAATAACCAAATTTTAGGTAAAATATCAAATTTAATGAAAAAGACATTTTGTAAAAAAGATATTAATCCATTAACGATAGAGAATTTGGCTTTAGCACTTGAATAACGTTGTGATTGTTTAAAAGTTTGATCATCAATATGAGATTCTAAAGTTTTTGGTAATTTATCTTTTTGTAATACTTTATATTGACGAAGAGTCAAATAAGTTTCAAAAATGAATTGGAAAGTTGTGAAACCCAAGATGATTTTCTTCCAATTGATGAAAGGTTGATCCAACAATGAAGCGAATCTTTCGATTAGTGACATATTAAATTAGTTATATTAAATATATGAATTAATTAATGATTTAATGAATTGTTGATTTTCATTTTAACACGTTATTTATTTTACGTAATATTGATATAATGATATGATATGGCTATTGATATATTGATATAATGAATGATATATAATGAGCTATTGATATAATGAACTAATGATTCTTCTCCTTTGAATTCAACTTCTTTAAAGCGATTTGAAGCATCTTCTTAAACCAATAAACGTTCAATAAATCTAATGACAAGTTTAAACCAACTATTGTACAAGGTAACCAAATTGGTAATTTATCTCTCACAGCATAAAATTGCAAACTAACTTTAATAATTGCATAAAACCCCCATACAATTCTAACAAAGAAGAATGTCAATATCAATAAAACACCATTGATTGCTTGAACAATAAAAGGAACAGTTCCATTTGGTAATTTACTAATAAACCAATTGATATTAACAAAAGGTGTTGATAATTCAAAACTTAAGAAAGCAGCAACCCATGGTAAACAAAAAGGTTTCAAAGTTGAACCAAATACAAACAATGCAGCACCAGCATGTATCAAGAACCCCAAACCAAACATCTTAAAAAATCTAATACAAACGTATAAATCCCAAATGAAATAACCAATAGTTATAGCACTAACAAACCCAGCATATGGAATATAATTAAAAATTGGATCTTGATTTAAAATTTCATTACCAACCAAAGGGATAATGATACCAATTGATACGAGACATTGAACCATTGAAACGATATGAATATCAAAATTAGCACGATTTTTTTTTGAAAGTTTATCATAATTAACACCAAATAACTTGTTTGATATATATGGTGATATTAAGTATAAAACATGATAGAATAAGAATGAACCAATGATCTCATGATAATGTGCCTCGTAGTAATTGCGTGGTTCTGAAATGAATGGTCTGTACTTCAATAAGATATCGTTGTGTACCATAATCAGTTAGTTAGTTATATATCAGTATATACTAGTTATATTGTCTAATTGTATTGTCTAATTGTAAATTCACATGTCACGGTTCGTCCACTTTATAATCAATTAATTTAAAACTTTTCACAAATTAAATAATTGAATTAAAAACAACACATTAATTAAAGTATTAAAGTAATAGAATATGTCATTAGTCGCTTTAGGAAACCCTTTGTTAGATCTTCAAGTCAACGTTGATGTTGATTATTTGAATAAATACAATTTAAAATCAAATGATGCAATTTTAGCTGAACCTATTCATTTACCAATTTTTAATGAATCTATTAAAAATCCAACTTTGCAAACAGTTGCTGGTGGTGCTGCTCAAAACGCTGCAAGAGGTGCTCAATATTTATTACCAAAAGATTCAGTGGTTTATTTCGGTTCTGTTGGTAAAGATCAATATTCTGAATTGTTAATTGAAGCTAATTTAAAAGCTGGTTTAAAGACTTTATATCAATTTCAATCAGATTATGAGACTGGGAAATGTGCTGCTCTAATCACCGGTCATGATAGATCTTTAGTTACAGATTTGGCTGCTGCAAACCATTTCACTCCAGATCATTTACAAATCCCTGAAAATTGGTCAATTGTTGAAAATGCTAAATTTTTTTATATTGGTGGTTTCCATTTAACTGTTTCTCCTGATGCTATTTATCTTTTAGGTCAACATGCTGCTGATTCAAATAAAAATTTCTCTTTAAACTTATCTGCTCCATTCATTCCAGAATTTTTTAAAGACGTTTTAGATAAATCAATCACTTTTGCAAATTATGTTATTGGTAATGAAACTGAAGCTGCTTCTTATGCTAAAGCTCATGATTTACCAGAAACTACAGATTTGAAAGAAATTGCTAAATTCATTGCAAAACAACCAAAAGTTAATTCTAAAAAAGATAGAACTGTTATTATTACTCATGGTTTAGAACCAACAATTGCTGTTACTTATTCAATTGAATCAGATAGTTTTATAATTGATGAATTCCCAGTTCATCCATTAGAATCTAGTAAAATTGAAGATACAAATGGTGCTGGTGATGCTTTCGCTGGTGGTTTACTTGCTGGTTTAGTGTCTGGTGAAACTTTAGCTGATTCTATTGATAAAGGTCAATGGTTGGCTAAATTATCTATTCAAGAAATTGGTCCATCTTTCCCATATCCAAAATTGGCTTATACTAAAGGAAATTAAATTACATCAGATTAGATTAATTACACACTCTTCATCAACTGAATATTTGACTAACTAAATATCTTGCTATAAAATCGCATTAATTTCAACATTTAATTAAAGATCATTTCATTTATATAAATTGTAGATTTATCGGAGATACAATTAAACAATTAAATGAAAAACTTATGAATTTATATACAAATATATAAATTTATATACAAATATATTCATATTCATCAATCATTCTATTCATTCTATTCACTTTATTAACTGAGGTCAATGAATTTAATCAAGATCATTCTTCCCATAATCATATCAAATTTTTCAATAAAAGTAATTGCATCAAATTCAACTTATACAATACCAACAACATCATCATCTACCATAAATAACGTTTTCAATGAAAATATAACTTTCCAATGTCATGATATAACTAATCAACTTCAACAAGATCAATGTCAATTTGCATTAGATCATTGTTCAGATTATAAAATTGGATTCATCAATTATTTATCATTCTATTATTGTCATAATAATGAAAAATTTATCATATTAAATTTATATATAACAATTCTAATTACATTGTTTACAACTTTAGGTTTAACTGCTTCAGATTTCCTTTGTCCTAATTTAAACACCATTTCAAAATTTTTTAAAATGAGTGAAAGTCTTAGTGGTGTTACTTTATTAGCTTTAGGTAATGGAAGTCCTGATTTATTTTCAACTTTTGAATCAATGAAAAGAGATTTAGGAAGTTTGGCCATTGGGGAGTTGATTGGTGCTGCTATGTTCATCACATGTGTTGTTGTTGGTTCAATGGCTATAGTGAAACCTTTCAAAGTTGCTAAAAGACCATTCGTGAGAGATATTACTTTCTTATTGATAAGTTTAAGTATAACTTTTTACATTTTACATGATAATTTACTTTCAAAAATTGAATGTTATTTGATGATTGGATTATATTTGATTTATGTTATGTTTGTTGTATGTTGGGATTGGATAAGTATTAAGAGAAGAAAAGAATTATTGATTAATCAAAAGATAAGAAATAGATTCATTAATGAAAATTCATCATCATCAAATGTTTTACAAATTTTTAAAATTCAACAAGATAATGAATTAAATGATGATGATCTTTCCCAGGTCCAAACAGAAGGTATTGAAATCTTGGATAATGAACTTGAATTAGAATCAAATTTAAAATTTGATCAATGGACAAAATCATCATCAATTTTTAGACCTTCAATATTAAATGCAATGAACTTCAACACTCAAATGAATGATCTTACAAATTCACATATCATAGATCAAATCTCTTTAAATACATTGCCAACTTCATCATCTAGAATTGTCATGAGTTCTGCTCCAAATTTCAAAGATCATAGTGATAATGATGATGATGATGATGATTTACTTACATCTGGTGAATATGAAAGACGTGTTACACAAAGTTCACCTGAATTCTTAAATGATTATGAAATGACAAGAGATCATGATTCAGATTATAATCTTAATAGACCAGATTTCGATGATGTTCATAATGTCATTAAAGATAAAGTTCATGCATTCCTACAACATAATGGTGGTGGATCATTTAAAAATGTTTCATCATTATATTATACTATTTTCCCAACATTAAAAGATTTTACCAAAAAATCAATACTTGATAAATTAATTGGTTTGATATGTTTACCATTAATAACTGTGTTAAGATTAACAATCCCAGTTATTGAAACTGAAAACAAACAAATTTATTTGGATAATACTTGGAAACATGGTGGTTTCATTTTATTGATTTTACAATGTTTGATATCTCCATTCATTACAAATTTCTTGATTTCATATGATGATCATTTAACAATTGGATTGTTAATTATCCCATTAATCATATCATTTTTAATAATCCCTTCAATTTATTTGATTAAATCAATTTCAAATAAATCATTAAATAATTCATTATTAGAATTTACAAGTTTAATATTATCAGGTTTAGGGTTTTTAATATCAATATGTTGGATCTCTACCATTGCAACGGAACTCATTTCAATCATTAAATTCTTTGCTTTAATCTTTGGATTATCTGATGCTATTTTAGGTGTTACTATTTTCGCTATTGGGAATTCATTAGGTGATTTTATATCAAATTTTACTATTGCTAAAATGGGATTCCCAATGATGGCATTATCAGCTTGTTTTGGTGGTCCATTGTTAAACATCCTCTTGGGGATCGGTGGGAGTGGATTATATGTTATCCCAACTCTGGGTGGTGCTGATATTCAATTACATATATCAAAGACATTAATTGTTAGTTTTATTACCGTGTTAATTAATCTATTATCTTTACTTGTGGTTGTTCCAATTAATGGCTGGGAAATGAATAGAGTCATCGGATGGAGTATGATTGGTCTTTGGTCACTCGCAACTGTGATCTGTGTCATCTTTGAAATGACTGGATAGTTCGAATTCATAAATCTTTTGACTATTAAACTAGTTGTAGTAAGTAGTAGTTACTTATTGTACCGCGAATATTTCCCGATTTAGTAGTAACTTCTTCTCGAATGTCAACAACATTTAAGTGTACAAACATCAACTTTCCATAAAACGGTATCTGGATTCTATTCCACTTTGTCAATTCCCATATATTATTATCATGTCTGAACTTAATCCGATAGAGCTGACATTGGATTCGAACTTGCTTGATGAACATGTGGATCCATTCTTGTTGGATGAAGATAAATTATCTTTGGCACAACTAATACCCAGAATCATCTATGAAAAAGGGTCCTTCTTGAACTTGACTGAGGAATCTTTACAAAAAGAGATTGATGGTGGTGGTGATGATGGTGTTGATACTACTACTGTTGATGAGACAGAGTCCTTTCATGAAGAACAGTTTGAATTGAATACACAATCAACAACCACAACTATAAATGAACAATTCTTTAAGAATAAATCTGAAGTATTGGGACATATTCAAGCTGCATTGAATGAATCATCACTTTCTTTAGATTTCGTTTCACTATTGATCAGTTGTGTGCGGCCTGCTGCTGGTACAATCTCCATGTCCAATCATTTAAAGAAATTTGTTCCTCCTGGTTCATTAAATTCAGATAATACTATTCAAACAATGACACAATATGAGAAACAAGAACGGTTTAAACAAGATAAATTGGTTGGACAAGGTTGGAAACTTGATAGTTTGGAGAAATCTTGTGAAAATTTAAGAGATTCAAGTATAAGATTAAGTGAAGAAATAATGAGAGAGAAAATATTTTGGGATATCATTAAAAAAAATTTTAACAATAAAGAAATATTGTACAAGACTAGAGATAAAACTTCAGGTAAAAGGATATTTGGTGTGAAATATGGATATGCAGACTCTGGTTCAACTTATAAAGTAGAAGGTAATGCCATTTTGAAACCTTTGGAAAATGGACAAATTAAATTCACACCTATTGATTCTATAAATGGTGGAATGAAAAAAGTCTTGAGAGTAAGGATTTTATTAAAACAAGAACAAGAAGATGATTATACAATAGTGGGTAAATCTGATCCTGCTCATATTTTGAAATCAGAAGATTCAATTAGATCAGATATTGAAAAAGCTAGATATTTTATCTTTGAAGAAGAACTTTTCAATCAATTATTAGATGAAGCTAGTGTTTTACTTGGTTATAATGTCATTGTTGATAGTGAATCGAAGTTTTCAATCAACTTACATCATGAAATCATTGAGATTGAACATACAGAATATGAAGATGAAGATGAAGATGAAGATATAATGGGAGAAACAATTCCTCTTCCACAAAATTTACGTGCTAATACAATTGCAACTTATTTAAGATTTATGTTAACCATTAAATTCAGAAAAACTTTGGAATCAAAACGTCAACCGATCATAGTGAAACCACCAACTTCTGGAAGATCACCAAACAAACCATACTCGTTAATCCTTCGTCCTTTAATCGGTCAGTTTAGACACGAACAAAACATATCAAAACTTCATGATTCAATTAAATTTTTTCTAAAAGATATTAAAGGTTCATCATTCACATTACAAAAATTCTCAAAATTAACTAAAAAACAATTAGAAATTGATCCTTTTAAAAAAATTCTTTCAACACCAGCTTCAACTTTTATTTTACAAATTCATGAATCACTTAAAGTTCAAATCTTGATTGATTCAATGGATTTCGTCAATTATGTCGCTCATGTGAAAGCATTTCATAAAGATGATCTGTTTGGTGATGATGAAAAATTAGTATTGGATGTATCTTTTGAAGAATTAAAACAAATTGAAGAATGTTTAGAATGGTTGATACAGAAATATGTCAAATAAATATATCAAGATTTTCAATCAATTTACTATTCATTTCTAAGTAATTTATGACGTGTAAGATCAAGTGGATGTGCTCCACTTCAAAACTCCAAATAAACCATGAATAATTTTTAGTAAAGAAAGGTATCAAAAAAAATTGGATTAACGGAATTCCGGAATGATCAATGACGGCCTTAAAAGTTGAGTCCAATAATGTTGTGATATGATAATCACAATAGTCGGACACGCCTAAATTGTCACTCAATTACAAAATGTACAGAATTTATATTAGTACATACATGGTTTGTAATGATGTGCCAAATCCCGATATCAAATTGTTTTGAAATGTTTACTAATTTGTGACACATAACTCATTCAAACCCCGTCCATGATTGTTAATGGTACTGCTTAATAATATTAAGAGTATATGATAATCATCAGTAATTATGTGGCATACAATATACAATACAATACACTTTACTAGAAGTGTATAAAAGGAGAACAATCATCTTGTATCCATTTAGTTAAAAATGTTGACTGACTGTGTAATATCGAACCTTTATCAATTATTAATGTCAAACATATCCCCAAAAACAAACAAAATCACATTACCTTCAGGTGCTAAAGTCTTTTATAGAGAATCAGGAAATGGAAACAATTCAACAATCTTGCTACTTCATGGTTTCCCAACTTCTTCGTACATGTTCAGAAACTTGATTCCTTTGATTAGTGAAAAGTATCATGTTATTGCTCCTGATTTACCAGGATTTGGGTTCACTGAAATGTCATCCACCCATAAGTACACTTTTGCAACTGCTGCTAATACCATTGATGAGTTTGTCAATGAATTAAAACTGTCCAAATTTGTAATCTATATCTTTGATTACGGTGCTCCTATTGGATTGAGATTAGCTTTAAAAGACCCTTCAAGAATCATTGGTATTGTGATTCAAAATGGTAATGCTTATGATGAAGGGTTGAACCATAAATTCTGGGGACCGTTGATCAAATACTGGGATACTAAAGATAGAAATAATGAAATTTATGTCAAGGCATTGACAACATTCTTGAAAGAATCAAAGAATATTAGTGATCAATACTCTATTGGTTTCAAAGATGGTATTGTTGTTGACCCAACTCCTGTTACATTGGATCTCTCTTTTATTAACCAACCAGACTACATTGATATTCAATTAGACTATTTTTTTAGCTATGGTTCTAACCTTGAGCTATACCCACAATTTCAAAAAATTTTCAGAAACTACGGTATACCAGCATTAGTCATTTGGGGTAAAAATGACTATATATTCACCGTTGAAGGAGCAGAAGCTTACAAGAGAGACTTTAAAGATATCACTTATTATTATGCTCCAACAGGTCATTTTGCTCTTGAGTCTCACTTTGAAGAGTTTGCAAAGGCGATCAATATCTTTTCGACCAAGTTGAACTAAACGTTTATTTAATTTTATTTCATTGATTGAATCGTAATCTCAAAAATAAATCTGGCTGTACAGTAGTCCAAAAAAAAAAAACAATGAGTTGTGAAACTGAGTGCTTCATCATGGACCTCAGTGTATCAGTTAAACAAATAACCACATCAAAAAAAGAAAAAAATAAGCAAATAAGTATAGATATATTTGATCCGGGGATCTCCGGGTTTTGCAAAAATAAAATGAACCGATCGGGGATTGAACCCGAGACCTTCGCCGTGTAAAGGCGACGTCCTAACCTCTGGACCATCAGTCCATATTAAATACAAAATGTGCCAAATTCAGTTTTTCACAGGTATGCGCGAGTCACGTGATATAGTTTTTCGTTGGACAATAAACCACCGTTATTCAAACAAGTTTGAACTTGAAACAAACCAGCAGTCAAGTCAATCTATACAAGATGATGGCTATGTTACTGATATCTCACCCACTACTGTATTACCTAAAATAAATCAGGAAGTGGACTCATCGCAGCACAAAGCTCACAACGCCGTCAGTACTTCTTGTGCGACTTTTTAACGTGTCATGAAAAAAACCCACCAAAAAAATCTAGTGCAAAAGAATATTTCACTTGAGAAGTAGCTGTCAATCCCCATTTATCATGTTAGATATCACTCAGTTCATCGAAGAGAAAGGTGGTAACCCAGAGATCATCCGTGCTTCCCAAAAAGCTCGTTTCGCTCCAGTCGAAATTGTTGATGAAATCATCGCAGAATACAAAGAATGGACAAAGATTAGATTTGATTTAGATGCTTTGAACAAAGAACAAAACAAAATTCAAAAAGAAATTGGTTTGAAATTCAAAGCTAAAGAAGATGCTTCAGAATTAGTTAAACAAAAGGATGAAATTGTCGAAAAGAAGAAAGAATTAACTGCCAAAGAACAAGAAGCCGATAAACAACTTAAATGGAAAGTCAACCAAGTTGGTAACCTTGTCCATGAATCTGTTCCAATCTCCAATAACGAAGATGATAACACCATTGTCAGAGATTGGAAACCAACTGGTATTGAAAAAGTTGCCAAAATCGCTACTGCCACCGGTAAAGACGCTGCATTATCACATCATGAAGTTCTACTACGTTTAGATGGTTACGATCCAGAACGTGGTGTTAGAATTGTTGGTCATCGTGGTTACTTTTTAAGAAACTATGGTGTGTTTTTAAATCAAGCTTTGATTAATTACGGTTTGAGTTTCTTGGCTAAAAGTGGTTATACTCCATTACAAGCTCCAGTGATGATGAACAAAGATGTCATGGCTAAAACTGCCCAATTGTCTCAATTCGATGAAGAATTATACAAAGTCATTGATGGTGATGATGAGAAATATTTGATTGCCACTTCAGAACAACCAATCTCTGCTTATCATGCAGGTGAATGGTTTGAAAGTCCAGCTGAACAATTACCAGTTCGTTACGCTGGTTATTCATCATGTTTCAGAAGAGAAGCTGGTTCTCATGGTAAAGATGCTTGGGGTATCTTCCGTGTTCATGCTTTCGAAAAAATTGAACAATTCGTTTTGACTGAACCAGAAAAATCATGGTCTGAATTTGACCGTATGATCGGTTTATCTGAAGAATTCTACCAATCTTTAGGATTACCATACAGAGTTGTTGGTATTGTTTCAGGTGAACTAAATAATGCTGCTGCTAAGAAGTACGATTTGGAAGCTTGGTTCCCATATCAAGAAGAGTACAAAGAGCTTGTCTCATGTTCAAACTGTACCGATTATCAATCAAGAAATTTGGAAATTAGATCTGGAATCAAGAAAATCAACGAACGTGAAAAGAAATACGTTCATTGTTTAAACTCCACTCTATGTGCCACTGAACGTGCTTTATGTTGTATCTTGGAAAACTACCAAACTGAAGATGGTCTAGTCATCCCAGAAGTTTTAAGAAAGTACATCCCAGGTGAACCAGAATTCATACCATATGCCAAAGAGTTGCCAAAGAACTCCACTTCCCAGAAGAAGAAATGATTACTCCTAGGTATAGATAGCAAATGGAACTAATTTAATAGATCTTCACGTACTTCATTCGACCGATCTATCAATTTTAGCAGCTTATAGTTCAGGATCAAACCTCACTTTCTTTGTTGGAGATGAGCTAATTGTATTCGGAGCTTCGTCATCACTATCATCGATATCTGGTCCAACAGATCTCTGTCGTACTCTTGTTCTTTGTCTTGCCCTTTCTTCCCTTGTTTCTCTCAATGTCTTTTCATTATATTGCCTTATCTATAGTGTGATCAAAGTTAGTAGATGGCTCTCGTTTGGGTAAAAAATCGTTGAAACTTACCTTCTCTGCTCTTTCTTGTGCTATGCGATGTCTTTCCAATGTGCTTTTGGGCTTGGGTATTGGTATATCGTCAATTTCATCAGAGTTCTTTGGAGCTTTTGGAAGGTCTCGGCTCTCCTCGTTTGCGAGTTTAGCACCATTATTGATCTCATCATCCTCACCATGAAGATTGGTATCAGCTGCAGTTTCATGTTCAGCTTCACTCTTACTCTCTCCTCGAACCCTTAATTTCAGTGTGCGCAAAGCTTCTTCTGGCGTCATTATGAATGTTGCTTTTAACAGCATTGAAGTTCCTTCTTCTTCCTGACTAAAGTTTTCTGTAGAATGAGAAGTTTGATACCAGTTTTTGCGTACTCTATTAGGTTGAAGCCAAAATCGCGATTGTTTACGTAATCAGACATCACTATGACTGTTCTTCTTGAAGTTCTTGTTCTATCGTATCATTAGAAGGCTACAATCCTGTTGTTGTTATGTCTGTGTGTATTGACTTTAACGTTATAGATGCGGAAATGCCGTTTTTGTGGGCATTCGATTTCCGTCGAACTGTACGATGAAAATTATGAAACATTGCGTTTGTGTCACATTTCTAAGATGGGATTCTCGATCAGAGATGTATGTGAAAAAGCAGATCTGATTTCGCACAAGATCATTGGGGAACCTATTATCAGGCTCCTGAAACTTGCTATCAAATACTGGTCCTCACGGCTCCATCATACCATCAACATATCCTTTATCATCGGACCAATTGCTATAAGATCTCTCAGATTCCATTTTCCTCAGAGTTTATCAGTGATTCAAAGATGATTGATGTCAAATATGATCCATCCATTCCGAAGACATGTGGTAGTTTCTCCATAGTTGAAGCTAAGTCATCCCCAGTGAGAAGAAGCTTTGAAAAAATCCAAATTCCTCACCTCCGTTCCAAGTTGTTTGATCATTTGAGTGGATCCAGTAAAAGTGGAGACCAATCCAGCTTTGAGACAGGTTTCACAGCCGTTGATCCCTTCTATCAATCAACAGAAGCAACCACTGTTGATTATCATGACACATCAGCGATCTCAGCTGATAGTTGCAGTTTTCAAGGACAGACTCCAAGCTTGATGACAAAAAAGACCAGCCATGGACTCTGGCATGCAAGAGGTCGTCTTCATCGTAGAATCAAACGCCATCATTTGTGTGGTTTTATCAATCAGAAGTATAAGATAGGAGTTCAAGAGATCCTCCCAGATTCACACACACTACTTGAAGAAGTCGAACAGCCAGCTGATAACAACTCGTTCAAGGACTCTGTTTCATGTTATAACCAATTCAAGACAGCAGACTTCACCGACTACTTCAAGTCACTTGCCAATGAGAGCAGCCAACCTCTCAAAGAAACATATTCTGGTGTCCCTGTGTTCTTTCCATTGAATGAACTAACATATCAAGATCTTGAGTTGTTGAAAAAGAAAGTATACGGTCTTCCTGAGTTTTCAGCAGAGTCTTTAAGTGATCTAACAGGAAACCTGAAGATAGATGATCGCACTCTACTCAGCTCAAGTGCTGATGACGATACGTTGGTCAGCTCGATGAATTTTGACGACGATCCTTCTCAAGATGATAATTCGATGAAAGCAGACGGTGAGAGTCAGAACTTTTCAGTGACAACCCCTGACATAATTACTCGCATGTTCAGCAGTGGTGCCCAAGTTCGAGAGCTGGTTGGAATATACTCACCAGAACTTCAGAACTCAAATGGCGTCTTCAAAGCAGGCACGGAATCACCTTTATCTCCATTTGAAAGTGAGTACCTCTATAACCGTCCACAAAAGAGTGACCACCATTTACTAACACAACACACAAGCAGATGAAAGTGCAAACTCGTTGAAAAGAACTGGATCAGTGCTTGACAAAATAGAATCAGTTTTCAGACAAAGTAGAATCTGTACTGGCAGTAAGTTCAACAGTCTATCATCCCTCGCTTCTCGAAGCATCACTACTAACAGCCACCAATAGACATAGATAGTTCCAGGTCAACAAGCACCTCAAGTTATTCACCAGTCTCAATTGTTGTTCCAGCACTCAAAAGTCACAGTTTCGTTTATGATATATCTGAAGAAGTCTCCGAAGGTAAGATGATTGAGCCGATTTATCTTCCAGATGATTCTTCCAAAGACTTCAGAGAAGACGAGAATGTACCAGTTGACATCAAAGACCCACAGTTTTACGGCATGTCCCCATCATCTGCAACATCAATGTTGAGTGCAATGGCAATGACAACCATTAAGTTCGACAAGTTTGCCCAGTTGCTTCTCTATGACGGGACCAAGAAGTTGGGAAGTATGAAGAAAGACCAGAGATCGCTCAGATCGAACGAAAGAGTGACCAAACGACAAGACAGATATAAGAACAACGGTTCCTTAGTATTGAGTTCAACAAATCTCTTCAACCTTCCATCAAATCCAACCACCTTGAGACTAGCAAAGTTATCAGCATACGCAACCGTTGGTAGTAATCAGCGTCCAAAGACAGATCTCATGTTGCAGAATCGCCCCACTTCCCGTGCTTCCTCCTTGAACCAAACTCCAGTGAAGCCTATTCTCAAATCCAAGCTCAACAAGAACGCTGAAACCGAGTCAATCAGAGCCAGTTACTGTGACGACATCGACGTTGAAGACTTCATGTCATTCTTCGAGGTTCATGAGAAGTCGCGTCAGGACAGTGAGCTTTATTTGGACCATGTTCGTGAGAATCAGCTGGTTGCGTACTATTCCGAATAGATAATAATTGTTTAGTTAGTCAACTATTAGCAGTGTAGGAAAATTCCGACAACACTTTAATCAACACTAATCAATTAGCATTACCGATGATTTCGTGATGGACTCGTTGCTACTAGAGAGAAGTCTCGGAAAGATCAACAGTCGCAAGTTCACACAGCTCGTCACAGAGTCCTTCTACTACCAATTGGGTCCATTAGAGGCGCCCAAGTTCCCAGCGAAGAACTCTATTGCGTCTATCAACTCGCTAGACTTTGAGAAAACACAACATAAATACCTTCTCTCGGGAGGTGCGGACTCCAGTGTGAAGATATGGAACGTGAAGTCTACCAGTGCTGAGTTACTTGGAGATCTGAACAAGAAAACAGGGGGACACGCCTTTGGTGTGACGTGTGTGCGGTGGTGGCCTCATGATAATGGAATGTTCTTATCGAGTTCTTACGACACCGAGCTCAAAGTATGGGATTCCAATACACTGGAGGAGGCATACAGCTTTGAACTGGGCTCGAAAGTGAATTGTTTCGATATAAATGAGGCCATTGGAAGCTCGTTGGTTGTTGCTGGTTCTGAGAGCTCACACGTTAGAATCTTGGATTTGAAGACAACCTCATCAGTCCATAGTCTTACTGGTCATAATGGGATCATCACGAGTTGTAAGTGGAGTCCCAATGATGTCAATATGCTTTCTACGGGTAGTAGTGAAGGAGAAGTACGGATTTGGGATATAAGAAAGACCAACTCTTGTGTTGCCCAGTTGGATCTTCACAAGACTGTTGGTGTTAACAGTACTGCCAATCAGGTCAACCAAAGCAAAAAGATTGGGATATTTAAAAACTCCGTGAAAGCACATTCCGGTGGTGTCAATGGTCTGGTGTGGTTTGAGAATGGGAAGTCATTGATAACTACTGGAAATGATGAAAAGATCAGAGTATGGAACTTGGATGTAAAAGGCGGCCTTAACACTCTATTGAACTTTGGGCCATTCGTCAAGAACAGATATCCCAGCTCTAAAACAATGGTACTGAGTCCTGTCGGAGAGACAGAGGTTCAGTATCTTTGGTATCCTTCAGATAATGGTGAGATTCTGGTCTTTAAGGTTCAAGATGGTAAGCTGGTATCGAGGCTGAGAAGAAACATCAAGGATAATTCAGAGAGTCGCTGTATCTCATATGCGGGTAATCATAGTGGACACTACTATTCGGGTACTGTTGATGGGAAGATCAGGGTTTGGGGTCCAAAAGAGGACGACTTAGAGGATGAGATGGATGTATGAAGTCACTATACATGTGTAAACTTTCATCTCAGTTGACCACAAGAATCCACAAGAATCTGTGTTTGATGGTACTCCAATCGTCTCAAAACAGGGTACTGTGTGACTGCAGTTCGTGAGAGATCAAGCACTTTAAGTTTCTTGAACTCACCAATAATCAATTGATCGAAGTGCTTATTACCAGATAGCTCTAAGAACTCCAAGTTTTCATTGATCACGTCTTCACTCAGATTATCAATTCTCTCAAAGGCACCACACTTGCAGATTGAAAGTACCGCTAAATTGTCGAAGAACGAGAAGTTGAAAGACGTTGTTATGTGATCACCATAGAGCTTTAAAACTTTTAATCCCATAAAGCGATTCAATGTTGGTGGATCAACTCTACCACTGATGATGTCGATATGCTCAAGCTTAGAATACCTCAACTGGGCCAAGAATTTGGAATACGAAATCCTGGTTGTGCTCACGTTCTCATTGAATACCATAGATTTGACCTGATCACTATGGTTCAAGGTCTTCAACCTAGGGGCCGTAAGGTTGAATAACTGGAATGAGAAGCTTCCAATTGTCAATCTCTCTAACTTGTCGAAATAGCAATTCGTGTTGTCAAGCAGTCTCAGATCATCAAACCCGTTGATGCTCTGGAGTGAAGGAAAGAAGAACTCAGTGTACTTTGAATTCAGTTTTGGCAAAAGGAACCGTACCAGCGGATTTTGATTGAAGTTATTCTGTGATCTAACATAGATTGAGTGATACTTCTTATTGGTCTGCAATATCTTTAGTATCAGTTTCATCATGTTGATGTTACCTTCAATTGGATCCTCAGTACAATCAACATCAAATAGGAAATAGCTATATTTTTCCATCATACTTTGTAATTTCTCCATAGATATAGCATCAATTCGAACTTTATTCAACATATTGAGACAGACGTCATCTTGACAAGGCGTACCATCAACTATTGCCACTACAGCATCCTTCAAAATTGGTTGAAATTTCTTGCACGTCAATAAAAGCGATTTGAGGGTGTAATACGATTCGAAAGATCTAAATACCTCATTCAGCAGTTCTTGTGGAAGATCCGCTAAAGAATCCAACATCTGCACTTAAAACTAGCTTAACCACAATCAATTCTGCTCTATGTTTCGATAAACAAGAGGTTATTCCAAGGATATTGCCAGCTACACCACTTTTCAAACGCCGTCCAGGTGATTCTTCATTGATATGCACCTCTATATGTACGCGCGTAAAGGCCGGTGCTCGAAACCAACAGCTACAAGAAAGGTGTCAAAACAATGAGGACGTTTATATTTGCTTATTCATCGTCTTCTTCATCGTCGCTCAGAGCAATCTCAGGCATCTCGAAGTCACTTCCGTCATTATCACTTTCATCGATTTGGACTTTAACTTCTTGATTTGACTGGTTTGAGGTCTCAATAGTGGTGATTTTGATGCGTTTCGAAGGTGTGTCGTCTTCCTCGGCTTCAGCTTCATCTAAGGATCTTGTCTTGCTCAATACGTCCTCTGGGCTCTTCTCTTTGGCAAATGAAAGAGTCTTAATCTCCTCATCTGTTTTGAAAACACTGCGGTCAGTGGTACTTGGGACAGGAACTTCAGCAGCTTTTGCTCTTAGCTCTTCTAGGAGATCAACAGGTTTTTCCTGTTCCTCAACTTCAGCAGCCATACCTATCATGACTTCATCGTCGTCTTCATCATCATCCTCTTCAATGAACTCAGATTGTTGTCTACCACGGTATTTAATATCCAATGGTGGGAATCTAGGGTTTGACAGGAGGCTGAGTCTTTCGTTGTTTGGTAATAATCTCTTGATGATTGGTAGCACAGAGTAACCTTCATCTTCACCTGGATATAACACCAAAGTCTCCAGAAGTTTTACGTTGTATGGTGATATTTTGATATTAGATGTTTCTTGATCGACTGAGGTTGAGATGACATATTTGACAATCTTGATTCTGTAATTTGGCGATAATTTCGTCAACTTCTTCAAGACGATTCTGAAGAAAGAGGAGATGGTCAGGATGGTGTGTTTAGGTGGATCTAGAACGAAAAGACTTGAGTGTGACAGAATATCAGACATTGGTGTGGAATCTTTGTTCTTCTTCTTCTTGTTTTTGTTCTGGGCTGATGTACCTTGTGGATTTTGGACGTTTTGTTTCTTGTCCAACAATCCATCGAGAGAGGTTCTCTTTGATAGTAACAAGAGAGAAACGTCGATCAGTTTGTTGATGAGTTCAAACTCATTTAGTCCGTCAAACAATCTGAGCAGTTCAACAACAGTCTCGATGATGACAAGAAGTTCGGTTTCAATGGCTAGGCATGCCTCTTCGTCAATCTTGATGATCTTCTTGCCAGCTTCGTTCTTGATTGGGATTGCAACTTCCAAACTTGACAATATGTGAGGTAGGTGAGGTAGTACAATCTTCTTGTAGGTCTTTGCGATCTGCAAGATCAAGTTGGCACCGTAAGATTGAGTCTTCGTGATATCGCTGAGAATTGTTTTCTTCAAACTTTCATCTCTGCTTAATTCCTTCTTGAATGGAATATAGTTTGGCGAGATACCTAGTAGCAAATTGGCAGATTGAATGATCAGACCTAATGGAACTCTGATGGCGAAAGGAGTTGGTGCAGTAATGAATGCAATCAAAAGTTGAGTCAATACGTTGATTCTCTTTGAAATTGACACAACAGTGATAGGAGAGGTTAAGTCGATCTTCAGGAACGGGAAAATGTAATCTTTGGTCTCAGCATCAGGTAATTGTTTGATGATTTTCATGGAATCAGATTCATTAGTTAAATCAACAACATTCTCGTAGATCAGAACGACAGATCTTAACTCGTCTAAGATCTTAAAGATTTTAGCTCTCCATTGATCATCTGGTAGTGCTTGAGCATTGGAAGTCTGGTTATTTGTTGGTTTGACAAGGTTCAAATAAGCATAGCATGTACAAACTTGACGTTGCAGATCTTTGTTCAAGTTTTCAAAGTTGTTCGTCAAGAATTGGACTAGAATAGCCTCCAATTTCTTCGAGTGTGGTCTGAAGGTAGTGGTATTTTTTAGTAACAAGGTTTGCAAGATTGGTAGGATGGTCACGATGTCTCTCTCAACTTTACTCAAAAGTGATGAGATGATGTTTGGAAGGTTTGGAGTCAGAACTTCTCTAGTCAAGACTGGTTTTCCTCTGATTCCCTCGATGGTTGCTCCCAAAGCTAGAGTAGCATTTCTCAAGTTCAACGAGATTGTATTTTCATCATTAATGATCTTCAACAATGCGACGATGAATTGTGAACCTGCATTGGTTAAGATGATAGGGTTCTGTGCGATGACCTGGATAACATGGGATCCGTACCATTTCTTGTAATCATCTCTGGAGTTCAACAAGTTAGCGATCTTAGCAGTCAAGTGATTCAAATCAGGTTTCGATGCATTGGAGATGGTAGAGCTTGATAAGTACAGCGACTTCAGAACATATTGCAGATCCGATGGTTTAGGGGCATCTAAAAGGGTCAAAATGACCGACAATGGAATCTCAGCACTGACCATCTTTACTTTAAATTCTCAGTAAATGTGTCTGTCTTCTCGAGCTCATCGCTTTAAAATTTTTAGTTAACGGTATGTTACTGGCCCTGCTATTTCTGGCAGATTATCATAATCTCCGATCGGCCGGGTAAATTGCTGATATTTTCGAGCGGAATGATTTTTGAAATTTTGATAAAAATATGGGCCATCAACAAACCAAACATCGCTGTTTGTTTTGATTTGAGCGTTCTCTGCACAATGTCACAGTCCACACAGCCAACCGTCGCTACAATCTTCCACTATTACCCTAACTACATTGGCTACCTGAGAGTCATCTCAGCCATCGTCTCCTTCCAGCTGATGAGAAGCCATCCGCTATACTGTATCACGATATACTCGGTATCCTGTCTGTTGGACGCTGCTGACGGTCATGTGGCGAGAGCTTACAGTCAGACAAGTAGGTTTGGTGCTGTTTTAGATATGGTGACTGATAGATGTACAACCTCATCTTTAATATGCTTCCTCTGTGTCCTATACCCAGATTACGCCTTAGCCTTCCAATTACTTGTCTCACTAGACTTGGCTTCCCATTACATGCATATGTATGCTACTTTACAAACCGGTGGTAAATCTCACAAAAGTATTGACAAAGAGTCCAGCTGGCTCTTGAATCTATACTACACAAACAGAACCGTTCTGTTCACAATGTGTGCTTTTAACGAACTGTTTTATGTTGCCTTGTATCTATACTACTTTCCACTGTTGAATATCAATGTCTTCGGTGCAAGCTACTCTGTTGCCGGTGTGATTGCTGCTGTCAGTTTACCATTCTACCTATTCAAACAAACCACTAATGTTATTCAACTGGTAAGAGCATCTGTCCTACTAGCTGAATTAGACGTCGCTGATCTACAAGCTAAAGAGAACTAGGATTGACCAACATATACATGGTAAACCTCATGATATTGTGCACCTAATGGAACAACCGGGATGCTCTGGATTCACATCACTGAGCACATCAGGTTGATGTAATGATTTTGTTATAATTCTAAGGAAAGGAAACGGCTCTACAGAATATTCAATCCATACGTTAATAATATACTGACATGTAGAGGTCAAGTCTTCTTTTGGTTGCTGAAAGAAGTACGACTTCTGAATGGACAAATAACCTACCAGCTCGGCAGATCGCTATCGAAATATATGAATAAAGACTACAGACTACAACTGCGACTATAGTATATTTCATGATTAAACTGCAATTCGATTAGCTATATAGATGAACCAATCCTAGTATTTATAGTTGAAAGGATCAGAAGTTCTCATAAGGTGCCCATAGACTTATAATGTAACAAGATAAATTTTGTGCTGAACACCATCTCCAACAAAACCCAGATGATGAATAAATCCACCACCATTCCAAGGAACTACCGTTGCCAGTCGCTCAACTCAGGGAAGAATTGTAAGAATAAACACGAGATTTCATCATATAGTATAAAACTTGGAAGGTTCATAGAGAAAAGGTAACAAATCTAGCTAAGTTGAAGAATTTTTCAACCAATTTTTATAGAAGATAATTGTGTTACCCGGCAGATGTTAAAGATCAGGGTTTCAAGCCAACATCATTGTTCAAGAAATTGCATCACAGAGCTATAAGTTGCCTTATATATGAAGCGCTTTGCACCCGAATTGATCAGCCTACGCTGGGGCAAAAACATCTACAGATCAAGGAGGTATGAAGGATTTAAAATGCAAAAAAAATATAAGGCAACAATTGCTTCCAGTCAGAGTCGAACTGACGATCGCCACATTACTAGTGTGGCGCCTTACCAACTTGGCCATAGAAGCTCTTGTTGCCCTCTTATTGGATTTGGCTCATTTTGAGCCATCCGCCGCGCGGGCCAAATCGCTCAATCCGGAAATTTTCGTGGGATAATGGCCAATTGATGCCACTGAAATGTCGGCTAGCTTTTGATCGGTCAACTCTTCCACTCAACTAGTCATCCAATTCATTCGAAAGTACTTTGTAAAATGGCTGTTGGTGGTTTAGGTCAAGTTGACCAGAAATACGATGCTTCCGAGCTCAAAATTGGTATCATCCACGCTCGTTGGAACTCTGTGATTATTAAAGCTTTAGTTGATGGTGCATTGAAGAAATTGAAAGAGTTTGGTGTTAAAGAAGAGAACATCTATATTGAAACTGTCCCAGGTTCATTCGAGCTTCCATTCGCTACCAAGAAACTTTACGAGAAACTTCAGAAGACTGAGAACGTCAAACTTGATGCCATCATCCCAATTGGTGTGTTGATCAAAGGTTCCACCATGCACTTCGAATACATTTGTGACTCAACTACGCATGCTTTAATGAGATTGAATGAACAACTTGATATTCCAGTTATCTTCGGTGTCTTGACCGTTTTGACTGAAGAACAAGCAGAAGTCAGAGCGGGTCTAAAACCTGGTTTACATAACCATGGTGAAGATTGGGGTGCTGCTGCCGTTGAAATGGCATCCAAATTTGTCAAATATTAAGGAGACTGTCACTTGAATCTACAAACTGAAAACCGTCAATTAGCCTGAACTTTCGTAGGTGCTATCTATCTTTGTATTCAACTATTTCGAGTTCTGCTTATCATTCACTTTGCTCAAAATTGTCTTGATCATTTGGTTTCCAATGGCATTGGCTTCTGGTAACATTGGGGCGAAAAACTCTTGGGTCGATTCAAATTCACGGCGGTATAAGTTGAAGTCACCGTAGGATATTATGCTACTCCAACTTCTTGCAGCAATTGTGAATTCCAAATCATCTTTTCTGAAAGCGTTATCATCAACTGAATCAGACAATGCCTTCTCTAGTAGCTTTGGTGTGCAGAAAAGATACTCTGTTACACCGAGGAATATTCTGAATAGTGGTGTAGAGCAAATCATGTGGTCATAAGGAACAATTCCCAGCTGGAACCAACTATCGACGATGGCTAATAGGGAAAGATGGGAGTTTGGAGGTGATTCGCCAGGTGGCTGTCTGGATAAGGAAAATTGCTGTAGTAGAGAGTCGTCCAAGAGCAGATCATGGTCTTCAGCGAGATGGCCGAACACAAACTGTTTAGCCTTCATAACTCTCTCCTTCAACTCATCATACTTGGCTTCAAGCATCAATGTGTACAACTCAGTGACACTATCAGCATATTGCATCACTTGATTGTGAGCAGATGGGTTTGTGATTGCTAATCCAGCGTAAACGTGCCATTTGTTGGAAAATATACGCAATGAAATATTGATCTTAGCGTTTTCGATACCACCAATCCATTTTGTAACTTTCCAAGGGTACAATTTCGACTTGTGCCATGCGACACCCATACTCAGGAAGGCAGCATGTGTCACTGCTTGTGTATCAGCTGTGATTTTGTCATGTTCCTCAGCAGTCAACTCAACGATCTTGGAGTTCAAACAAGATACAACACCCTTCACAAAGCTGGTACTTTCGTCACTTGCCCTGTGTTGTATTATGACTAGTGGTTGACCAGTGGTATCGACTTTTGGACCATGTAAAGAGTGAACACTGATAATCTCAACATCATCGGGTAGATGTTTCTCGAAGGCCTTGATTTCTGGTGCCTTACATGACGTTTGTCCTCCGACGATAGCGCCAACCTTAGTCGAAGCACCATAGATAGACACAATCTTGTCAATGTTCTCGGCTTCAACACTGTAGATTATATAGTCGCTCACACGTGACACATGGTGACCATTCAGTAAGACTTTGAACTGTTCACTAGCATACTTCATTTTTGTCTGCTCAAACAGTTCTTCACGGTCACAAGCAACGACTTTCCATCCAGCTTCACTGAAACGACGAGCGTACAAAAGGCCCATATCACCTAGACCTATAATCCCAATTCGTTTACTTTGTTTCCATTGCAACAGCTGTTCTCCCAAAGTCATATTGGATGTATTGAGTCTATAAGTTTGGACTTTGTGTCAGCTTCGTACTGTCATTTGAGTAGTTTTTGTTCGATCCATTTTTTAGTGTTTATGAATTTTCAAATAGGAAAGAATCGCGAAATCCGCCATACTGAAGAGAGTATGTATCAAGACTGGTATAACCTCGTCAATTCTTTATATAGGTAGTAGGCAATCAATGTTAAGATGTTTGTAACCTTAAGGAATCTAACTGTATGATTTTAAAGCTGTTAGCTTGATTTGCAAAATTAATTCAAATATGAAAAGAAAACCACTATATTGCAGATTTAGAAGTTGATTAAGAACGTAGTAAAACTTAGAAATTTCACTTTTACGTTAAATGACTATTTAGTAGTATCATTAGAAAGAAGATTCATCACTGAGCTAAGCAGTGGCCATTTTGAAGGTTATTACTCACATCTGAGCACATAGTTTCGAAAATGAGTCAGTATACGGTCAGTTTATTTAACCGGAGCTGAAAAATACCCGGGATGATTGATTCAGGCTGATAGTTCACCTGGTTCGTATTCTATTTCCCGTAGGCATCACCGTACGTTATTATATAAAGCTTGAATCATATATTGTGATGGGTTGGTGGCGAGTAGACGCGACAGCTGGTGGGATAACCATAGATCAATTGGTTGTGCTCATCAAAACGATATCGATGTCGAGGACTGAAGTGAATTGAAGCGTTTTCCCGCGGCCACTCTCGTTGCATAGCGCTACATCTACACATTTCAAATCTACGACCACTCGAACGGCTATTGTATCATCATTATTAGACGATATTATGTCGTGAAGAACTAAACTAGATCAATGTACATAGAACTACCATGTTTTACCCGGATTGTCTTCCGAAACTAGCTGTAACTAATTTTTCCGTTAGTTTGCTGCTCGTACTTCCTTCACGAGTTTCTTGTGTGCACTATGCAGTATGTAATCTAACTCTGAGCTTGACATTGACCCTTGTAATGCGTCAAGCTTCAAGAAAAATCGATAGCTGAACTTTGTATAATCAGGTATTGATCTGAGGCCTGAGCTGGTAGTCAAGCATAGCTATTAGGGGAAAATTAAAGCTAATGCAATCCAACGAGCTCCAAACCGCGGGCTGTTCCTCTTGTTAATAGAATATCCTCTAGCTAACATAGAGCAACATAGTCAAACAAACGCACAGCCGGCGCCCAACTGTGGTTCATAGTTCTATATACATGAGTTTAAAGCTTCGTTGCCTCAGAAAACGAAAAATAAACAAACCTGCAGAGGAACGCGAAATATTTTGAAGGAACAATCACAAACACGAACAAATTTTAAACCGTTACACGCAAACAAAAACAAATAACAAAAACAACAACAAACAAACAAACGTCAAGCAAGCAAGACGCAAGATGCAGAACTGTTGCGAAGGAAACTAGTCTTACTCCAGCGTATTCGAGCGTAATGAAGTGAAGTGCTACGCTACAACAACAAACTACCAATTACCAAGACACTATTCTGTTGATTAATCTCTATTCCATTGTAGCCGATGACGACAAAAGGACAACTACGTGGCGGTCAATGGGAACAAAGTATGTAAGAGCTGCAAAATCGGAGCTGCGTGGTCATTGAATCGGAGCTCTATTCATCAAGCAATGATGTACCAGAGTTAAAGTATGGCTAACTTCTCGCCCCATTTCCAATCTGTACTCTCAGTCACACGTCGCAGTTCCCAAGTTCACACCAAGAAAACTTCTCGAGGTTCAATAAAGTAGCATGTAGCTGGTCGCTCTCACCAAGCTTGGTGTATGTGATGTCAAACATGAAGAACCGAAGATGGAGACTGAAGAGTAATGAGCGCTACCAGTGAAAACAAATTCCCAGCTAAAACAAATATCAGTAGTACATCGACTCACTATGTTGGCCAACAGCCATTGCGTCTAGCAGTTTGGCAATATCGAGATTAGAGAGGCCAGCCATGGGAATTGAGCGACCGGTTGCTACGAAGACCACCCTTTCATGAGGCTATTGCATCATTTGGGAATTTCCAACGGTGCGATGATGTCTCAATTTTCATTTCTCACGCAAGGCACAAAAACGGTGGACAAAATGGTATGAAGAACGCGTCCTTGCAAAAAAAGCGGTTGTTAACATATAACAAAAGCCACCATTCCACTGCCAGTCACTGTCACCAACCCAAGAGTACACTCACGATCATTATCACACTCAATTGAGCATTCTCTTCCACCACCACCCTTCCCAAAACTATCACCCTTTGAATTGTTTTTCAACGCGCAAAAAAATCTTGCAGACGATCGCACGACGTGCATATTTGTTTACACTCCTTTCGAAAATGACGATACAGAAATGTTCCTTTCGTAGCTAGGCATTCCTTACGCTGGGCCTCTTATGCCGACTCCTTTTGAATCTCTGCCTAGCCCTGCCCGACAATGGTGGCATGGGACACTGCCTGTGACGCAAATGCCAACTTCATACCAATTTTGAGGAACATAGAATCTGTATAAAACCCTTGAGCTTCCCTGCCTTCTACTTTTTACAAAAAAGATCCTTTTCACTCCTGCCAACCAGAAGTTTTACTTGCAAAGATCTATTGAGCTACCGAGTCTCGTCCATTCCTTTAACAACGTTCTCAAGTTAAAACTACCACAGTCATTCATTCAACAATCAAAGCAATCATTCTCATCTGATACCTGAAAATTTTACTGATTGATTTACAGATGCAATTCTCAAAACTCGCCATCTTTGCGTTGGCCTCGATACCTGCCACCCAAGCCTACTCTAATCTTGCTGTGAGATTCAACGAACTCCAGAAAAGAGCCAACGAAACCTACGTGATTGAGTCTCAGCCTTCTTTATATTCAACCACCGCTGAACCTGCTGTTGGAACCAGTGCGATTGTTACTGAGATCGCTTCTTACGTCCCAACCATTGATGCCAATGGCCAATACTCCTCAGTTTTATCCACTTCAACCATCACATACTATACTACTTACACCTTGACTGCTTCTACCTCTTCATCTGAAGAAGATGAGACCTTGACCAGTTACATTTTGACCACCGTGACTTTGCTCGATTCTTCCAGCGTTGGAACCATTGGAACTGAAACCTACACAACAGACGTTGCTTCTGATTCACTTGCAGCTGTTGGTGCTTTAGCTGATGGTCAAAACTATGGTGCTACCGCTGTTTCTCAAGGTTCGTCATCAAGTTCTGCTGCCCCAGTTGCCTCTGCTGCTGACGGTATTTCAACCGTCACCGTTACTGTTACCGAATCTGCCAACTGTCAAGCTTCAAGTATCACTGACTCTCTGTCGACAACCACCGGTTCCTTCACTACTACCTATGTCAACACTATCCCAGTCGTTGGTACCTTCACTCTGACTGCCTCCAATGGTGAGGAGTTCACCGTCACCACATCTACTGATGTTGAACAGACCACCACCGAAGTTGTGTTTGTCACCCAGACAATCACCCCAACAGTCACCGCTGCTTACAGTGCTACCGCTTACAACTCTTCTCTTGAAACAACGACTATCGAGTCCACTACCTCTTTCTTCTACGGTAATGGTACATCGGGTGCTAACTTGAACCCGATCTCTAGTTCTGCCGAATCAGAGTACACTTACAGTAAGAGATCGTTCATCAAAAGATTCCTCGGACTATAGACAAAACTGTCTATTTGTCCTTGAGGCACTGTCATGAACATTTTTATATATGATGCTGGTTCCTTCATTTTTGATACTATTATGGGACATTTATAACGAAGCTGTTATTGTTTTTATTGTTTTTATCTTACATATTTTCATCTACTTCATGTATTGGCAACTACCAACTGGTATAATCTTCCTTCATATACATACCTGTTGGTACCTATACTTTATAGGCCAAAAGCCTGAATCTTCACGTGACATCGGCTCATACTTCGCGAAACCGTGGTGCCAGAGCGGGCTGCGGGGAGTCTTTTTGGCGGAGCCAAGCGACGTTTAGGCGGGATTCCAGAAGGATAGCCCAGAACTAGAAACAGCCGGTGCTCCTGCAATAATTTGTTTTGAAAATATTAGCAAAGCGTAATAAAGTACAACCTTGAAAATCCCAACAAATTTAATCCACATCGGCTCACTTTTATAAGGAGTGTACCGTTGAACGAATCATCGGCTCGCACAAACCCTACACTACACAGTCGACAAATGTCCCGAGTTTCAAGATCGTTCCTAGCCTGCGACCGCTGTCGTCATTCGAAGCTGAAATGTCTAGCCAACATCAACGCCCTGGGTGAGCCTGAAGGGAAGTGCCAGAGATGTACCAAACAGAACCTGGACTGTATATTCACGCCCAAGCCATCGCAGCTGAAGAAACGTGCCATGATGGAAACGAAGTCCCGGTCGATCAAACCACAAACAATACCAGTCGAAAGATCTGAGGGTGAACTAACGAGGAGCTTCAGATTCAATATCCTAGGAAAGAAGGATTTCGAACACGACTCAGATCTACCTATCTATCTACAGGATACGATACACAACTATCACCACGAGTTTAGAAAAGCCACTCCTCCACACCAACTTGACCCGATCATACTGCCAAATAGAGAAACACTCATTCAAGTACTAGACGGATTCTTCAACAATCAATACCACACAATCTTCAACTTCATTCACAAAGAGTCTTATATCAGATGGATACGGAGTGAGAAGTTTGAGTCTCACTTCTTCAACTATGATGATCCAAGAGACGTACCGGAATACACTCCGTGTACGCTGCTCGCAATACTGGCTCTTTGTGCCAGACACGATAAGAAACTGACTGCGATTTACGGTGCGTTTGACCAAGATCACGAGCCTGAGAAGTTCATTCCAGATTTCACTGAGAACACCCCGTTGACGAAAGAATCACCATCTAATGCCTCAACGTACTTTGCATACTATTCCAGACTATTATTGAAAGATGTGTTTGACACACCTTCCATCCAAAGAGTCCAATCATTGGCGTTACTATCATCTCATGAATGGTCTGAAGGAAACTCGACAAGATCGTACCTATACATAGGTATTTCTGCTAGAATGGGGTCATTATTAGGACTGTGTTGCAAAAACGGGGTTTGTTACAGTGATGCCAATAACCGATATGAATCGGAGAGAGCAAAATTCATTGCACTGGAGTCAAAAAGACGAACCATCTGGTCAGTATATATGATGGACAGATGTAACTCGAGTGGGAGAAACAGAAGTCACGCTATCAAGATGGAAGATATCGGAGTGAGTTTACCATGTCCGGAAGTTAACTTTGCCAATGGGATCCCTATCGAATTCCCATCTTATGATGATTGTTTCAGATGTTTGGACTCTTTGACTTCTATTGATTTTACCATTATTGCTTATGAACTGTGGTCGAAGATTGCCAAATGGGTCGGGGAAGTTGGTTCATTGAATGAGCAGCAGAACCCTAATGATCCTGAATCCATCTTCTATAAGTTAGCTAACGATTTGAGTCTATTGAAGGAAAAATTACCAGCCTCTTTGAAGATTGAAAACTTGAACTACCATATCCAGCAGAAAAACCTAAACTTTGGTTACCTGCATCAGTTGTTATATCTTTGTGGTATTTTCTTAAATCGTCAGTATTTTTATTACAATTCCCCAATATCCAAGTTTGATCACTTTCAATTCACGAAGAATCTGGCACTTGAGTTAGAGGGTTCCTCAAGCCTGATCACAACATTGCAGATTGTCAATCAATTCTGTATAACGCCATTCACGGCTTTCCAGATCTTCACTAACGCTGTTACTGGTCTTTCGGTTGCCAACATTTTGAGAGATGCCAACTTGAGATCACTGGGACTTCTAAACATGGACTTCTTGAAGAAATACGCTGAAGAAGATCAACTAGCTTCAACTTCTTTGTCGATCAGCACACAACTCAACAAGTATCTGGAAACATGCAAAGATGACAAGTTCAATGAGAAACTGAAGAAAAGTGCCAAATTGAGCAACTTGCTGAATGATTATGGTGACTCTGATATCCCAGAAAGGTTGTCCATCAAAACGCCTCAAAGTTCAAAGAAGATCGATCTGAATGATATTCTGAACAACAGAGACTCACCAATACCACCTGAAACAAAGAAGGAGCCTGAGACTTCACCATACAATACTGCAGGCTCTGATTCTTCCATTGATAGTATGGAGAAAACATCAGTTACAACAGCCACTGAATCGAATGCAAGTCCAAGTCAGGAAGGGTTGTCTACACTATTCAACAGTGAAAATGAGTTCGATAAGTACTTCAAAAACTGGGATAAGATTATTCCAAACTGGAATGATGTTTTCATCGAAGGAACATCGATAAATGCCATGAACACATACATACCTTGAAACATATAGACATTTAATAGTTAGTCGCTTTTATATCTGATTTACATCAGTGTGTGAGTTTATAGTTCTGTATTATATGGCGATTCTAAGAATGGTTATCAATTCCCAGTTTGACCAACATGTAAACGTTCAAAACTGAGATGAACAACCAGATTAGACAAGCTACACCTGTAGTGAACCAACTATTTGACCAGTCAACGTGTTGTTTTGGTTGTTCTTGTTCTTCTTGATCAACAGTGCGGTCTCCATTAGTCTCAGCTAGAGAAGCCATTTCAACAGCATCAGAGTTATCAGCATCATTGACTTCAACTCTCATGATGGATTTCTTTGAGGTGAAATAAATCAATGGAGCAGTTAAGAATGGCAATAAGATTGAAAGGACAACTTGTGAAGCATTCAGAGCATCACTCAGACCACTCTTACCGATAGACATACTGATGATGAAACATGGAATGATGGAGATGGCTCTTGTAGCAATTCTTCTTTTCCATGGTTTGATAGTCCATCTTAAATGACCTTCACTGACAATTTGACCAGCAATTGTACAGACAATACCAGCAGACTGACCAGAGAATAACAAAGCCAACATAAAGATAGTACCAGCAACTGGTGCAACTTGTTCAGAAAGTAAAGAATGGATAGTGAACAAATCAGCATCATCAGCAGCAGCGGTACCGTACAAAGATGAAGCAGCAACGATCAAGATGGAAGAGTTAACAAACAAGGCGAAGGTGAAAAGAGTGATGGCAAGTTCAACAATAGAGTATTTCATGGCGTATTTAATGGCTTTTGAAGTTGGTCTGTAAGCGAAGTATGCTTCTTCTGGATCTTCACCAGCTGGGATCTTATAGTAATCATTTTCCATATCGAATTCTCTTAATCTTGGTTGGACTAAACCAGAACCCAAGAACAAGGAGTGAGGCATGACAGTGGCACCAAGAATGGAGGTAGCGATATACATACCGTTACCTTCAAACATTTCTTTTGATGGTGCATAACCTCTGAACAATTCTCTTAGGTTGACATTTGGCATGAAGGCTAGCTCAACACAGAAACAAGTAACAACACCAACGACTAACAAAGCAACTGAATATTCGAACAATCTAACGAATTTCAATGAAGAACCTGGTCTGTAGGCCATCAAAACAAAGATGACATCTAGACAGGTGATAACCACACCAGCTGGTAACGGGATTTTCAGCAGAACATTCAAAGCAATAGCAGTACCGATGACTTCAGCAACATCAGTCGAAATAATGGCACATTCAGCAAAGAACCAAAGAACCAAGTTCAACCAATTAGGTAGATGTTCGCGACATGCTCTTGAAAGATCTAGACCAGTGACTGACCCCAGTTTGATACATAGAGATTGTAAAAAGATAGCGATCAAGTTGGACAATAGCACGATGAACAATAGCGAGTATTTGGAAGAAGCACCAGCGTTCACATCAGTGGCATAGTTACCAGGATCCATATAAGCAACAGCAATCATTAATCCCGGACCCACGAATCTCAAATATTTCTTCAAGACCCTCACGATGTACTTATCGGTTGGTTTTGGAGTGAAGATAGACTTCTTCTTCTCTTTGGAGTCTTTCAGACTGAACTCATCGATCCTTTGTTCGTCAGTCTTGCCCTGAATCCCACCGATCATGGTGTGTGCAAGGACTTTGTTGTGAGGAAGGTATGCCCCGGAGGACGTCCCTGGATTACTACCGCCGTATGCCATCTCGTTGTGATGATTCCTGCTCTCGGTGGTGGTGCTGTTAGTTACACCATCAACTGTAGGCATTCTGGAAAGGGGTATATCAGGCAGTATTTATAGCTCTGGTGTGCTGGTAATGGATTAGGATTGGCAAATTCTTTACCTGTTCCACTCTGCTTTTTACGGTGTATGTGCCAAGTCGATACGGGCTAGATGCGCTGGCAGGGTAACTGCGAGACTAAACCAACCTTGTGAGTTATAAAGAGAAGGACTATTGAGTGTAGGAATCCATTGTTTCTGTCTAATAATAGTTTGTTGGACAGGTAGAGATATGTGTTTGAGCAATATTGTTTACAGTGTTGTGCCTTGAAGGTGTTTTTATGATGTTACAAAAATGGCACGATGTTCTCGCCAGATTCGAGCTCAAAGATCACCACTGATCTTCTCGAAATAGCTTGGACCAGTCCTTCCAAGAAAATACGTGTCGTTAATGGACGAACATGAGTCACACTCAGCCTGGTACTTAGTGATTGATACAGGCCAACAAGGCTGGAGGACTTGGCCATGATGCTCTTATGAAACTACAAGAATGTTCAGTGGTAGTCAGTCTTGATAATCAGCTATATTCCAAGATCTTCTTAACACTCCTAAAGAGAAGATACATTGCGACCAATCCAACTGTACTCAGACACAAAGCAGGATAGAAAGAGAAGATGAAGCCGTTCTTGTAAATGGCCAACACATCTTTGACGTACTCAGATGGTAATCCGCTTCTTATGAACGACGAATCCTTCACCAGTTTTGTAACCAGCTCAGTTTTGTCTTCAACGAAGTATTCATGTAATGAGACAGAAATAGATTTGGAGTATGAGGACAGTGATAATGAAACACCAAGAACATTTCCCAAGGACCTGATCAATGACACAGCAGCATTGGCACCTGCTTGTCCTTTGCGGCCAACCTTACCGACAACAAAGATCACAATTCCAACACCAAAACCACCGACACCCAACCCACTTATGATCAGCTCTATGATTATAAGGAACCTCCACAATGGATTTCTGGATTCAGGTTCAGTATGTTTGACCTGTAAAAACAGCAGTCCAAACCCAGTAATTTGAATGATGAACGCAAACAATGATGTCCTTATACTTGAGACCATAGTATGATCTTCTGATTGATCATTTCTTCTGATTATAAACCCACTGATCAGCGATCCAAGTGCTGTTGAGCCAACAAAAAACATAGTGTAGAATCCAACATTGGAAACTTCAACATTCTGGATGATCTGTAAGTAGAGTGGTGTGATGAATAGGATCATGTACAGTCCTAATGAAGTGACACCGTTAACCAAACCAACAACGCCGATTTGTCCTTTGACAATTTGTGGATCTATGATCTTTTCAACCGCATAATACCTTTCAACTATGACATAGGCCACTGTAGAAGTAATCAGAACGAATGAGAAGAGTCCCAAATATAGCCTTGAGGCATGGTCTGGTGCCGATACCAAGAATATGATACTCGACACAGCCAAGTTCAAAGTGATGATTCCTCCAAAATCCACTCTTTTAAGGTTCTCCTTGGAGAAGAGTTTCTCATGATCATCGGAGATGTGTGCCACCTTGATATCAACCTTCAAAGTGACAAAGATGCAAACCAAAAGAAATGGAATTTGTAAGAAGAACATAGCTCTCCAGCCAACGGTAGTTATGCAAAACCCACCAACAGGACCTCCCAAAACAGATGAGGTACTGTACACGATATTTCCATAACCAACATACACACTTCTCTGACTCAATGGAACAAGATCACTAATGATGATGCTCACTAGACACATCATTCCAGCACCACCCATACCCGCAATAGCCCTAGCCACTGCCAAAGTCTGAACATTGACAGCGATAGCAGAGAGAAAAATTCCCAGAGTGAAAAGAGCCTGAGCAAACAATAACAGCGTCTTTCTTCCAAGTATGTCACTTGTCTTACCGTATAATGGTTGAAATGCAGTGCTGGTAAGCAAGTAAGAGGTGGCTATCCAAGTGACTAGATCTGATTGATTGAACTCGGAGGCAATATTGGTCATTGTGGTAGAAACGATTGTCCCGTCAAGGTTGCACAAGAAAGCACCACACCAGCACACGAAGAGGATCTTGCGAAGTTGTGAGTCAACCTTGAATGGGGACTGGAGTGATTCACTATCTGGACTTAATGTGGGTGGTGTAGATATGAATGGATCCGTGATCTGGTCCTCGGTGAGATCTGAGAGCTCTTGGTCAGTAATACTGATGTCTTCCTTATTCAGCTGGTTTGATTCCTGGAGATATATGATGGGCTGTTCCTTTGTCATGACGGTATATCTATAGGCAATAGTGAAGTAGACGAATTAGATAGACCGGTGATAGTAGGAGATGACGCTGTTCCGGTGGTTGTAGCGTTATCAAGTGATTGTTTGGGTTTGGATCATATAATAAATTAAGAGACTCAAGATACGGACGATTAGAACAATAACCCACCTTCCAAACTCATCCTGATAGGGTTGCGGGATAGCTTTCTCCTCTGCCTATTAAGACCTATGTACTTTTAGCGAAAAATATTTCATCTATTCGGATATACTACCGAATACGGAGTATTGCCCTATCGAGAAGTTTTATAGTAATCACAAATCATCGTAGACGTTTTTTGAATTTATGAATGATTTGAACAAGACAGAGAATCATATGCCCAGCCCAGTAAGCGAAAGAGACCAACCATCAAAACTTCCGATCTATCCGATGGTGTTTTACTACAAATGTACCTTTGTGCGAGCAGTGCATAGTGAGACACCATCTTGCCAGTTGAAGCCCATTCTATGAGTGCACCTAACAAGAGTTTGACACCACTTTCTCTTGATACTATGACTTCTGGTCCCGCATCAATTAAACTGGGTTGTTAAACGGTAGCCAAATGCAGCGGCGCTAAAGCAATATGATGGGGGTAGTGTCCCGCAGTTCATGACAAGTTTCTGCTTTCAATTTGATCCGATTTTGGTTTGGGAGTTAGGATCCTACATGTCGCTTTGACACATCATTATAACGTGTGTTCTCTGGTGGTTGGTAGTTCTCCGGTGAAAAATAGACCATAGGTGCATCTGGATGGCCAAGACTATGTTCATCTCGCTAAGGCAAAGACATCATCTGTAATCTTCACTGCTTTCCTATTCCTTGAAGTACTTGTAGCTAGCTTTGATCAGCACCTCCGCACAGCAAACCCTGAAGTTTGGTGAGTCATGGGCCAGAGCTCGTCAAAGCTCTATCCATGCTCTCAGAATTATACCCTGCTCAAAAAACTCAAGCTAGATAGCTGATAATACTGGACTCAATAACCATCTGATGCAAATTCAAGCTAGTTTATACCGCTTTACGGATCAGCTGAAATTAATTGCAATTGTCTGGGGAAGCCACTGCAAATGCTGAAATTTACCGAGGATATTTGCATTTTTAGGCAACATCTGAGCTGAAGGCTAATAAATAGGGCGGACTATAAGCGTAATTTTCAGAACAATGCGCGCTATATTTTTTTACAAATCGCCAAACTATTGAACAAACACGACTAAACAATAGCGTGATAAGCCTTATATTCCACAAATCACAAATCACGATGGATTTTTCGAGCCAGGTGCTCCATGATTCCAACGTGTTTGCTGACTCCACCAATTTTTTAAATCTGAAGCTCAAATCACCTTCTCCTTACCTTCCTAGTCGTGTCCAACGTAATAATGAATTCTATGATACAAAATCAACTCCAGAACCAGAATCTCCTACAAAAGCACCCAAACTAGAACCTAAAAGCTTAGAATCCTCGGCAATATCACTGAAAGATGAGATTGCTGTCGTCCATTTGAAGACACTATCCAAATTTGAGGTATATAAGAAGGTACTAAGTCAGATAATGGGTAAAGATAGACTTGCAAAGGTATCATTCTATTTATTGAAGCTCATAAAACATTACCTCGTTACAACAAGAAGACTTATCATTGATGAAAAGTTCACGAATTTATCGCTCAACCCAGCTGAACACTACCGAACTCCAATAAAGTATTTGAAGCTTCTGCTGTTCTTGAATTCAAATCTATTTGAGAAGAAGATCACAGCACTAGTGGATACGCTCAGTGTGTTTAGATTTGCCCTAAGATTCGGTGGAACCCCTCACAGAGTGAGAGGTATGGTGCTGAAACTGAATGAATTTCTTCAGAAACCGAGTGTGGATGCCCTTCAAACAAAATTCTTCAACGAGTCGTTCTTAGCTGATACCATCAATCTATACTACGGAATAACAGATGAACTCTTCCTTTTATTTAAGATCGGATTCCTGACAAACAAGCCGCTGAGAAGACTTGTGGGCAGACATATCGATTTAGCATGGCTATATGATGTCTTGTTGGGGTTGAAACAGAATTATGCTCATCTTGCTGACAATAGAACGAAACAAATGCAGTTAAGCATACAATATCAAGTAAGACAGAAAGCCACACAACTTTCAAAGAGCTTGATTGAAAATATTGGTGGTGGTAATTCTCCTTTAAGATCACAACTACTAAAAGAATTTAATACCAAATCGCCAATGTCATCAAGTGCAGTTTCTTTCTCGAAAGAAGTAGAGGATTTGAAACATAAGGAGAATATCATCAAGATGGACTTGGTCAGACTTTCGTGTGATCTTGTCTGTGTTAGTATAGATGTATGGGGATTGCAGCTACACCCAACCCTCTATTCGTGGGCGGGATTAGCCTCTGGGTTGGCTGGGCTATCGAAAGTCTGGGTTTCCTCAGAGAAAGAACTATTACAGTGAATTTTAATGAACTGGATCACTCATGGACATTTCACTTGACCGTAGCCTGTGATTACTACACTGATTCATTATTGAGTACATCTCATTATAAGTAATAAAATCGTGATGATCTAAAAGCCTGTCTATGAGTTCATCAAGAACATGGACAAGTCACAAAAGGGAGAAGTAAAAAAGTTGTAACAGTTTGTGGACGTTAGGAAACTGTAGCAAGTTGAATTCGTCGGGTATTGGCGTTCATCAATTGTATAATTAGCTCTATGGTAGGTTGGCGTACCTTTTTTCTATGCTCTTGTTGAATAAACCCAATGTCATGTAGTTCCATGGAAAGACCGGCTTTTTAAGGGAAATACATGTTGCTGTTGGTGCTATGCTGTTATTGCGGTTGAGTTCAAATCCTCCATTCTATAGCCTCTTGATTCACATCCTGGGCGACTCTGTCCAGAATGTCGTCTGCAATCTCATCAAATATCTTTATATCCGCATCCTTAATAGGTTGTTTCATCGATTGTCTTCTTTGAACACTTGGAGTCGTCACATTAGTTGGATATTTCATTCCGATGTTGGTTTCATTGATCTTTGATAATGAGTCGTTGAACTCCAAGTCCATATCACTCATGCTAGAGATGGAGTTGTCTCTTGTGGAACCATTCTTTGGGGATGTGGATAGGAATGGTACAGGAATTGCTGATGATGAGAATAGTGATGAGATGGATCTATTTCTCACAAATGATGCCCTCATAGGGAGAGATCGATTCGACGTCGAGTCTGAAGTTGTAGCGAGTCCTTCGACGTGTGTTAACGACTGTGACCTCTTTCGACACATTGTGTGTTTGACTTTTCCACTTATCGAAGATGCTCTAGTTAATGAAGATTCAGCATTAGAAGATGAAGAGTAGAAACTGAGGGATGAGTTGTTTGAATTTGTTATATAGAGGTGAGCAGCCTGTGTTGAGCTCTGTGAATTATTGGTTGTGCTTGTGTTATTTGTCCGGCTTTGTTGTGACATGGTACCGCAATTGTGTGTGTTATATTGATAGGGCCCGGTTCATAAGTGGTTAGAACAAAGAAAACAGCTGAAATGGAGCAAATTGATTGAAATGCCAGAAGTATCAGTTCTTAAATATCTTTCATCTAAAATTTAGCATACAGGCCAAAGCCCAAAAGTAGTCCAAGCTCCATCTACAGCTAGCCAAATCCAAATGCCAAAAAAAAATACACTACAGCTCGTAGTTTTAGGGGAATCATGGACTCGACTATTCCCACATATGCATGCTTATGCACTGCAAAGTATCAAGCACCTCAATTATACCCGTTCTTGAAAAACCACAAGTAACACAAATCAGAATCCGAATGTTACAATAACTACACCTCCAACTTCCGTGTCAATAGGCAATTAAGATGCGGGTGGTGTTCAATAGTGGGTCCCATTGGTAATTCATTGTGCTCAGGGGCTCCCGAATATCATAACTATTTCCTTTCTACAGAACGCTCGGCTATGTTCCGCCTGCTATCTACTGTTCGAATCTTGAGTTCAGGGCCTAGAATTCAAGCGACCATAGACCGTTTTATTGGGAAATAAGGTTTCTTAATCTTGGTGGTTTTTTCGCAGCTGAGCTACCGCATAGAGGCGAAAGAAGCCGCTGCACAAATGCGGACCGATGTTCTTGTATTGGTCAATTGCTGAACCCATGCAGCACAAGAGCTCCATTTTATGCAAGGCAATCCTCAAAAATAGCTGATTCGTTGCAGTAGAATCTGTAGCCGAGAGCAGGATAGTGCATGTAAATGTAAGGAGATGTGATCTGAATCGTTGCCTTGGAGAAAAGTTGCACCAATCGTGAGTTTTTCAGCATTTCCAGTTGTGTAATATGGCCGGAAAAGGAAAACTTACTACTTTCAGTGCTGTGCAGTTTGCAGAATCATGAGCACCAAATGATTTCCTATTAAGGCAAGTTTCAATAATGCTTTGGTTCAATAATTGGTCTCCTGGGTTCTTGGATCAGTGTTAGCCAGAATTATTTCCAATTCATTTCAAAGATCAAGTACGTCGATCAGTCGTCAATTAGAAAGTAGTGGAGAATAGTCGCAGGCTCTAAACTAGAAAGTAACTTTTGAAAAGCTTCGGATAACGAAACGGGCTACCGTTTTAGTGAGTGCAGACTGTGCACACCCCAGGCGGGAGGACTACCGCTAATGTGCTGATTGCCTAGACGTGTTCGAGAGGCAGCTGCCTCCTATTGATCGGAAAGTGTAAGCAGTAAGCACAGAGTACCTCAACTACGCCCAAAAACGAGACAACCGGTAAGGCTAAGAAAGTTGCACATAATTTAGGCGATTTGAGCGCTTCGATACTTCCTCAGAGGGGCTTGATAGCCAGATATTGGTGCGATTTTAGCCAGATGGAGCACTTACAGATGTTCAGTTCCAGTATTAACCAGTGACGTATGTATCTTCTACTCATATATATCAGTTCATACGCCGCGCTCTCAGCTGAGTACCAATCGAGAGCGCTGGTAGCTGAGATACTGGTTGTCTTTGATGCAACCTTCATTTCACTGGGGCGGAGAGAGAAGCTCTTCATCTGATACGAAGCCAAAGAGTATGGGATAACTGGCCCTGATTATCGGTAATGAATGGATCTGGGTTCCGGATCAGGGAATGAGAAATTGATGTGTCACTTACTGAGTATCAAAAATTTCAGTCAAGCTCTCGAGGCTCTCGAGGCTCTCGACTGTCAGGCACATTGAGATTCCAACCTTGATTCTCGATTCTTGATTAGACAGGGAAGTATCGGTCCCTTCCTCTAATTTTCCTTGACCATGACGATGTCTTCATGCGATCAATCAACCTCTGGGTGATGAGACCTGAAATCTAGTAAGATCAGCGATGAGTTCGTCTGATTCAGGAACGTAGGTACCAGGAAGATCAAACGGATGTACCTGGTTCATCAGTCACGAGTCACTACTTGATTCTATTCAGCTAGAAAGTAGATACCTTCTTCCGCCGTGGCTTTGCTTCCTTTCTTTGTTTCTTATCCTTGGAGAGGGCCCGTTCCATGTTTACGTCTCTGTTGATAAGATGTGACATGGATCGATCATCACGAACTGCTAGTCTTTAAACCTGTAGACAAGTGATCAATCACTCGCTAAATCGAAAGCTGGCGAACGCAGTTGACACGCATACACTACGTTCATCCACAGTATCAGTGATCCGTTATCATCTCAGTGGTCAATGGTCATGTAATTGTTATTTGCGTCTGATCGAGGTCCATGCTGTCAGAACGACCTGTATCGATTATCGATTTCAAGTATCAACCTGAGATTACTTCATGTGTATAATTAATGTACTGCGATTCACGATTGACAACGTCAAATACATGGTCATTGCAGTGTGAAACAATCTGGTCAGTGGACTGGTCGTTGACTATGTGTCTTTCATCTTGATTAGACTCGTGACGTTGAAGACCAGCGGAGATGATTAATGAACGTGTAGTGAATCAAATCTGTGAGTTTCAAGCTGTGCAACAGCTATTAGACGATGCCGATTCGAGCAATATGGCGAGCTAATTATAGATGATGAGTACGAACTGTACTCAGCTACTATACAACCTTAAACTTTGACTTCGTAGCGAGCGGTGAAAACCAATATTGAAAGATAGCTTAATTGTGACATGTCACCCATTTGATATCCTCAGGGAGTAGGGCCCCCTTGCTTGGGCTATGTATGTAAGATCCGTTCACAGCAGTGCGCAACAGGACTGCGGAAGTACGCAAAGGTCGTTGGGATTACACATCGTCTGCCTGCTCTAGTATTACGTCGCAAACTATCAGCATTAAACACTTCACTCCCATGAGCTAAAGTCAGAGTAAAACTATTCCAATCCACTACCTGACCGTTGAGGTTTCTAAAATACACAATGTCGAAAGCTAAGCAACACCCGTAGAGACATTGAGACAGCACTGCTGAGCCGCGAGCCGCGAGCCGATATTATGATTGATATTTGATGTACCTCTCACTTCTCAGGCCAACTCAAACATGACCTAGAGCATTCAATGCTCATTAACGTCGAACGCTATCCATGATGCATAAACAGCAGACACTAGCTGCCAATCCCTCTACCAACTGGCCAGTTCTGGTAACTGAAAGAGTTCTATGAGATGTCGGGATCTGGGACCTGGACTCAACATCAACACATGCACTGCATATTTCACCACTGGATCAAAGATCTGCAAAAAATCCGTTCAGATTATGCTCAGGTTCAGCAAGGTTGCGAACCACAAGCACTGTCAAAGACCGCCTACTGACAACTGATTCTGATTGAACCTACTGCAACTTACTTTGGGCACTGTCCCAAGTGGCATCCAATTGGGAACCAACGCTCAACTCGTGAACGAACGGTCTAGAAGCTGTACGTCGTAATGAACTAAAAACGATAAATTTTCGGGGTGCGCTGCGAGCTAATACGAAAGAAGAAACACAGCTCGCTAATAGCCGATGATCGTCAGCTCCAGCGATGAGGTTTCTTGCACAATCCACTTCAATAGAAAGAGACGGGTTGCCAGAGACAACTTGTTACAGATGAACGACTGTTCGCTATTGGTCCAGAGTGGCATGTTATTCTCTGTAGGAACGAGCCACTGATGGAACTTGATAATTCCAGAACTTGGGCGTCAGCGCAAATCATTGAAGCCTCCACCTGCGCTTGACATGAGTGTCAGATCATCGTTTATAATGAATTATAATTGGACCTCTGGAATTCCGCCGGCGCGGATACAGAACATGGTTCCGTCGTAGTCAAACATGATCTCGAAGCATGTACTGCGAGTTGCGTATCACCGAGAATATTTACCCCTGCTTTTCATCGACCACCTAGATCTGCCTGGATCCTACAAACTTGACAAGAAAGCGTATCCCTGTGTGATCACAATCATGTAAGGTCCAAAAGGTTTCCAAAAGGTTTCCAACTTGTGGGCCACGGATGTGATTGAGGATATTCACTTGCTGATGTATTGATCACCGAGCTGTATAAGGGAGTACCGACTATACTACATGAGAATATGATGATGATGAAAAATTATTAACAAAAATTTCTATGTACAGAGCTGAAGACTACCCACAAACCAGCTATTGTATGATATTATCGGTCTATTATTTGGTGAACAGTTTGTCGAAAGCTGGGATCAAGGATTGAGCCAAAGCGAATGAGAACACTAGTTTAGGACCAGTGGTCAATAGTTTTGGAGTCAAACCTTTGAAGAAAGCAGAGATACCTTCATTCTTAGCCATGTTCTTCAAAATTGTAAACCCACCTTCTGGATTTTCAAAGTTTCTGTTTTGAATTCTAGTTTTAATGACATCTAATGGAGCAGAAACGATCAATGAAGCGGAAGCACCAACAATAGAGGAAACAAAGTTTTGGCCCCATGTGGCTTGACTATAATCTGAAAGACCCAAGATGTATTCTTTGGCAAATGCATTACCACCGAAAAGGGCGAAAGAACCTGGAGCGTTTCTAGCCATAGTCCAACCCCAACCTCTGTACAAACCGAACCCTTCATCTTTGATGATGGTTAAGAAACCACGACCTCTGAATGATTCTGGGTTTGTCTGTCTCTTGATCTTCAAGACATCTAGAGGTAATAGAACAACTTCACCGATACCAATTAAAGAACCAGCAGTAGCGGACATCAAAGCCTTACCAGTCTTAGCACCGAAGGCATCATCAAAGGTAGCTTTAAAGTTTTTATTCAAAAACTCATTAGCGAATGGTTGACCACCGTACTTGTACACTCTCTGTAAGATTTTGTACACAGCAGCGTAACCTAAACCTGGAAACAAAGTGAAAACTCTTTTGCTCAAGGCTTCAGCGGCATGTTCTCTAAAGATGACCTTGTTGAATTGAGAAACGGTTGCAACTTTGGTAGAATTGGACATTAATCTCTTGGAGATAGTATCAACCGGGTGAAAGACACCGATCTCGAGGATACCAGCAGAGGCGGATCCGAGAACTCTGGCAAGAGCAGATTGCTTCTTATCTTGGGTCACTGGAGACATTGGGGGATGGATTTGTCGGTGTTGATAGAGTCATGTTGTGGCAGATAATGAAAATATTTTTCGGTCCCTTTGAAATAGTGACTCAAAACTGTTGATTCCTTGTAAAATCTTCAAATGATGTCCGATTGTAAATTCAAGAGACAATCCAGGAATCTAATGGCTGGGTATACTTGAATAACTAGAGATGAATAGCTTGAATTCCCTACAGAATAGTAGAATTAGGATATATATCAGTAGTGCACAATGCATAGCCACGCCGTATAGACACTTCGCGCAATAATGAAAATTGTGTAGAAAACGATCACAGAAATTGAACTTTCCAAATAAACAACAACACCGAAGATCAATAAACATCAGCTCTTGAGATGTCAATCGAAGAACTCGAGGCAGTGGGCGAGGATTACTACCTGTTTCTGGAGGACCTCACAGCTAACTCCAGGCCCATAATCTCCAACCTCACACAATTGGCACAGGAAAATGTCAACGCTGCTACGTACATAACGAAGGCAATAGAGAAACGAATAGAAAAAGCAACGCCGAACCAAAAATTATATGCCTTTTATCTGCTAGACTCGATCTGCAAGAACACTGGTAGTCCTTACACTTTGCTATTTGGTCAACAGCTATTTCAAACTTTCACACAGGCGTATCTGTTAGTTGATGATGCTATCAGAAAGAAGTTCATTGATCTATTCAAAACGTGGAAGTCTGCCACTACCTCTAGTGGCCTTCCGCTCTTTCCAAATGAACCTATTGAAAGAATTGAACAGTTCTTGGTTAGAGCTGGTGCGATCTATCAAAATATACGTAATTCGGCCACTCCTACAATTCCGAGCCCAAAACCACCACAACCTGCATTAGTCAACACCAATGATATAACTAATGCCTCATTAATCCCTATCGTTGATAAACTGCATCATCTCGCTTACCAGAGGTATCTGGCAACTCCACACGATACAAAGATCTCGGAGAAGTTACAGATCATCAACACATTGAAGTTTGCCATACAATCACAAAATTTACCACCACAAACCATTCAACAGATCAAATTCCAATTGGACGAGATGACCAGACAAGAGGAAAGCTTCTTGAGATCAGTAACACCCAAACCAGCTGTTACAGCGCAATCACAACGCAACACGAACCCAAACATGCCAAATCTGAATGGTTTCATTGCCAAAATGAAGAAAAATGACGAACCTACTGCAACTCAAATCGCATCTCCAGTCACACAATCACCACCAGTGCAGATCAACAATAACATGCTGAACAACCTTTTGAACATGAAGAATGCTGTTCCTACCGTTCCTCAATCAAAACCAGATTTGTCTCAGCTTTTCTCCAAACTTGAACAAAAAGGTCTTGTCAAATCAACCAATACACAACCATCCATTCCTTCAGCATCAGCACTGAAATCACTACTATCATTCCAACCCAAATCTATCACCATCACATCCGTCAAACAAGGCGACGAATCCGAGACATTGAAACTACTGGCGTCGTTCTCCATCACTTCCAAATTTCTATCCAATGATCCTTCTGCACAATACAAGTTTTTCTTCGAAGCTTCACGTCCCAACAAATGTGGTGCGTGTGGTAAGAGATTCGACAACACGCCAAAGGGACAGGATAAGAGAAGAGAGCATCTCGATTGGCATTTCCGTATAAATAAGAAACTTAAAGAAGGTGCGAGAGTCCAGTCAAGATCATGGTATTTGGATGATGAAGCATTTGTCAATTTTAGAGACGATGAGATCTTCTCCAGTATCAGAGATGATAAAGCTGATGATGTGGCTTTGAAACAGGAAGAGAAGAACAAGAAGAGAAATTACGTTATAGTTCCTGCTGATTCTACAGATATGAGAGTCGTTTGTGGGATATGTAAAGAGGTTATGAATGGTGAATATGACGATGACTTGGGAGAATGGGTGTTCCAGAAGGCGATTGAAACCAATGGAAAGATATTTCATGAGGTTTGTTTCAATGAAAGTGGCATGTTGGAGAAACTAATCTTGAAAAGAGATCGTAATGATGAAAAGAAGCCTGATCTCAATTTCTTGAAAAATATAGTTGGTAATTTGAAAGCTGCTCAGCAATAGATATTCAATAGCATGACGATTATATTCAATTCTACATTCGTAGTGAGGTAGCTAGATAACAAGTTATTTTTCACTTAAATATATAGTTCTTTTCAAGAATCTAATTGTACCAAGTCAATTAATGCAATACGCTTATTGACCCAAACATTTCAAGATGTCAGTCCAGACAGTTTTTGGGTTTTGGGAGGCATCAATACCAGACCAGATTCCAGTTTTCTTGTAGAAATCAACAATTGGTTCAGTTTGTTTGTGGTAGCTGACCAATCTCTTGGTTAAGGCATCAGCGTTGTCATCAGATCTTTGGACTAATGGTTCACCGGTCAAGTCATCAGTCATTTCTTTCTTTGGTGGGTTGAAGAGTTTGTGGTAAGATCTACCAGAAGCTGGGTGGACTAGACGACCAGTGATTCTAGCAACTAATAATTCATCATCAATTTTTAGTTCAATGGCTTTTTCCAATGGTCTGTTGGATTCCTTCAACATGGAGTCCAATTTTTCAGCTTGTGGGATGGTTCTTGGGAAACCATCAAGGATGAAACCGTTCTTACATTCAGGGTTTGAAGTCAATTCAGATTTGATCATGTTGACCATGATGTCGTCAGAGACTAAACCACCTTGATCCATGATTTTCTTAGCTTCTAGACCCAATTCGGTCTTTTTGGCGACTTGAGATCTCAACATATCACCAGTAGCCAAGTGACAAGCACAGTATTTCTCTTTCAAGTTTGGAGCTTGAGTACCTTTACCGGCACCTGGAGGACCAATCAAGACCATTCTAATGGATTTTGGGATGACTGGCAAGACACCAGCTTTTTGTTCCAGAGAAACAATTCTGTCTTGTAGCTTGTGGACTAAGTCTTTCAATTCGTCGACGGTGGACATGGTTAATTGAGTGGAGATGGTGGTGATTATGAAGTAAGACCACGACGAGTTAATGGACGTTTTTTCGAAAAATTGTAGGGCTTAATTTCGCGGGCTGCGTAACCGTCAAAGAGTATGACTTTGATTTGTTATTGTTGGGCGGGAAGTTTCGGGTAACGTGATTGGCTAGTGAGGGGCCTCCTGCTCGAAAGGAAGCCAGGGAGGCCCGGAGGAAGAATGAATCTGGGACGAGAGGAGCGTAGACCAGCCTAGCTAGGCAGGCTTAGGTGATCAAGTTAGTGCTATTGGCTACTGAGAACTGACCACTAATAGGCTGTCTACCCGTACTATATATAGGCCCTTGGCTCCTTAGATGAGTGATTTAGTACATATAGCCATAATGCTGTAGTTGTTTCGTATGACTCTATGGTATGAATCACGCTGATACACAGTGGTCATACGGTTAAATGCTCTTTTTATGGCAACAATCTTGTTGATTATTCTCATCGTTCTCGTTTCAGCCAGTGCAAATGAAATACGTAGTGACGTGAAATTTGCGAAACAACAACAAACAACAAATAAGCGAATACTGCAAAACTTCGACCCAAACTTTCAGCTTGTGATCGATTCGTTCCAACCGCCTTCACTTTCCACACGTATACGTAACCCTGATACATAATGGGTCTGTTCTCGAAGAAAGTATGTATTTTACCGGCACTGCTTGCAAGTGTCACTTTTATAAATAAGGCAGATCACTAACCAGTACTATAGAAAAAAGAACGAGTACCCGACCTGTCAAGATATAATAACAATCAAAACAATAACAATACTGCTAATGCCACCAAGCGATTGTCATCAGGTGCTGCCGCTAGTGCACTTCGAACATACTCACTTACATCAAATCCTTACAACCAAAATGGTAACTACGATGCCAGATCAAACTCATTGAGAAGTAACACATCATACAATCAATTCCGTTCAAATTCATTCCAAACACAAGAAAATACTTTCCAAAGAGCAAACTCATTATCCTCACATCAGCAAAGACTCGGATCTCGCACCAACTCAAGAACCAATTCCTTATCTTCACCGTCATATCGTCGCTCATCATATGCTGGTTTCAATTCATATAACCCTGCATCCAATGGTGGTGGGCCAATCATCATACATACAACAAGAACGGAAGATGAATATGGACGTACCAAGTCAATCACCACAGAGACTATCCAAAAGTTTGGGGCTTTTGAAATAGTAAAGACTGATACTAAAGAAGTATTTCATGCTCCTGATCAGAAATTCAACAGAAGCAGTGGTTCATATGCCGGAAGTCTTCTGAGCAATGATCTCACTTCCATAGCTGAAGATGATGAGTTCAAGAATTTCAGTGAGAACTATAACTTCAACAATGGTTATCAAAACCTCAGTGCTAAAGAGAGAAAAAGAATGACGATGATATTAGAACCAGAAGGTGATGAAGAAGAGGATTATGAGGACTTGGTATCAACCGAGGTGAGTGAAAGACACCAGCAGAGTCATAACTCAACTTATCTCAAACTAAATAACAATCAGGCTAATGGATCAAGTCGAAGCGGCAGTCCTTTGATGAACGGAATACCAAAAGTGGCATTCAGCCCAAAACTAGAACAATCAGATACAGGTTCATTTCAAGAACAGCCTACGAACAAACTGAATGAGGGACAATCATATCCAATACTAAAACCAATCAATACACCAACTCATATCAGAGCAAGCAACAACAATGGAATTTTGAAGAATGGTGGTGCAGATCATCATGACACATACGATGAAGAGATAAGTGACGAAGGGAGTGTGTATTCCGACGCATTTGACAGGATGCCATGGGAACGGAAACAAAAGAAGAAGGTCCAATTGGTCGATGCTGGAAGCAGACAAGGATCAATGACAAGAAACAGCATCCGTTCTTACAATCCAAATCCAAAACACGTGAAGAGAGCGGAACCGATGTCCCAGGAGGAGATGTATGCTAAGGCATTGGAGATTGCACAAAAGAAAGTGTATGGTGAAAGTACTGTCGATCTAGTGAACAACAGTAAATCCAACGGTGGGTTCAAAACGTATTCGATGAGAGGTCAAACTATCAAGACAACGCCTGTGCCTACAACTGTCAAACCTGTTACCAACAGCGCTGAAGAAACACGGAAACCAGTTGAAGCCCAGGAGAAGACTAAAAAGACAAAGAAGAAGTTCAGCTTCAAGAATCTTTTCAGGCCGAAGAAGTCATCAGTATAGTCATATCCACCAGTAATACATGTAATTGGTCTGAATAATCATGTAATGTACACGCTAGTAGTTTCCACTCAAGAAATCAAGTAACCCTAGTTACGAGCAGTTCAATCCGTCTGCGGAAAACAATAAGGAGTGCGAGTAGCGGGCTGCGAATCTCTGTCAGAGGCTAATTGTGTATTTGTGTTTCGTATTTACCCAAACAAAGGAAAGGAAGAGTGGGGTTTTTGTTGGCCCGAGTGTGAAATGTGAAGCGAACTTTACCCCAGGCTGTTTAACACCCGCCGCCGAACGGCGACCAGGTTTTCATGAAGGACAGTCCAGGCACTATGAATTGGCAGGCGTGGCCCGTTGCGCCCACGGCCAAGCTCGCGACTCGAGGGCGATCAGCTTGACTCAGAGTCGCCCAGGAACCGAACGCGGAACGCACACGGAGCTGCCAAACAACAGGTTCGCGAAACGTCAACTAAAAACTGAGGAGAAAGAGGGGAAAGAAAACACACCCCTCTCGTTTGCAAAAGACCCCTCCCTGTCCCACTCACAGACGCTCTTAGCGATACCCAAACTGGTAGAGATGCAGCCGGAATATTCAGTCCCACCACTGTAGCCTCTGCAGAGAAACCAGAGTACCATACCCAAAGAAGTGGAGTACTCACGTCTCACATTGTCAAAGGTATATGAAGCGATGGACCTGTCGGAATTTGGTTATCCAATTCGTGGTGCTCCTGTTCAACAATGGTCGCTACGAAGAAATACATCTGCTCGTTCTGTGCCAGACCGTTCTCCAGATCGGAGCACAAGCTCAGACATGAAAGATCACACACTCAGACAAAACCTTTCATATGTCTGTGCTGCAACACCTCGTTTGTTAGAAGAGACCTACTACAGAGACACCTGAGAAACGTACACAAATTGAGTCCTTCCGCTGTGAATAAGACTTCCAGCGCTGCTACTGTTACTGCTAATGCGACTGTTGCCGCTGAACAAGAGACCATCATCGCTCAACCTGTCACCGCTGGTCCAGTATCTCCTAAAGCACTATCACCGGTGTCAATCTGTCAGAAGAGTCCAAAGGCTATAGATACAACGACTTCCACCACTTCTACCCAATCCTCTACACAACTATGTTCCGATAACGACTACATCATCAAGCTCTTGACGATATCCAGATCATACTCAAGTCTACAATCAACCATCAAATCACACCTACCAACCTTGTTCTTCCTCTATGGAACCAATTCTACCATGAAGTTGTTCCCTCTTGATGATCATGGTGACATGCTGGAGACATGTATCTACTCAATACTAGCGAATGGTGCCAGCTTCACAGATATGAATGATTGTATCGGTCTTTTCAACAAGAGTTGGCTGGAAAATAATAATGACTTGAAGAATTTAACCATACTGGCATACACTTATCTGGAGAACTATGAGCAGCTGAAGAACAGATTATTGGTTCCGATAGAGATTCTATTTGAGAAACTAGATCAAATATTTCTGGAAGATGTTTCAAAACTTGGAAGCAATAATAGTTGGACACTCGACTATTGGAAAGTTTACGATATTCAATCACAATATTGTTTCAAGTTCAACAAAGTCCCGTCAGCATCTCATTCAAAATACTTTTTGAGACATGTCTTGATAGAAGGTATGAACATGAATGACTGGCTCATTTCAATAACAAAAACCTTGAAATTCCCACAAAACACTACACACGTCAAAAACCTACTCAACTGTATCATCAACGAATTGCAGAACCTGAGGTTCAATAATGTCGTCCATCATCTAGAATTGGACAAGAACCCCTCAAAATACGACCTTCATAATGCCATCATAATGTTCAACAAACTTTACATCTCACAAGCAATCCAAGCCGAATCATTATCCTCTAACTCCAATCAACCTTCTACATCATCAAATCAGTTTGAGAAACTGTTCCAAATTTCCAAAAGACACATCCTCCTAAACGTCCCACAATCTTTCCAAGACCTAATAATTGACTACGTTATTCTTCCACAGGATGAAATCCACATTCGTTTATTGTCACTGACGCTGAAAGAATTCGAGTATTGGAATGTCATCAGATCACTTCCAAAGTCTAGTACTGGCGATGATTATCATTCATGGTTTGAGGATTTGTCCATCTCTATCTTGAATAATAACTTGGGTCTAATATCTTATCCTCTGCTGTTCTTGGGTTGTCTCCCTCTGAAGTCCTTGAATGTTCAAGATGTCGGATTCAAAAATCACAAGAGTTTGATCATCGAAGTGTTCTTGATCTTGCTAAAACTGGTGGTTGAATTTGAGAACTTCAAAGAAAATGTCGTCTTGAAAGGTGTGATCTATCTCATCAAAGAAATGACAAGCTTTGACCATTACGATGAACATCCTTCGATATCTGGTGAGTACGATGATATGTCAGATATTGAGAGCTTGAATAAACCTGTTTTGATCAGAAAATTGTTCGAGATATTCCAAAACTGGTTAACATTTCTAGACTCGTCACCACCAGCTGAAGTTGAGTCATTGAGGTCCTTGTTTTACTTTTACAATCCAGCACTGTCTTCCAGAAGTACCTCTATTTCATCACTGTCATCATTCAGCAAGAATTCACAGCACCATTCGGAACCCACCCATCCAGTCTCAGTGAAGACACAAAGAGAATTTGAATCACAACTACACTACCAACAACAACACCTCAAACCACAATCATTTGTCTCATCAACAGCCAACTCTGAAAGTCACATTTCTTCAGCTTCGCTGTCTGCTACATCGGCTTCTAGTCTAGACACCTCTCCTCAAACATCACCAATCTTGAAATCTTCACACTTGTCACGAGCCAACAGCAGCTCCCGTTCAATCTGTGGTGATTATGCTATTTCGAACGAGTCTACCACACCAGATAGCTCGAGTTTCAATCAAATGTTTGGTGGAAGAGACGGAAAAATCAAACTTCCTCCACTCAATGTGCTTAATGGATTAGGAAACAGTGCTCCAATGAAAAACACAATGTCCATTGAAAGCTACAAGTTTTAACGTGTGATCAAAATGAATGCTATAGAATGGTTATACACTGATGCACCTGTATAGTCAAATGCTAGAACTAGGTTATATGTTAAAGCATTGTAGTTATAATGTGTCTTCAAAATACTCGATAATACCAGCATCTAGTCGCTCGACACCGTCCTGTAACACTTCCAAGTCATCAACATTGGCTAAGGTTATCCTCACAAACTTAGCACTAGAAGCAATATCATCATCGAAACTCATCAGGTTCCCCAGTATGGTCAGCACACCAGTCTTTAGTAATTTGAATCGTAGTTCTTCCAGATCCTGTATGTATCCTTCTGAGTTCTCTTTGAAGTTGATCTTTAAAATGAAAAACATACCACCATCAGGTTCCACCAGCTCAATGTAATTCCTTTCTAAAGATTGGGAAGTTTTCAAGTAGTTCATGACCACATCACGACGTTTTGCAAACTCTATAGAGACCTTCAGGTTCCATTCAAGATATCCACGAACAAGTCGATCGCCATCTTCATAATTCACAGGAGGGAACTGTTCACCCCATGATTTTAAAGTGTTATACAGAATCATCTGTGAGAATCCCGATGTTGCCTTTGTTGCAATCTTGGAGTACTCCAATACCCGATCAATTATAGGTTTCAACGCAACGATGAACCCAAGTCGTATACCTGGAGCGTATAATTTACTAAACGTCTCGAATCTGATGACTCTTCCATCTGTATCCAGGTTCAAATAGCTTGCATGTTTGACAGCAGTGAAATAGTCCGAAGCTGAAGTCTCATTCAAGCGGATATACCCATCTGGGTCATCTTCTAGTATCACTAAATCATGCTCTTGGGCGATTTTGTATAATGCTTGTCTTGTCGTCAAGGGCTGTGTCAAGCCTGATGGGTTCTGTGTAGGAACAGTGTATATCAACTTCGGCTTAGCCAAATTCTTATGGTATATATGCCAATTGACTAATAAATCTTCCAGATACTCTGTGTCAATTACTGGCCCGCCGGTCTCGAATATCACTTTATAAGGCACTTTAATCCCACCAACATTGGATATCGGTGCGAAGATCGGTGTATATGTGAACTCCTCAACAAGGATTGTCTCACCAGGATCAAGAAGTATTTCTAGCAACTTGTATAGAGAGTCACCGGATCCGTTTGTGACGATGTAGTCCAATTGTTCGCCATGAGCTGATGGATTCAATTCCTGGATGAGATTAGAGAAGAATTGTAATAACTGAGGATGTCCTGCCGGTGGAGCATATTGAAGTCCATTTTCGATGTCTAAAGTGCTCGGGTCTTTGTTTTGGATGGTCACTTTGTGCGTTTGTGCATCTTTTGAATCGAATGGGGTTTGCTTTATGTGGAGATCAATTGACTTTATGGGATAGAATCCAGAATTTGGACGGCCTCCTGATAAGTTAATAGGCGATTCATGAACCGGGTATGAAGCCGGTGGTGGGTTTGAGTAGAAGTCAGAAGCCTCGTGTGTTTTGGAGTTGAAGTGCTTCGAGAGGTCGATTGGTGACATTTGCTTCAATGTTTTGCGGTTTGAAGGGAGCAGTTTCTTCTCAAATTTTTGTGTTCGACTATAATACAGTGCTGTAGATAATATCAATTTCCAACAGTGAGGCGTGATTACAGGAAAGAACCAAGATCAATCAAGCTTTAATTCGTGTAGACTTCTGGTGTACATGTCACTGAAATGCACAATAAACAGTTGTCACTCTGATGGGTTGTCCATTGTTGGATCCATATTCAAGGCGCCTCATGATCATTCGGGAAGAAGATCAATATTATTACTAGTATGGTAGCATTAATCCGGTAATAGTATCATGATGCTACCATTGAATCTCCGGATCTCCCAAGTCGAATCTCAAATCTCACAACACTGCGTAGTGCGTACACACGTTCCGTAGCTGTGGCAGCAATCAGCACAAGAATATTCCTAAAACAAGCACTAACGTCCCGTTACGGAAGAAGCAAGATTCAGGTTTCCCAATCGGGCAAATGAAATACATGGGTTTCGCGTTTTGTCGCGTTTTTGTTTGGCGTGTTCCGCGAACTTGACATGATTAAAATTTTAGACAAATTCGGGAAATTAATAAGTGAATTCTGAAACATCTCTTGTAACTTGCTGTCACTTCCCACTCTTCATATCCACTAATACACACACCAAACCAGCCATGCTGTCCTCTCAAGAAAACCTCGCCGCTGAAAACATCTTGAAAAGAGCAGAGCTGGCAAGAATTTCTAGACAGTTGAAGTCCAGATTGTCGAAGACTAATCTCAAGATAAAAGAGGGATCCATAGCAAAGGTCTCACCAACAAAGGCCCAAAAATCAGTCTCTAGTGTCCAGAGTTCAACTACATCCTTATCTGCTTTGAATCATACACTGTCAAAGAAGAAGTCAATCGACTCTATCGATCTGAACAAGACTGAAGATGAATCAGACACCGATTCTCCCAAGAGATCCTCTGCCCAACAGATTCCACCAAGTTCGCCAATCTACGAGGAGTTCACTATCCCTCAAAACCCACCAAGCACACCACCTCAACAGAAGATTCAACTAAACACAGATATCTACAACACCGCTTCAACAAACAAGACTCAAATCCATAACTCATCACCAGCCAAGCCACCTTACAACATTCCTTCCACTCCGAAGCAAAATACAAGAGACGAGGGTGCGAATCTTCTCATGTTCTTGGCTACCTCTCCATCTCCAGTACAATACAAGAACATCCCTTCCACCCCATCGAATCGTTCTGTGCTGAAGTTCAACTCATCTCAAATGAATCCATCTTCCTCTATTCAAAGATTGAACAACGGTTCGTCAGTTATTAATGCCACCCCTGGTACTCCAATGAGAAACTTACTCAAAACCCCTGGCTTCAACATGAACGATTACGTCAATCTCTTCACCCCATCTCCTTCTCATATCAACACCAAAACACCAGACCAATACCTCAGCAAAGACGTCAACGGGAAGCTCATCAAATTTTAAGCCATCTGCTTATGTGTCTTTCCTCTTTGGGGAATACTTCCTAATTAGGAATCTTATTTTGCTTTCGCGAAAAAACCTGGATTATAGGGACTGATCAACTTGGTAAACAAACAACATTGTCTGTTTCGTTACAAATCTGTTGCTCGATCAGTGTTTTGTTGAATATCAGTCAATAAGACAGAGTACAGCCTTTGCTTTGATCGTGATATTGCTCTTGGTTATCTCCTGCGCTTTAGAAAAGCTTGGAAAAGTCACCATAGTAACTGGAAATCAAAACAAAGAAATATGTCAAATAGCTGGCTACGAAGAGTGACTGCATTTGGAGCATCCCGTTTGGGTTCTGATGATAGAATCTCCCAAATACCCTCTGAGACCATACAACTCCCTGCTCAAGCTAATTCGTTACCAACTTCAGCTGGTTCTTCGGAAGAACAACCTTTTCCAATACCCTTTAAAGAAAAGAGTACCACTAATGCAAAACAACCAAGAGCTACCTTGGAACAAAAGATACGTGTTTTAGACTGGTATCATCAAAACGGAACGAAGTCGCAAAGATCTACTGTCAAATATTTTCAATCATTGGGTGAATTCTCAATCACAAAGACAAGTTTCAATAGATGGGTGCAGGAAGAGAATGAAATACGGGCAAACTATGCTTCTTCAATCAGTTTTGATAGAGGGAAAGTGAAGACTCGTGTCAAGAGCAGATATCCTTTAGCCGATGATGCTCTATTCATGTTTTATGAACAAGCACTTCTAGAGAATGGTTCTGATTTCGAAAAAGGTGGTATAACAGGAAACGAGCTGATTGCGAAATGGTTTCAATTTGCTCATGAGTTGTATCCGGGATCTAACATCAAAGCTGTCCAGAAAGGAAATGGCTGGTTGCAACACTTCAAGCTGAAGAACCGTGAGATGTCTGAAAGAATTCTAAACTTCAAGAAACTAGAGGCTCGTGATTTCACGAATTGTGTTCAAGATGAGAGGGATAGACTGAAAAAGATAATAGGGCACTACAATCCATGTGATGTCTTTCATTTTGATGAGTTTGCACTTACTACGAAGTTGCTTCCTTCCGATTATGGCCATTCAAAGTTTCTTGTTGGCCTTGGTATGAATGCTAATAACACAGAATTTCTGCCGTTGTTGAAGATATCCAGTGCACACAAGTTCAAAGATGATCCTTACTACTTTCAGTCCAACAAAATCACGATAACCAGTGAGATATTCTATAAATACCTTATCAAAGTTGAAAAGCATATTGAGACGTATACGCCAGCTAGAAGGATTTTGGTGTTAGTCGATAAGCTACATGGTCATGTTGTGCCTACTTTAAGTCACATCGATGTTCGGTACTTGAACTCGAACAACCAGACATTTTTTTCAAACCTTGACAAGTTGAACCCATGGGTCAATAGCTTGAAGAAGATGATTGATACTGAGATACAGCCCCTGAATTTGGGTGTGGTGAAGAACTTCAAGATTGAGTACAAGGTATCTTTGATGAAACACCATTTATGTCATATTGAAACCACCAATACCACTCTGCTGAAGCCGATAAACATAGAATTGATGTACGCTTTGATCTGTGATACTTTTGACGCCATCCAAGCCAACTCTATGGATAAGTACTTGATCAAATGCTGGGAGATCTCAGGGATTTTACCTTGGGCTGACTTCAGAAAGAGTTCAATTGAGCAATTCAACCAGGTATTCAGACAGGAGACAGAGAATAACTATTGGAAGCTGGTACAGTTGTTACAACAGAAGGCCGGTGTCATATTCATTGATAAAGACCGTGGTGTTGGTCCATCGACATTAGACTTGATGTTATTTCCAGCGGATGAAAGCGTCATGAACCGTCATTATTCTGATACCGAGATCATGAACATTGTTAAAGCACAAGCTAATCACCAAGAGATCGATACTGATAACCAGGAACAAGAGCAGAATGTCCCAGAAATGAGAAGGGAAACTTTGAGTGAGGCCAACAAACTCTTGAACATTGATTTAACACAATTTTTTGCCAATAATATCGCTTATTTTCCCCAGAGCAACAAAGCCTTCCAGGCGTTCATGAACAGCTATACCAAGGAATCTATGGATATTTATCTTGGTGATTACAAAAATAGCGACAAAGATCTGGAGGATCATCATCAGTTTGGACTTGGCGGTATATAGCTCATAAAATCAAGAATACGCTAATAATTTCTGAGCTGCACTATTGTAGAGGTCTAGACCGATCAGCTGGCTCGAGCGAGCTAAGCCTGCAACTGAGAAGGAACATGGTCTCAATACCGCGTGATATGCTTCTCAAAACACCAACGGTATACATACGTAAGCTCCCAGATAACCATCAGCACGATCAAATAACATCCACTAGTCTTTATACACTCCGGGATGTGCCAGATCTGGGAACTGCCTCTTTTTGACATGTTTATGATTTTGTACTGGCGCATCTCTTTGTTTTGGTTTCGCTGCCCGTACCGTGTTTATTTTTACGTGCGTCAAACTTGAGAAAAGTCGCGAATTCGAAGCTGCGAAATCAGGAACATTTTTTCTCTTTCTCAGTTATTTTTATAAATAAACAAGTTGAGCTTCTTTACGAATTGTTCGCTGGTGTTTCTGCTTTTGATTTACTCCCTTGTTTCATCGTTTGTCTGCTACTTCCTTCGCTTTTCCAGCCGACTTACACTCAATTCACTCGCTTCTTTCAATCTGTCTTTGATCTCGCTTAGTGTTGTGTTTCGCAATCTATAACTAGTCATGCTGTTGTCCACACAGAAAAAACTTATAGTGCTCCTCTCGTCGTCGAGTGCTCTGGTGAATGCTGCCACGTTCTCCTCCAAAGGCTGTTACTCATTGAGTGATCTGAGCTCTTTCTTATCATCCCAAGGTGACTACACATATCAAACCAACTCATACTGTGAAGGTCTATGTTCAAATTATGCCGTTGCTGGTACTCTCGGAGGATCCACATGTTATTGTGGTAACAAATTACCTTCAGATATAGACTCTGTTGATTCGTCGAATTGTGATACCGATTGTCAAGGTTACCCTTCAGAGATCTGTGGTGGTAAAGGATATCTAACTATTTATACCACTGGTGCTGAAGACACAGATCCCGAAGATGATGAAGAAGAGGAAGATAAGTCAAGCTCAGCATCCACCTCAAGATCAGCTTCTGCTTCCAATACTCAAACGACCACATCAGCTTCCAGCTCCTCTTCCACCAGTACCTCAACTTCTGGTTCTTCAACGTCAACCTCATCATCTTCCAGATCCAACACATCTTCATCCTCTTCTACCAAGGAGTCGTCAACATCATCATCTCCATCTTCTACCAGAACTGCATCTTCCTCTGGATCCCAATCAGCAGCTACATCTGTTCAGATAGTGACATCAATTGTGTCAGCTTCACATTCGGCTAGTACGTCAACTCAGACCATATCAGCCACTGCATCATCTTCATCATCTTCATCATCAGAATCAGCGACATCATCCTCAGAAGCTGGTTCAAGCAGCCCATCGGGTCTAAGTAAAGGTGCCATTGCTGGTATTGCAGTTGGTTCCATACTCGGAGTCGGTGCTTTGGTTGGTGTGATAGTAGGCATTTACTGTTTAACACGTCGTGCTAGAGACGATGACGATGATGAACAAAGCAATCATTTCGATTCCGAAAAACCACCAATCCACAACGATTTCCATTCGATCTATGATCAACAAGCCACAAACATATTTGCTAATCCAGCACCTTACTTTGCCGAGGATAACGGCCACAAGAGACTAAGTAATGGTTCGCTGCCTGATGCCAGACATGAGAAGACTCTGAGAGTCACCAATCCGGATGACACTGCTTTGAATGATACCACTTTGAATCAAACAGTTAATGAATCCGATAATGAAAGTGACGACAGTGATTGGAGAACCTAGATATTTCGTTTATTAGTTAACACGCAACTTGAAGATCTTTATTTCAAACACATTAGTAGTTTCTCGGTTATATTGAAGATATGTTTTTTATTTAGCCGGATAATAATAACAGAAAAAGTAAACAAACGAATCATCAACAACAAAAAGATTATCCAGTGCTAACTCCACCAACTCAAATGACGTCCTCGAATGTGACACTCGGAAACAGCTTCGTGCCGTCTCTCACGCCTTTCATGATCACCAAATCACTCTCCCGATTATCAGTGGACTCCTTGACAAATCTTTCCATTTTGTGGAGCCAACTGCACCAAACACAGCCAAAACCATCAAAAGAGCAGGAGTCTGAACTAGAGATCACGCGAGAATGGCTGATAGAAGACTTCAAAAAGTTCTTAAAGAACTTTAAGGAATCCAAAACGAAATCTAAAAGGAATTTGATCGATAAGTTGTTGGTTGACTACTACAAACCGGGATTGAACTTACTACAATACGCTCAACTCGACTCTCAATTAATGATCGAGAAACCATTGAACTTCTACTGGCAGGCATCCAAGGTCATCAACTCGACGCATAACGAAGAACAGATTATCAATTTGAGAGATCCACAAGCCTTCTTGAACCATCTATTACCAGAACTATCGAAGTATTACCTGAATCACATATACATTAGTAACCATCCCCACTATCCGTTGCTCATCATCAGAATTCAACTATTCGATCTTATTTCGGACAGATATGCCTCTGAAGTACGTGACTTCAACACATCCAGCTCAATATTGTCCCGGAAGCCCATCTTCATCGCCCTGCCTATCAATTCATCAAATATCATCCATTCGTACCAACAACCATCAAATGCAGATCCAGCAGTAGAGATCGTCATGCAATGTTTCGAGACTGCGATATCAAACACTCTCGATAAACAACTTCGTATTGTCATTGATGAGAATGAGCCACCTATCCGATCTTTGGAGTCTTTGCATATTTTGAAAGGAAACTCGAGATTTGCTGAATCACTAGGCCCATGGGCCCCATACGCTGATGGTACGATTGATATATCGCCTTTTGATGATGTACGGTATCATAGCACTTTTTCTCGTGATAAAGTCGAACATATTGAACCTGATGAGAAGAAGAGAAGAGTGGCCATGTTGAGGTTCAAAGGGTCCCTCCAGGGTTTGAAATCAGACAAGTTATTCGAAGATAATAACAGTAGAAGGAAGAAACGTAAACTTCTTGAACATGAAGGGTATGATATAGCCGATGAAATTGAATCAGTGGCACAGCCGGACGAGTTTTCCAGTATAACTCCAGTTCAGTACGCTGAGTTCGAGATCAGAAATGAATACAAGGACTTCAGACCAAAAGTGAAATTGAAACTAAACGGGAAGGATATATTTGGTGGAATGCATGAACTATGTGACTTGCAGATAATGGATCCCGAAACACTGCCTGGTTGGTTGACTGGTCAGGAATCCCAAGCTTATAATGGTATTATAGAGGATGATGTATTTATACCAAGAAGTCGAAAGTCCAAAGGGTCTACACTAATATGAATAAACAGAAACCAACATTCATTGTTCGCAAACACTTGAATACCGTTGTAGGGACACATCATAGGTATGGTCTGTTTGGATCATATGGTGTGGAGTAAGTAACCGTTGGTTTTGGGGGTTGTCCTGGATCCTGGAATGAGCCAGGATATCCATAACCTGTAGATTGTTGGCTATAAGATGACGGCTTTGGTGGAAGAGGGGGAGCGGAATTACCTGTTGGATAGTTGGGGACTTGTGGTGAATGTGCTGGTTGTTGTTGATAGTATGGTTGTTGAAACTGATGGTTTGGGGGTGGTGTTGGCTGTTGATATTGTTGGTATGATGATGGGGTAGATTGCTGGAATGACGGAGTTCCTGATTGTTGATATGGTGAAGGAGTTGGCTGTTGAAAAGGTGATGATGTTGGCGGTTCGTAATATGACTGCTGCTGCTGTTGTTGTTGTTGTTGTTGCTGCTGTTGTTGATACGGTGGGAGCTGAGAATATGATGGACTTTGATTGGATGAGTATGGATCATTCGAAGAATATGAACCTTGTCCCCGTTGTAGTGGTGGAATTCCACTTTGGTGGGTGATGGAGCCTCTTGGTGATTGGCCTGAAATACTCAAACTGTTAAATCTGGAACCTAAGTCTGGTTGAGAACTGCCTTGTGATAGTCTTTGTCTCTGAGATGATCTATCGTTCACAAATTTATCAATGTTTGATTTCACTTCATTCACATAGTTTAGTAGGTTTGTGTAAAACGTGTTCGCTTTTGCATAATTAGATTCATATTCCTTGAAGATTTTGTAAGTTTTTTCATATCTCGAAACTTTCTGTGCGTTCTGTGTGACTTTGGTGTTGGACGAAATGATCTTGTTATATTGTACCTTAACCTTTTCAATTGTAGATGCTTGTATTGAATGATTTTTCTCTAGCTTCTCAATAAAAGGGTCAAACTTCTTTAGTTCTTTACTGAACAGTAGCTTCTCATCTTTCTCGTTCAAGTTTTTTGTGTTCAATACCAAAATATTGGAAATGTCGTCATCTTGAATTGCTGACTTTAAAGTAGAGATTGTCTTTGACCGTTCTGCCTTCAGATCAGTCAAAGCTCTTAAATACTTCTCGATCTGTTCAATGTAAAGATTTATCGAGGCATCAGGGGTATCGTCCATATCTAGAAGACTCTCAGAGTTAGAATTGAAGAAGTCAGCTTCAAGGGCGGATTTGTTTTTCAGTTTCGCTAATAGTGTAACCTCTGGTTCGATTTTTTCGTTGATCTGTTGGTCCAATTGGGCTGCGCTCAGGATGGACTGCTTAGCGCCAGTGAGATCATCTCTCAGATTGGCTGATTGGGAAGAGGAAGGCTCCTGTTGTACACCTTGTGCTAGGGATCTCTTGAAATCATCCTCTTCATTGTCAAGTGTGGACTCTAAGCTTCTGATAGTGCTCAAGATTTGCTCCCTTTTTGACTTGATTGATGCTCTGTTGATTTCAATATCACTCAGTCTTGAGTTTTGTATCTCCTCTGAGTATCCCAGAAGTTTTGGATCTAGCTTGTTCTGTGAACTATTTCTGAAATCATTCAATGATGAAGGCAACCTCAGATATTCCAGGAAAGATGTAAGCTCGATTTCTGTTGTTTCAGCTTTTTCGTTCTGGGCTCGTAGGATCTTTGCTTTCTCCTCACTATAGAAGGAAAGTTTCTCATGAACGTTTGATGGAATGATCTTCTCAAAGAGGTCTTCCCCAACAAGTTCACTGACATTCAAATGTTCATTGATAGGAATCGCTTTAGCAGCATCCAATGGTTTGATGGTTCCTGCGAGGTCAAGTGACTCTTTAGATGGAACTGTATCGTGGTAAATGAAATCGTTATCCTTGATCAATATTCTAAGTTGTTCGTCTGCTTGTGTTTGATATGATTTGTAGTCAATTGTGGTGTCATTTTCAAGTTTCTTCAGTCCTTGGAAACCTTCGAGTGCAACTTTCAGAAAGGCGATTGCCTCGCCAACTTTCTTCTCTGAGACCGACAGGGCATAGTTGAAGTATGATATGTTTTTATAGAATGCGATCTTGAATTCCAGAGCGTTGGTCCATGTGTAACGTTCACCAAAATCGGCTTCTACCTTTTCTAGCGCATCCAAAGCATGTCTGAAGTGAGTTGAAGTGGTTGCAGCTAGTCTTCCTATCAACGATTTCTTGGAAGGATCCTCACTGATCAGTTTAAGCAGGAACACCTCCTGAGCTTGTCCTAGTTGTAAGTTTTGCAAAAATAGACTTGTTTTGCCGTTGAGATCATGAGATGGGGCGTGAAGGAAGTTCTCCGCCATGAACTTGTAGACACCAGCAGAGTATTGGAAGTACTGATAACTGACCTTGTAGTCACCATCAACAAAGTTTTCAGCACCAATGAAGGCTAGTACAGCACCTAGATTGAACAACACCGAGGCCTTCTCAAATGCTAGTGAGTGTTGGGAATGATAGGTAGAGGTGTGATAAGCATCATACCATCTGAATTTGACACGAACCCCGTGTTCTTGAATTGGCAATCTCAAGTCAAGGAGCTCTAGCTGACCGTAATACTTGTAGTAAATGTCCTTAGTCTTGAGATGGTCAGAAGATCCATGAATGGTGTTAGTGAGATCCAATCTGAGCTTATTGATTATTCCAGCCTCCCTAGTAAAATCGGCAGTGTTGCCATAGATCTTTGTTAGGTAGTTTTTGAGCGGCGTGGACCAGTCGAGGTCCTCAGTTGTTCTGAGCTTTGTGGAGATGAAGATTGACTTCATTGGTAGTTGATTGAGGGTAGCGGTAACTTTTTGTGTGAAGAAGCCGCCGTAGTTTTGATCAAACGTTGTTAATTGTGAGGACCTCGATTGGGGTTTCGCGAAATGTACGAGTTCGGCGTCCCTGTTGATGATACCTATTGAATGATATCTGAGTTCCCGAATTGCTGCTCTTATTTGATGACCAGTAAGAGGGGAGACAGTGTGAGTTAGCCGTGATAGATACCGTTAGATGGGCGGCCTCTATTGAATTCAGTCATGTATAGGGAGGTGAATTATAGAAAGGTCGGGTAACATGCGATTACATACCCAGCATCCATACATAGCATGATCTCTTGGTTTATCCGCGAAAATATATAACATCGCTCGTACCTGTAATTAGCGATCTAAACCCGAAAAAAGTGCTTCAAAGCCGACGAGAAATTATTCCATTAATGGCTTATCAACAGTCTCGAAAGCGGAATTTGTCTTACGAACCAGGAAATAAATACTCGTCCATTTTTCTGGACAGTACAGTTCGGCCCTAAACAAACCATTGGATGTTTTGATGAAATGGGTACTGTTCACAATATAGGGGTTCTCGTTGCGGATCATCCAGTTGAGTCATTGAATATCGTGTTGATATCATTAGCAGTCTACTACTTGTATCTATACCCTTTCCACTTAAATCCACTTCACAAAATACCTGGGCCTCCGCTTTACAAAATCACGAACCTGCTCAATTTAAACGACCAAAGAGTAGAATCCAGAAACGATAAAGTTGATCAATGGCACAAGAAATATGGTTCAGTTGTTCAAATTGGTCCACGTGAGGTTTCGTTATCTTCTGTGAAGAGCTTCAAGGAAATCTACATCAAGAAGAATTTGGCAAAATCGCAATTCTATGGACAGTTTGCCAATTTCGGCCGATTCAATGCTTTCTCTACTCTAGACAGTCAGGCCCATATCAAGCGAAAGAAACTCATGACAAAGATCTACACTAAAACTTCGATCTTTAGTGAGCGCTCCCAGCTACATTTGAACAGTAAAGTGAACAATGCTTCTGATTTTGTCAAAGATAGAATTGGTGAACCGATGGATGTCTATGAGCTGTTCAACTCACTGGCAATGGACGTGGTCACATTTTACGAGTTTGGTTCAGATTATGCTACTGATCTGATCTCCGACCTGAAAGAAAGACAAATCATCGAATCCTTCAGAATGAGCTCCTCAATGTGGTTCTATACCACCTTGCTACCTCGCTTCTGGGAAATGGCTGCCTCCAAAGAGATCAGTGAGAAGAGTAAATTGGCCAGAATATGGACAGAAAAGAAGTTTCTTGAATCATATGAAGCTCTAGAGAAGAATCAGACCCGAGAGGAACCTTCATTAATCAGAGCGCTGTATGATATAGGATTGGACAAATGGGCGATTGGATCAGAGCTATTCGATCACGTTGCGGCTGGACATGAGACTACAGGTACATCACTGGCGTATGCTACTTGGCAACTATCCAGACCATGTAATCAATACATGCAGGACGATCTTTATAAAGAATTGAAGCAGAACTTTGGAGATTTAGGCGAATTCGTTGAGTTGGAAAAGCTGGACAAATTACCATTTTTGGATGCTTTTGTGTCAGAATTGACAAGATTACATGCTGCTATCCCTGGCTCTGAACCAAGAACTGTCACAAAAGATGGTCAGTTCGAAGTTGAGCTAGCTGATGGAACCGTTGTTCAGTTGCCAAAACACACTATTGTCTCAGTGCAGCCTTGGACGATTCAAAGAGATGCCTCTGTGTTTGCGCATCCAGATACATTCAAGCCTGAGCGCTGGTTACAGCAGGAAGATGAGATTGAAGAGGATTTCAAGAAGCGTTATCAGTCGATGAAATCCATGATGTTTGCGTTCGGACAAGGAAATAGAATGTGTCTTGGTATGAACATCGCCCTTATTGAGATCAAACTATGTATTGCTAGACTATACTGGAACTACAAGTCTGTGGTGAGTCCACAGTGGTGTAAATCAATGAGATTTCAAGATGGCGACATCAAAATGGGGGCTTCCCACTTGACTACTAAGGTTAAGAATGAGATGACAGACGTTGACCTGATGACGATGGCTGATAGTTACACCAGCAGACCGTTGTTTGACGAGTGCTGGCTAGAATGGTCAGAGAGATAGCCCTCTTATTTAATATTTATACACGTTATAATAGATTATCAGTGACTAAAATGTATTGAGGCTAAAACACGCAGTGATGACAATAAAAGACAGCAAACTCCTGAAAACAATATTACCCGATAGAAATGAAACAACGAACGCTTAACACCCATGACGGGACAGATACCACAGAACACGACGGGTCTCAAGTCACAAGCTCTTGTAGTCAAAATGCGTGTTGTTCTTCACACTGCTTCTCATAGCATCAACTCTCTGCAGCAGCTTCTCCGTCTTGAGACTTCTCTCCTCTTCAGGCGATAAGCCCATACCACTTTCGTTCTCTTTATGATATTGTGTGTCTTTGTTTGGCTGATTTCCTTGCTTGATTTGAATTGGTTTTGACATATCTTATATTAGCTTATTCAATCTGGATCAACACGAACTAGTAGCGTTAGTAACCAATTGTTTATGTCAATCAAAGTGATAAGGTGTCAGTCATTGCAAGACAGAATCGGGTAATTTTCGCGGTACTTGATCTATCATATTATTATTAATGCGGAGTCAAGTTATTATACAGCTTGAAAGTTGACTCTGTGACTAATTGAGTAATGATTATTGTGCATGGCTGCATTCCTGTGTACATTGATGGGGAGCTAGATAGATGAAAGATCTTGGTGGACCCTCAAATGACGGTTTATTTTTCAGGACAGCCGGCTAAAGGCGCCTATGTAGGTACAATTGTCGTTTGAATAGGCTCGGTCAAATTATCGTATTGTTCCTAAAATCTGGGGAGCATATCACTAAGCAGCTGGGGTGGTATAAATACGGCTCGTGAACTGCATACTTCCACCAAGTGGTACGATTCTACCTGAATACATATCACAAATATTAGCAGACACAGATATGGTTGGATTCTTGAAAGTCAAAGGAACAAAGATCGTTGATCAGAACGATGAACCGGTCGTTCTAAAAGGTACTGCCACCGGTGGTCACTTGAATATGGAGAACTTTATCACAGGTTATCCTGGGCATGAAACCGAGCACAAGAAGGTCCTGAAGTCCAAAATTGGTGAAGAGAAATTCAACTACTTTTTCGACAAGTTCTATGAATACTTTTGGACCGAGAAGGATGCCATCTTCTACAGAGAAGAGCTGAACTTGAACACCTTGAGAATCCCATTCAACTACAGACACTTCTTGGACGATGAGGGCGATCTGTTCGAAATCAACCCAGTTGGTTTCAAGAGACTGGATGCTCTAGTTGACACTTGTGCTAAACACGGTATCTACACAATTCTTGATTTGCATGCTGTTCCAGGTGGTCAAAACCAAGATTGGCACTCAGACTCAGCTATTCACAAGGCAATGTTCTGGGAATTCAAATACTTTCAAGATGCTATCGTCAACTTGTGGGTAAAGATTGCTGAGTACTACAAGGATAACGAATGGGTTGCTGGTTACAATCCATTGAATGAACCAGCTGTGTCTGATCATTCGAAACTAGTGAACTTCTACGACAGAATCGACAAAGAAGTCAGAAAGGTTGATCCTAACCATATTCTATTCTTGGACGGTAACACGTATGCCATGGACTTCCGTCAGTTCCCAGACAATCCATTACCAAACTCTGTCTACAGTATCCATGACTACTCTACTTTTGGGTTTCCAAACCCACAGGGTTCTCTATACCAGGGTACCAGCTCTGAGAAAACAAAGATCAAAGAGCAGTACGATCGTAAGATTGAGTACCAAATCAAGAACAAAGTTCCTGTTTGGAATGGTGAATTCGGCCCTGTATACGCCACTAAGGAAAGAGGTGATCTAAATGTTGAGGAGATCAACAATGCACGCTACAAAGTGTTAAAGGATCAATTGGAGGTTTACAAAAAAGGTGATCCTTCTGGTGACGGCTCACCAATCAGTTGGTCGATCTGGTTGTACAAAGATATTGGTTTCCAAGGCTTAACATATGTTGATCCTGACTCCAAATTCTACAAAGTCTTCGGTGATTGGTTGTTGAAGAAGAAGAAGTTGGGGTTGGATAGATGGGGTAATGATATTGCTCCAGAGTACGCTCAGCTATACGACAACTTGGAGTCACATTTCAAAGAGCAAATCCCAGATAAACACCACAAAGCTCTATATCCACATGCCTGGTCCCTAAAAGACTACATCGCACGTGCATTGAGAGACACGCTGTTATCTCAATATGCGCAACACGAATACGCTGACTTGTTCGTCAGTTTGAGCTTTGAAGATTTAGATGAGCTAGCTGCTAGTTTCAAGATTGAGAATGTCTTGAAAAGAGAAGAACTTAACGTCATCTTAAGAAATGACTCAAAAGAATCTGGTATTTAGTTGAGTTACAATTAGTTGCAAGTTATCATAAATATTATAAAGGGACAATTAACTACCAAGCTGTACAAGTAAGTTATTCAATATGTGTATCTGAAGTTTCTGTTTTGTATGTCGGTCAAATCTTTGAACTCGTGGTACTTCTCGACATCCAATTGGCCTTCTTCCTCAACAGCGGCATCTCTTTGATCATTTTCTAGCTTAGTTAGATATCCGACCAGTAAAGTCAATGGAATAGCAGCACATTGGGTAACCAGAATAACAATCTTCGCTGGGATGTATCTTGGAAAGGAGTAATCTCTGAATAGCTGAGGACCAATGATACATGCAATAGCAAAAGACATCATGGTCAGAGCGTTTCTGAAGATCTTTTTGGTGTATCCAGCAGTGTTATAACTGTTCCACAAGTAGAGCAATGTGATCGCACAAGAACCACTATAGATCAGGTACAAACCGATCAAGTTACCGACACTGTTGTCTAAGTCCAATGTGATCAACATAATAGATCCAATTACACTTGGAACATACATTGACGCATGCACCAAGGTGAAGTATCCGAACTTGGAGATTAATTGAGTAGCAGTTAAAATGCAAATGATGATGACACCACCGATTGGGAGTTGAAGCAAGGCAGACACTTTGTTGGTGAATCCAAAAGTAGCAGTGATGGAGGTACTGAAAGTCCCAACGGCACCGGTCACAATCTGCGAGCACATGGTCAAAAGAACCATCAACCAGGTCAACTTATCATGAAACAATAGCTCTCTAATTTGCTCTTTTTTGAACTTCTTATTCTCCACACCAGTTTGATTGGTTCTGACATGATCTAACACAATAAGTTTCTCACTATCATTGAGGAACCATGCACTTGTGACATTATCTGGCAAATATAGAAATACAAACACACCAAAGATGATGGTCAAGGCACCAAATACCAGGAACAAGATTTGCCATGGTTCCAGGATAGCACTGCTGATGTGCTGGAAAGCAAATGACATCAAACCACCAAACATAGTAGCAGTACCTGAACTGATACACCAGTATCCAATTCGTTGTGCTTGCTCTGACTTATTAAAGTACTGGCCACTGATGGCGATCAAAGCAACTGCAGTGCTACTCTCCAAGAACCCAAGAATCACTCGAACAACCATCAGCGCAGCATATGTATGACAAGCAGCATGGCAGCACACAGTGGCACCCCATAAGATGATGAAAGAACTGAACACCTTTGATAATGGGTATTTTTGGAGCAAGTATCCACATACAGGCTCGCCCAGGATATATGAAGCATTGAAGATCGTACCTAGATTAGCAAACTCATTGTTTTTCAAGTTCTTCTTGATCCCCATAACAGCTGAGTAGTTCAACAGAGCTTTATCTAAAAACTGAAAGAAATAAATGGTGCAGAGCAATGGTAGGATGTAGAAGTCGAGTTTCTTCAACAGGCCCTTTGGAAGCTTCTTCTGATTGTTGACATCAAGTACGGCAGTAGCGTCGTCACTGATATCTGAGATATTGTCAGCATTCTTCTGCTTGAGGAACTCTAGTGCGACATCATACTCTTTCGAGTGGACTGTCTTAAGATCTTCCACTTTATCGGACGTCATTATGGTGATGATATAACAATGTGCTCGAAGGTACTATTAAGACCTGAGGGAATAGTATCACTATTTATAGACCATTGATTGCTATAGGTGAAGCGCATACATTGTTATTTTTCCAGTCTTGTTGCATTTTTACTGCCTTGTAACAATATGCATCAACAGGTCTTCGGTGAAACTTTTCAGTTCAAGCACATACAAAATTTTCAAAAACAAGAATAATGTTCATACAAGGGTATGTCATATATGGCTGCTGAGTTGCTTATCGGGAACAATTGAATTAGAGTACATAGTATACATCGGATAGAAAGGGGAAATCAAATGAGTAAAGATATCAGCAACAAAGCCAAAGAGCCAGCCAAACGCGATGACATGCCTTCAAACGTAGACACACTAGGAGCGGTTGACAAATAACTTGAATTGTGGGAGGAAGAGGTATTGGCTAAAACTATCCTGGTCTCAGTCGTAGTTTCAGAAGTTGTAGTGGAGTCTGGTAGGGTGAGGTATTCTGTAAGTAATCTTGAAACAGTGATGGTTGCATCTCCTTCGGTTGTTGTGTAGACTAGATCAGTGGTGATAGCTTCAGCAGGTGATGAAGTTGTTGTCTCAGTAAAGTCAGACAGCGATGATGAGGTTCGGATATCGGTGTTGATGGGTGGAGCAGGGTAAATGGTTGAGTAACTTTCTGATGTGAACTCACTTGATTTAGTGGTGACAGTTCCTGCACTGGTGAACTCAACAAAGCTTTCAGTAAATGGCTCAGTTGAGATAAAATAAGCATCGGTAGTAGAGACAACACCAGGCTCAGTGGAAATAGTTGTACATGGAACCAGTGTTGTTATGGTGATGATATCGAACGAGGATTCAGTGGTGATGGTCACGATCGTAGTAATCAAAGTTGATGACTCTGGAATGGTCTCCGATTCACGAGAAGTTGAAGGTTCAGGCACTGGGGTGAAAACACTGTATGAGCTTGAAATTGTAGTAGTATGGATCGTACTTAATGGCTCAGTAATGGAATAGGAGGATTCAAGAATCGATTCCACTTCCGAAGATGGGACCTCTGGTGAAAGACTTGTGAAAGTGGATTGGATGACCAATGAAGATGATGGTGTGCTTTCTAGGGAGGAAGGAACATCAAAACTGGAAGATGTTTCAGAGATGGAACTGGAAGGTGGAATTAAGCTTGATGGAGTGACACTCGAGGTCGAACTGAATGAGGACGAGAAGTTGGATTCGGAGAGCATTGATGAGCTTCTGCTTGGAGTTGGGCTCACGAAAATATCAGAGCTTGAAACCAGTGCAGAGCTTGAACTTGCAATAACTAATGTGCTTGAGCTGAAACTCATAGAACAACATTCAACAGAACATGATGTGATGGTGATCTCTTCCGTGGAGCTTATTGCGATATCATCAGTTGAGGAGGAAGCATCGGTAGTTGTTGAGCTGGATGTGGAATAGCTTGAGAAAGCCGTAGTCGCTGAAAAAGAGGAAGTGCTAACTGGAATGGAGCTAGAACTTGCAGAGCTGGTAGGGCTGGCGAACGAGCTTGGGGAGGTCGAAGCGGTTGAGACCAAATTGGATGAGCTTGGTGAGTCGGAATTTATTGATGAGCTCAGAGTACTGAAGGTTGATGAAGGGGCAGCAACAGTAGTAGTGGAGCACTCTGGGCATGTGGAAATCGTGGTTGTAGATAAACTAACAGTTGAGCTAACCAACGACGTGAAGCTGGAGCTAGACATTGAGGAAGAGGTAGTGGAGGTAGTAATCAAAGATGAACTACTGGACAGACTGAAGGACGAGCTGCTGGATGAAGTGCTAGATGAAGCAGAAGTTGAGGTAACACAAGTCAAACAAGTAGCACTATAGTGGGTTGTAGTGACCAGGCGAGTGATGGTAGTGTGTGGAACAGATGACGTGCTAGAGGTACTGGAAGTGCTAGAGGCAGTGGTGGATGAGCTCGAGGACGAACTGGTGAGTGGAGCAGTGGAAGAAATGGTATCACCATAGGTTGAACAAGTTAAACATGTAGCACTGTAGTAAGTGGTAGTCACCGAGCGAGTGATCGTTGTGTGAGATGAACTGGATGCCAATGTAGTTCCTGTAGTTGAAGCTGTAGTTGAGGATGCAGTTGAAGTTGAGATCGAGGATGTGCTTGATGCTGAAGTAGATCTTGGAACAGATGTAGAGCTGGAACTTGACAAAACAATAGTAGAAGTTGCACAAGACAAACATGTAGCAATGGTAGTAGTTCTGGTCACTGATCTATGGACAATTGTACCACTTGCCAAGAACGATCTGGAGCTGGATGATGACGATACACAACCAGCGGTCTCAAATGATCCAGTATATCTAGAGTTTGGATTCAGTTCTGATACTGCCAAAGTTGTTGTACTTGGAGTGGAGTAAGATGTACCGATGTCCTTCACAGGGCCACTGTAGGAAGCAGCTGCAGATGCGCTTGGAATGACAGTACCAACAGCAACCAACGACACATCGGATGACTCTTGGCCTTGAGCAATAGCAGCCAGAGAGGACTCATAGTCGACAACAAGGAATAAATCTTTTAGTTGCATACCTCCGAGGATATTCTGGCTTCCAGAAAAGAAGGACGAGCCACAAAGTAAATCACCATCGCTGTCAACATATTTGGACCCAGTCTCATCTTCAAGAGTTAATGAGTAAGAGCTCGCATACAATGTGACTTGCTTGCCTGCGAACCAAATCTTTAGGTCAGGAGCAGTCGAACACTTGAAAACATAAGAATCAGATCCATCAGGGTTACCGTAACCACCTCCAAATGTGTATCCACTAACCAATTTAGCACCAATAGCTTGATGTATTTGGTGGTATATGTATGGGAGAAGCATCGTACCTTGCGATCCGGTATCAAGTGTAATAGATATGGTAGTAGACGTAATGATATCACAGTCTGTTCCAATAGCGGAGATGTCAACCTGGTTATAATCGCTTGTGAAAGGAATAGTCTCTAGCGTACCTGTATACTTCGAGGAGTCTAAGCCACCAAAAACGACAGCACCAGTCTGAGAAGATGGGGAGTAGTAGATCGATAAAGCTTTTCTAGAAATTAGTCCAGACTTGACTAACTGATTGATTGTGTAGTCGCCAGTGTTATTTTTGTCGAACCCAATACCGAAAACATTTGTTGGATCACCTCCAGATTCAATGATGTCTCCAAAGTAGAAATCATCGATTGTGTTACCAGCAATGAGCACAGTGTCATACACAAATGTACCAGTGGATGAACCATCAAGATACGGCACATAGTAAATATCACTAGTGACATTGGTTGAAGAAGATTTCGAAGCATCATAGGAGCCGTAATAACAGCCATCACCGTCACATGAAGTTGAGTTTATAGCCTGAACATTCGGACTGTAAGATCCCAGATCGAACTTCACGTTGATAGATTGACCTGGGGTACCCAAGAGAACGGTACCAAGGTATGGATTGAGGTCACCGAAGACATCCTGAACGATGACGCCATCGACCTCAGCTCTCTTATAGAAAGGTTTTGAAACTGGTCCAGCATAAACCAACGATGTAAAGACTGAAATGAATGTGAGGTATTTCATAGTTGGTAAGTTAGTGTAGAAGATTGAGAATCAAGCAAGATCAAGTGGGTGACAGGCAACATGGGAAACAGGCACCGTATTTATAGACTGTCAAGAGTTTCATCATCTGTGAGATTTGTTTCATGTTCGATGTTTCGAACCTAAGTCCTCAGACCTCAGAATTTACCAATTTAGAAGAGACAATATCGATCTGCATATGTATGGCATTTGAGAAGCATGCCTCAATTACCGTCGAATCTTGCCCGTAAAGTCATTAATTAGCAACACCGCTGCCGTGGTAAGCTAGGCGATTACTACTACCAACGTATCACCACCAGCTACCACAAGCACCACCATCGTCCATATCAATCGGTTCAACAGCACAACTTCGACATGCCTCACAGTTGTATGAATAGTGATTGGAATATAAACACCGCATTGTGTCGTCCGGATTAGGAAGTGTGTCAAAACAATCAACAATTAGTTTCGAAAGAAGCGCCGTCCAATACCCGAAGCTATAGCTCAACAGACCGCAGATCTTTGCTTATCGAATGTTTCATCTTGAGCGAACGAGTCTCAGCAAAGGAATCTTCCAACTGTGCTTGAATAAAAGAAGCTTGTGGTTTAATCAACGAAGACATCTGTGAAAACGCTCATAACGATTTTCGCATGTTGAAGGTGTAAGGATGTACAAAACCGTACGCGTAAATTGAAAACAAAACAGACGAAGACGCGTGTTGCCTCCGTCTCTCAAGCCGTGATAACCAACGTTAATAGGCCAATAGTACAATCAATGACAACAGATAGCACATCGCCTGTGGTCCAACGTCGGTCGCAAAGAATACAGTACAATACTTCTTCACAGACTGTTGCTTATGACGAAAATATTGACAACTCCGACTACGAGGAAGAGGGAAAAGCTGATGAGGAATATCAACAGTCAGCTCAGCGCAAGAGAAAGGCATCAAAGCAGAAAACTCCCGCAACAAAGAGATCCAAAGAAGCTACTAGTGGTACACCGGGTTACGCTGAATTGCGTGGAAGCTTCGAGGAGAACTACATATTTCAGGCTCTGAATGATGCTGAAGTGTCTGTTGCAGAGTTGTCTAATGATTGGGTTGATCAATACAAGTCGGAAAAAGACTCGGCTAAAAAAGATCTTATCAATCTAATCTTGAATACAGTTGGTTGTTTCACCACAATTGAGGAACATGACGTATCAAACAATGAAAGTGCCTCAGAGACTGTTGGTGAAATCCAAACATTCTTTAAGCGTCAAAAGTTACATGAGTTCTTCCTACTATCAAAGAAAACAGAGTACAAACATCTCAAGAAAAACTTTGTTGAATTCATAACACAGATCATCATCTCTAGTGATGAGAAGGGTACACTATACGAAAATATAGTGTTGGACGATGATGAAGAAAACAGTGATGAAGAACCAGAGTCGGATGACGGAAATATTATGGAAGATTTGTTGGTTTGGCTGTCTGCTTTCTCTGTCTCTTCTGTGAGATCCTTGAGATATGTTTCAGCACTTGCGCTGTTCACCATTGAGACCACATTATGTAAAACCATCAAGAAGAACAATGTTGCTGTTGAAAAGTTTCATCATCAACTCGAAACAGAGAAGAAAAAGAAAGCCACTGCTGCTGCTAAGAAGAGAATAGCCCAAATTGAGGAGAACTTGCAAACATTCACTAACCAGTCCACAATTTTGGAGAACTTGATCAAGGATATCGTCAACACAGCTTTCATCCACAGATTCAAAGATACTGATCATCTCATTAGAGCAGAAGCCATGTCATTTTTGGGTCAATGGATGGACACTTACCCAGAGCTCTTCTTCAAAGTCACATACTTGAAGTATCTTGGCTGGGTTCTATCTGATGCAAACTCGAGCGTCAGACTTCAAGTCGTCAAAACTTTGATCAGGCTCTTGAAGCAAAATGTAATCGTCACAGGATTGAGGCAATTCTTCGAGCGATTCAAAGGAAGAATTGTTGAGATAGCATTTCACGATGTTGACCATCATGTGAGAACAAACTCGATAGTCTTACTTTCCGAGATTCACAAGCTAGGATTCTTCGAAGATGAAGAGATCTATAAGGTCGCCTCATTGATCTTCACGGCAACTGATAAAAGGGCACTCCCATTGATCGCCAATTTCATACAGAAGGTTGAGTCTGAAAGAACCAAAGATACAGTTGACAGCTTGCAGACGGCAATCGCCATCTCGCAGGAAGATTTCCCAGTTGATATTAAAGATGCTATCACCATTCATACCCTCATCAAGATCCTCAGTGAGGCATCAATTACAGATACCTCTCAAGATTGTGTAACTTTCAAAGTGAAGAAACTTGAACCTTCAAGGTTCGTATCTGCTGCTATGGCTCTACTTTCCGTCAGATCGTATAGCGATCTATGGGAAACGTTAGTTCAATATTTGTTATTGGATACAAGTTCTATTAGTACCCTGGATAAGGAGATTGCTGAAGCCGTTGAGCTTTCAGAGACAGAACAATCGATATTACTTGATCTGGTGCTTGGATTTGCTCTACCTATAAATGAAGCAAAGGGTAAGAAACTGACAAATATCAGAAAAGAAGAGGATGAAGTTAGATCTCATAAGCTCATCTCATATATGCCTGCCTTGGTTAAACAGGTTGGAAACAGTGAAAGAGACTTCTCAACATTTGTGCAGTTGTTCACATCGTTCCCACTAGAAGAGTTTCAGTCAGCCAACAAGGTTGATATCTTCAAACTGGTTTATTCTTCATTATTGAAGTTCCTGAAAAATAACGTTATAACTTCCCTCACAGACGAGTATCTATTACTGCTAAGACATCTCAGTGAAGCCGGCGATTCAATTGTTGTCGATGACATTGATATCGCATTCAAGTCCCTTATTTCAGAAATTCTTATCGAGCTGAAGAACACTCTGGATGACAAAGAGTTCATCATTGCACCAAACTATGATCTGCTTTACGAAGACTACATACATAAATTGCTGACGCTGGGCTCGAGATATGATATCAGTGAAATCTACACATTATTCCCGCTATTTAAAACGGCTGTGTTCGCATCTGTTCCAGGAAATGTTGTCCAAGATACAGAGATCATCCCAGTCGTCTCTCCATACAAGCTCTTCCTAAGTTCAACCTCATGGAAGCTCAATAATCTGCTCAAAACTAACGAGAACCGCGACCTTGAACAGGAACTTGTTATCGTTCCTGACCTTTTAGCATTCCTCTACGACATCTTGAACGACTCTTCCTTGCTTTTCTCATTTTGTTCGGAGATCTCGTTGACGTTGATTGACTTCCTGATAATCTTGAAGAATTTCTTTGAGGAATACGAATCCTCTGATAGAAATCATCTCTCCAACGTGAACAGATTCAAAGAAATCGATCTATCATCATTGAAACTATCAGATACTGTTAATGACTCCTTCTTGAGAATCTTTCTTTCGAAGGAAGCATTATTTGCAAATGCCACCAATGTTGATTTGGATAGAGATGACGATGAAGACGTGAACTTCAATTCTTTGAAGTCAGAGCGCGCAGATACTCAAGATGAAACCTGGACCCTTGAAAGATCATTGGCAGTCTATACAGCAAAGCTATTGAGATTGAATGCTGTTGGTTTACTGCAAGAGAGAATCGTCAAAAGAATAAAATTGAATGCTGATGAACTAGGAGATTTGTTCAATGACATATTACAATACAACGAACAGGGGAGTGATGATGAGAAAGAATCACATTCACCTGCTACAGTTGGTCAAGAAGCTGACGATCGTTTTGACGATATTGATGCTGATGTTCCTATGATTGAGATGGAGGATTAAGCGTTTATACACTGGTTTAGGAAGCATGACATATATAGCTACAATACAAACTGTTTCGTGTGTTCGTTACTTTATGGATCTACGGGTAATGATGATTCATTAAAAACAAAATTTATAACAATTATGGTAGACTAAAACAAGATCTAGAGAGTATGTGTTCTCTTCTATTTAAATAATGTACAGTCAAGAATTCACAGAATTAATGGGCGAACAACTCTAATCGACTTCTTCGACAGTTGGACCTTCATTTTCTGGAGCTGGAGGAGCACCACCTGGGAAACCACCTGGAGCAGCACCTTCAGCACCTGGGGCACCACCGGCTTGGTAGAATTTAGTCAAGATTGGGTTAGCAACACCTTCTAATTCTTTTTGTTTGTCACCGTATTCTTCAGTGGTGGCAGCTTGGTTTTCATCTAACCAAGAAATAGTACCTTCAATGGCAGTGGACAATTCAGTTTTTTCTTCTTCAGAGACTTTTGAGGTGAAAGCTTCTTCGGAGGTAGTGTTTTTCAAGGAGAAAGCGTAAGATTCAAGGCCGTTCTTAGCACCGATTCTAGCAGATTCTCTTTCATCTTCTTCTTTGAATTTCTCAGCTTCAGAAACCATACGTTCAATATCTTCTTTGGATAATCTACCTTTGTCGTTGGTGATGGTAATCTTGTTGGATTTACCTGTACCTTTTTCAACAGCAGAAACGTTCAAGATACCATTGGCATCAACGTCGAAGGTGACTTCAATTTGTGGGACACCTCTTGGGGCTGGTGGAATACCAGTCAAGTCGAATTTACCTAACAAGTTGTTGTCTTTTGTTCTAGCTCTTTCACCTTCAAAGACTTGAATCAAGACACCTGGTTGGTTATCAGCGTAAGTGGAGAAGGTTTCAGATTTCTTGGTTGGAATGGTAGAGTTTCTTGGAATCAATTTGGTCATGACACCACCAGCAGTTTCAATACCTAATGATAATGGAGCAACATCTAGCAATAATAGATCTTGGGTTTTGGATGAGGTGTCACCAGACAAGATAGCAGCTTGAACAGCAGCACCGTAAGCAACGGCTTCATCTGGGTTGATGGATCTGTTTGGTTCTTTACCGTTGAAGAATTCAGAAACTAATTTCTGAATTTTTGGGATACGGGTAGAACCACCAACTAGGACGATTTCATCAACTTGGGATTTGTCAAGACCAGCATCTTTCAAGACTTTTTCAACTGGGTCTAAAGTGGATCTGAATTGAGCACCACATAGCTCTTCGAATCTGGCTCTGGTTAGAGAGGTGTAGAAGTCAATACCTTCGAATAGAGAATCGATTTCAATTGAGGTTTGAGCAGATGATGACAAAGTTCTTTTAGCTCTTTCAGCAGCAGTTCTTAATCTTCTCAAGGCTCTTTGGTTGGTAGTCAAATCTTTTTTGTTCTTACGTTTGAACTCAGCAGATAAGTGGTCAACTAATTTGTTATCGAAATCTTCACCACCTAAATGAGTGTCACCAGCAGTAGCTTTAACTTCGAAGATACCATCTTCAATGGCCAATAGGGAAACATCGAAAGTACCACCACCTAGATCGAAAATTAGGACGTTCTTTTCACCTTCGGTCTTTTTGTCTAGACCGTAAGCAATAGCAGCAGCAGTTGGCTCGTTGATGATACGTAGAACGTTCAATCCAGCAATCAAACCAGCATCTTTGGTAGCTTGTCTTTGAGAATCATTGAAGTAAGCTGGAACAGTAACAACAGCATCAGAGACTTTAGCACCTAAGTAAGCTTCAGCAGTTTCTCTCAATTTGGTTAGAACCATTGAAGAGACTTCTTCTGGAGTGAAAACTTTGGTTTCACCTTTAAATTCAACTTGAATTTTTGGTTTAGTACCATCATCAATAACTTTGAATGGGAAATGTTTGATATCAGATTGAACTTCAGCATCACTGAATTTTCTACCAATCAAACGTTTAGCATCGAAGACAGTGTTTGCTGGGTTGATAGCAGCTTGATTTTTAGCAGCATCACCGATTAATCTTTCGGTATCAGTGAAAGCGACGAAAGATGGAGTGGTTCTGTTACCTTGTTCGTTGGCAATGATTTCAACGTTGTCATTTTGCATGACAGCAACACAGGAGAAGGTGGTACCTAAATCAATACCAATAGCTTTAGACATTTTGAATTGAGTTGTATGTATAATCCAAAAAATGAAAAGTGAAAGAAATTCAGAAGATTTAGTGGCTTTTTAAACTGCAAAAATGTCGACGATTTTTTTTTGTTCTGGAAAATTCGATGAGCTTTGACGAACTAATCTTGTGATCCAGCGTATATTTCGCGATATTGCAGGGCTCCTAACGCGCTTTTTTTTTTTTTTTTTCATAATATAATCGTATATTTAGTATGTGAAAACATTAATAAACTATTTTTTTTTTTTTTTTTGGGACAACCTCTTATCCGCTTTTTTTTTTTCATAATATAATCGTATATTTAGTATGTGAAAACATTAATAAACTAAGGGACAACCTCTTATCTGGTTTGGTCCATCTTCGAATGAACACATTAGAGTTGTAATAGCGGCAAATTTGCTTCGTCTATCCGCTTTTTTTTTTTTTTTTTTTTTTTTTTTTCATAATATAATCGTATATTTAGTATGTGAAAACATTAATAAACTAAGGGACAACCTCTTATCTGGTTTGGTCCATCTTCGAATGAACACATTAGAGTTGTAATAGCGGCAAATTTGCTTCGTCTATCCGCGACACCTACACTGCGACACAAACACGTATCATAATGTGATAAAAATGGGCGTGTGGCGTAGTTGGTAGCGCGTCTGCTTAGCATGCAGAAGGTCTCCGGTTCGACTCCGGACTCGTCCAAATTGTCTCTTGATTTTTTTTTAAAACTGTTATATCTTCATGAAAACAAGTTTTGGGCTCTTCATGAATAATCTCTTGTATATACCTGCTTCGTAGCTACCGGTCCATTGTACTTTCACCCGTTTTGATCAATATTTTTGTGTTTAGTATGACAATCAAAATAGACGCATCTTGGATTTATCTGCCTAATGAAAGAATTTTGGCCGCGAGTCGCACCGGGAAAACGCTCTAACCCAATTGTGTAGGAGTCGCATTATAGACAACGTTGAGTTCTTGGGGTGACCAGCATGCTTCTAATCGTGTGACACATTTTCATGTGCGACTGGGAAGCATATAATAGATCTACAGAGATTCCGAATAAAGTTGCTTATATTTGCCATCGAAAAGATGGAATTATCATGAGTGACAAGTGTTCATGATCAAATGTAGAAAAGGCCGATTGCCAAAAGCTTGAGAGTTCATGTTCCTGATAGACAATATCACGTGCAAAGTATGTCATCAGGCTGTATGACAGCAAGCAACGATCATCATTCAGATCCATCGATCAACAAAACAGTTCAATTCTTCTTAGCTGTTGAAGTCGTTTCGTCAATTTTACTGATAATACTGAATTGATTAACTTTCTTCAGAGCTCTTTTGAATGCAACCCAGCTGGTTTTCACTACAGGTGGGACTTGCTGTAAGCTCACCAGTCCATCTGCTCTTACCTCCCAGTTCTTCAAAATGGACTTGGTGAAAACTGAAGACTCACTCTTTAACTTGATAAAGATTGAGTATAAAACCAATGAGATCCATGAATACTTTCTCCAAGTTAACGCTTTGACGATCAAAATCACAATCAACGTTAGTTCTGCAACTGCTGCAATTCTTCTTGAAGACTCGTGATACTTCAATGTGAATTTCTTGAGAGCTGTGCTGATTCCACTCAAAACTCCTAGAGTTGGTAGGATTTCGCTTCCAACAAAGTTTGAAAAGTGGAAGAGCGAAAAGGCAAAGAAAGGAATAATAGCCAAAGTGTAAGTAACTGGTAGCAACAACCAAATCAACGCATTGTAAACGTAATGAGCATTGTCATCTTGTAAGACAGCTTTGATGTTTAATTTGTTGGAAGTGTGGTAAAATGCTCTCTTGTTTTGATAAAGAGCGATACCAAATGAGTTCACAGTGGCTAGAAGGGCAGTTCTGTAAAAGAACGAGTTCAAGAGACCACTCTTGAAATAAGTGAAGAGGTAAAGAGCAGTGTTGAAGACAACCACAGCGTTACCAACAAACCAAGCGAATCTTAGGTGTGAAACCTAAATATGTTAGTAAGATACTCAATGGTAGAACTGGAACCAAAACTTACATTAACAATTGATAGAGCTTTGTCTAAAATTGAAGCTTTGGGAGAAGGCGCACTAGTAGTGGCAGCAGGTTTTGGTGTTTCAACACTCTCTGCTTTCGGATCAGTAGCAGCTGGGACAGGCATATTGAATATATTCTTAGACTAAATAGACAGCGTTCTTTAAAGTAATATAACAGATCAATAAATGAATTGCGCCTGATTTATATGAATTTTTCACTAATCAATTGCTTGCTATAATACAAATTTCAGCTGTGTTCTATGGCACAATGGACAATTGCGAGATTGGCGATGCTCTGAATCTCGCTCAAAAGGGAAAATATCCATTTTAGGAGTGGTTACTCGCCCCGATTTTGGAGTCTCTTTAATTGATTGAGCCGACTATTGTTTAACAAATCTGATTAAGATATTAGATGCAAATAGGCCTGAAATTCTAGGATATGAAGCTCTGGTTACAGAGTATATCATATGGAGAACCAGTTGGTGACTTTTGGAGGGAAGCACGCGCTTCGTCGTGAGAGCGGTTAATTAGATACCTTTTCTCGGTATAAATACCATACAATATCTCTCTTTGTGATGTGCTTTCCTCAGCTTTTGTTCAATCCGGTTTCAAGGGTGCTGATTGATGATGAGGTCATTATATCTTGTGCTGCTCACTTTGTCTCTCTGCTCTATCCACTGGGCAGGGCTCCTTGCTCAAGAAGTTGACATGCCTAATGAAATTGATTCTTTCGATATTCTTCAGTCTATTATTCCACAAAGGTTGAGTGTTGATGTGGATGAGATCAACCAAGCCGATCTTTTCAGTGACAATGAACTGGATCAAGATGAAGCTGAAGGAGATCATGGGGAGATTCATCAGGAGGATGATCACCATGACGAGAAATCCCATGAGTATGACCACCACGAAGAAGACGTTCAAGAGGAAGACCACCAATATGATGACCACGAAGAAGCTGACATCCAAGAAGATACACAGAGGGATGTTGAGCCTGTGATAGAGCTCCCAGTGGGAGGTCGTTCTACAGCTGATCCGTTCGCTCTACTTAGCGACATGCTCCCTGAAAGGCTCAAAAGTGAGAAAGGGTTGGAGCTCGATGATGCTATCGAAGAACCAGTTCAAGAAAGGCTTTATGCTGGTAAATTTCACACGATTCCAGAGTTGGCTGCAGAGTTGTTTGGTGATGTAGAATACATCCAAAACTTCAATCTCTCCACTCCATTTGACCACAATTCAGCAGACTTTGAGGCTTCACAAAACTCCGAAGTTACTGCTTTAACAGAACAAGTTATAGGTGGACTTGTTACGGAACTATACTACATCTATAAGGATTTCAACAAGATTCTGGACCTTTTGAGATCAATGACAGAAGCTGATTATGTTGCCCTCCATGATTGGATATACGGGAGTGATTTGAACCAGAGCAACTACACGGCAGCATCGCTGAGATCAGAATTAGAGGACTGGTCAGTTTTCGATAACACTGTGGATGGTCATCAGGAAAGTACTGTCTACTCAAGCGTTCCGTTTCTTGAAGGAGATGATGACGACGATGATGATGATGATGATAAGCTTTCACAGACTAACGAAGTTGATGCTCAATTATTTTTGTCAATCTTCAAGATTCCCTTGATAGTTTTGAAGTTGATCGTAAAAGTGTTCTGGGAGTTGATTGCTCTTAAGAAGTTGGTCAAAATTGCAGAAAATAAGATCGCCTTGATGGTAATTGCTTTGATAGAAAAGACGTGCCGTATAATCACTATCATCAAGAAGGAAGTTGCTTACAAGATCAAGCTCTTTGCGTATGGTGTGAAGTCTGGTGTGATTTTTGAGAAGATTCTTCGCATCTTTCTTCTAATTGTAAAGAAGCTAAAGGTTTTGAGTTGGTTATTGAAGGATACTCTCTATAGATACAAATGGAAGTTAATTTTCATCGTCAAGAAAGCCAAAAAGGCGTCCTTGCTCATTGCAGTCTATTTCCAAGAGAGTATCTATAGAAAATTGGGCATACCAACCTCGGAGGAGAAACGCTATGAGAATTTTGTCGATTATGATGCTGACGCCAAACAGTACGATGATTTCAATTATTTCGAGGAGTTTGCTCACTACGTTTATCAAGAACCAGGAAAGTATGCAAGTGGTGATGAAGAACTTGACAAAATTGTCAATGAGAAGGCTACTGAGAACTCTATGGAAGTTGAAGATGATCTGAGACGCTATGATGACGACTGGATACTCCAGTTTGACTTGAAGGAGGAGTACGGCTTCGACACAGTGAAGTTGAACTTGAAAGAGTTTCAAAACAAGATCAAAAAAGAGCAGCCAGATGAGTTTTACTAGCGAGAAATACAACAGCTAACAGAATGTTAATCCATTTACATTCAAGCTCTTGGCTTTTTAGCAGGTCCCCCAGGGCCATCTTTCTTTGGCTTCCTTTTTTTTCACCATTGATGTCAAATCGTTGACTTTCTGCTCTGGTGCAATAGCCTTCTCTCCTGATTCTTCAGGAGTGGCTGTGCTTTCACCCAATATACCCTTTAATATTTGTTTCTTTTGCTCATCCAGTAGTTCATTAGGATCCTTCTTCAAATCAACCAATCTTGATTCCAATTCCTTGATGAGCTCAGCATCACTATCATCTCTCTGTTTGATGGATTCGATAGCTTTTGTGAGATGGTCAATGGCTTTTGTTTTGGAGCCTTCTGTTTCATGATCAAATTCTAGTGCTAAGGAGATTTTGTAGTGGATCTCGCTGATTAAGTTGGAGTTGAATTTGAAGATCTGAGACCTCAATTCCAGAGTAGAGAGGAAGTCTTCAGCTGATTGTTTGAAATTTTCCGTTTCTAGAGAAATTTCACCTAGGAGATCATGCAAGTTGGACACCTTCAGTTTCAGTTGGTATAGTGGCTCTGCTGAAGACACTGGATCATCAATTGGCGTAGTTTCTTTGTTTTCAAACTTGTCCAGCTGCTCTTGGAACAATGTACGTGATAGATCGAGTATATCCCAAGCGATCTCAAAATCTGAAGGTTCTTCCTCTTTCTGTTCGACACCTTCAGCGTTTTCCTCATCACCACTCTCGCCTTCATTCTCGTCCTCTCCATCTTCTTGTTCTTCTTCTCCCACGTCTACATTGTCATCTTCCTCGTCAGCTAATGGAGCCCCATCGCTAAATTGAAACAGATCGTTTGGCTTTCCTGATGATTTTTCCTCTGGTTCTTCAGCCTCTTTACCAGACTCTTCAGCTGCTGCACCTCCAAATAGTCCGTTCTTTGACACAGCGATCTGGAAAAGCGCCTTTCCATATAAGTAAAGCAACTCTGGATCCTCATCGCCATCGTTCAGCTCTGAGTAGCTTTGGCAGGCCTTTCCGTAGTGCTCTGATGAGTCCTCGTAGTTCTTGGAGGCATAAGACTTTGCTCCTTCTTCGAGCAGCTTTGTAATCTCGGCAGGATACGACATGGTCTCGCTTGGTGTGTCGATGACAATGATAATGATTACCAACTTAGTAACAAATCAGTGAAGTACGCGTAAGCCATTTTCCACTAGTGGTGTAGTCGCGAAAATGTCGCGAAATGAAAAAAAAAAAAAAAAAAAAAAAAAAAAAAATTAACTGGTCACGTGAACTCTGGGCTTTGTGTTGTTTCAGACGCGTATTTTTGTAAACATTTCGTTTTGTGGAAATTCCAGCAAATTGGGCAAAAAACGTTTCTCGAAAGGTAAAAGCCAAAACAACACGCCAAAACACCGAATCGAATCAGCGACAATGTCCACGAACACGTCTTCCATGCTCGATCCAGAGCCCTCACCTTCAGCTGCCGCCGCCTCATCCGCCGTGGCAGACTCAGTCCCAGTCAAACAGGAACAGGAGCAAGAGCCTACCCTCGACGACGTCAAGTCTGAAACCGTCTCCAACAACACCAGCACCGGTCTCGGCTTGGAGTTCACCCAGAAGGAGCTAGATGAGAGCGTTTCCAATGCTGTCAAGGAAGAGCCATTATCAGGTCTCCATGCTGCTGCTGCCGCTACCTCTGCCACCACTAACGGTAATGGATCAATCGAACATTCACAAGTCCCTATTTCCAAGTCAATTCCTTCCGCCGTCTCCTCAGAGATCAAGATCATCAGAAGAAAACTAAACGGTTACGTGGGTTTCGCAAACTTACCAAAGCAATGGCACAGAAAATCAATGAGAAAGGGCTTCAACCTGAATCTGATGGTTGTTGGTGAAGCTGGCTTGGGTAAATCAACACTCGTCAACACTCTATTCAACAGACAAATATATGCTCCAAAAGATCCAAAGGACCCAGCACAAGAAAGACCATCTAGTGTCACAATTGAAACCACAGAATCTGAGATCGAAGAGAATGGTGTTAAATTAAGCTTAACTGTTGTCACTGCCCCAGGTTTCGGTGATCAAGTCAATAACACTGATGCCTGGCAACCAATTGTCGATGAAATAAACCACAGATTTGATTCATACTTGGAGTTCGAGAACAAAATCAACAGATCATCATACGTTGACTCAAGAATCCATGCCTTATTATACTTCATCGAACCAACGGGCCATTCTTTAAAACCCCTTGATGTTGAATTTCTACTTCAAGTTCATAAGAAAGTCAATGTGATTCCAGTTATTGCCAAAAGTGATACATTAACTGAAGAAGAGATAGTGGAGTTCAAACAAAGAATCCTTGATGACATCAAAGCTCAAAACATCGATATATTTGAACCAACTATTTACGAGAATGATGATGAAGAAACCATAACTAGTTCAAAAGAGTTGATATCAAAGATCCCTTATGCCATCGTTGGTTCAACCCAAGAGATTCAAACAAGTGACGGTAGAACTGTTAGAGGTCGTCAGTATCCATGGGGTGTTATTGAAGTTGACAATGAAGATCACAACGATTTCGTCAAACTTCGTCAATTGTTGATTAGAGAATATTTGGAAGAACTTCGTGAAAACACTTCAGGTAAGTTGTACGAGACCTATAGAACAGAGAAATTGGTGAAACTAGGTATTCAACAAGATGATACAGTTTTCAGAGAGTTTGACCCAGCTATCAAACAACAGGAAGAAAAAGTCCTACATGAAGCTAAATTAGCTAAACTAGAGGCTGAAATGAAACAAATCTTTCAGCAGAAAGTCTCTGAAAAAGAGAAAAAGTTACAGAAATCAGAAGCAGAGTTGTTCTCCAGACATAAAGAAGTCAAAGAGAAACTATTAAAACAGGTCAAAGCATTAGAAGATAAAAAGAAACAATTGGAGAATGCTAGACTGAACCCAACTGGCTCTGATCCAGTTCCAGCAGCCCAACCAGCAGCCAAGACAAGAAAAGGTTTCTTACGTTGAGAAGCCTTTCATTCCTGAGTGTTAAACTCTACCCATAGATCTTTTATAGCCTTTCTTTTAAGATGTTCGTGTCATGACTTTAAAAGGCTGTAGTTCGAGGCAATAATGCTGTTCAGCACAAAACGCTCATGACAAATCTCACTAGAATCGTAATTTACATCAAATTAAAAAGTACTCAGATGAACATTGTAGTACCAATGTGATCCACCGACGATTCTGTATCGAATCGCGAGTTTACTGGGCCAATAAAGCTCACTTCAAAGCACTTTAAGCTCATTTCTGGTTGATTTATTTTGCGCATTTTTTGCTGCAATGAATTTTCACCTGCAGATTGAACAGACAAAAAAGCAGAAGATATAAAGACCACAGTTCCCGTTGAAATGAGACTCTTCTCGATTCAAGATCGGTTAAACTAACCAATGTCTGCTACTTCAAACTCACAGAGGATTCAGGTTTTCACTGTGAAGATCACAAACATCCACTGCGAGGATTGCCACCGATCTATCAGATACGCTCTTTCCCTGGTGTTCAAGATCATCAACAGTCCCGATCAAGAGAACGAGGTGGATGATATCAGGAAACCCACAGCTGAGATCCAGATTATTGACAATGAGAGTGTCAGTATATTGACCAAGAGTGGTATTTTCAATAAGAGATTACAGAAGTTGGTCCTGAAGAGATTAGAGAACTGTGGGTTCTTGGTGAAGGATTATGAACTTCATGATATCGAAAGTGAGGAGGGACCCCATCATGCTTCACAAACGAGTGGCTTAGTATTCAAACTTGTTAATAGTTTATTTAAGTATGTCAAAAAAGACCAGGAAAGATTAGAACACTTGAAGAATTGTGCTAAGTGTCGTGAAGAAGAGATCGAACATGATCGAAAATCCGATGTGACAGCTGAGGCATCTACTGAGCCAATCGATGTTGTCACTAACACAACTGAGTTCAGAGCAGTGTTCACCATTAGTGGGATGACATGCTCAGCTTGTGCCAAATCTATCAATGATAACCTTATCGCCAACATGGGCTCCAATCTAATAGATCAGTCGAAATTCTCGATTGATATTGTTAGTAACACTGCTGTTTCCATCATTCCAAACAAACAAGCTGCAAACAGGATTATTCAGATCATCAAGGATTCTGGATACTCTGCAAGTCTTGTTGAATTATTACCTGTCACAAGAGAAGAGAAATATAGAGTGAACGTTGCAATTGGTGGGATCTCATGTGCTGCTTGTGCTAGTTCCATATCCGCTTCTGTTTCCAATTTGGACTTCCTTGTGGAGCATGCTATTTCAATAGTGTCGAAATCTGGTGTTTTTATACTTGACTCGAATGATGATGCAAAATTACAAGAGTTGAAGGATACCATTGAAAACTGTGGGTTTGAGTTCAAAATCGTTGATGTTCAAAAGGTCAAACATGCTACTATGAAGAAACTCTCGAGAACCGTCAAGCTGAAAGTCGATGGAATGTACTGTGATCATTGTCCTGAATCTGTCATGAACACTCTCTCAACATATGGTGAATATGTCGTCATTGACGATCCAATTACATTAGAAGATCCGATTGTGAAGTTCACTTATATTCCTTCACCTCCACAGCTGACTATCAGATCAGTCTTGAAGAAGTTGGAAGATTCAAGTCCTCAATTCAAAGTGAGTTTAGTTCATGATGTTTCATTAGATGAACATTTGAGCAGGATCGCGAAGAAGGAAACAATCAAGATTGCATACAGGTTGTTGTTAGCTGCTATATTCGCAATCCCAACATTTGTCTTCGGTATTGTCGGTATGTCCTTACTTCCTAAATCTAATGGCTTTCGAAAATGGCTTGATGTTCCAATCATTGCTGGTAATGTATCAAGGATGACGTGGGTGTTGTTCTTTTTAAGCACGCCGGTCTACTTCTTCGCTGCTGATATATTCCATGTTAAAGCCATAAAGGAGATTAGAACTTTGTGGAAGAGAAACGTTTCTTGGAAGAGGAGAATCTTCAGATTTGGAAGCATGAATCTATTGATGTCACTAGGTACCTCCGTCTCGTATTGGGCAAGTTTGGTTATATTGATCATGTCTTCTAGAATTGCACCGGCCATGCACCACAACGCTGCCTTCACCACAAACTACTTTGATTCGGTTGTGTTTTTGACGTTCTTTCTTCTGACTGGGAGATTATTGGAATCTTTTTCAAAGACAAAGACTGCAGAAGCGATTTCAAAACTGGGTTCACTCAAACCAACAATTGCTAACTTGGTAAAGAAGGATGGTGATCATTCTTACCATGACGATTCAAAGATTGAGATATCCTTGCTAGAGATTGGTGATTACATCAGAATCCTTCCAGGTGAATCACCGCCAGTTGATTGTATCATTGTTGACGGATCAAGTTCTTTTGATGAAAGTGCATTAACAGGTGAATCGGTTCCTGTGGAGCACACTATAGGCGAGCAAATCTTTGCTGGTACGATCAACAAGGGGCCGTACACCATTGTGGCCAAGTTATCAACTCTGGATGGAACATCATTGATTGATCAGATCGTTGATACCGTGAGAGATGGACAGATGAAGAGAGCACCCATTGAACGAGCTGCTGACATATTGACTGGCGTCTTTGTCCCAATAATTACCTTCACTGCTGTCATAGTTTGGATCATTTGGATCACACTTGGTTATTCTGGAAGATTGCCTGAGAGCTATTTGACTAATGATATTGGTGGATGGGCTGTCTGGTCTTTGGAGTTTGCAATCGCTGTGTTCGTTATTGCTTGTCCTTGTGGGATTGGTCTAGCTGCACCTACCGCTCTATTCGTTGGTGCTGGACTTGCTGCTAAGAACGGTATCTTAGCCAGAGGTGGTGGTGCTGCATTTCAAGAAGGATCCAAGATCAACATTGTTTGTTTCGATAAAACTGGGACTCTTACTATGGGTGGTGATCTGAAGATCACAAATTTTGCATTACATAAGGATGAGAAATTGAAGAAGATTGCACTACAAGCTTCAAAAGATCTTGAGGTCGGATCAAACCATCCATTGGCCAATGCCGTGAAGATATTTATTGATGAGATATCCTTGAAGCAAAATATCAATCTTGGAAGTGTCAAAGTACCCCATGCTGAAGAGCTTCGTGGTAAAGGTTTGAAGGGTGATTTTGTGCTAGTCGAAGAATCCAATGATTCTGTCTGGAGAGAGCTCAACCCTACCAGAGTGTTACTAGGCAATGAAGCATTAATGAAAGAGTACAAGGTGTCATTCACGTCTCACCAATCAAAACTGCTAGATAGTTGGAAACTTCAAGGAAAGAGTATAATCATTGTGTCTCTCCAATGCTCAAACTATTTTAACAACGAGCAATTCTATCCTGTGTTGATAATGGCAGCAAGAGATGAGATTCGTCCTGAGGCTAAGAGTGTTATTGAGCAATTGAAACTGCAAAATATCGAAACTTGGATGATTTCAGGTGATAACTACATGACTGCAAAGACCATAGCTAAAGAGATTGGTATCGATAACGTGATTGCTGAGGTACTACCTGATGAGAAAGCTGAGAAAATCAAATGGATCAGATCAACTCATCAACGGTCCACAATCGCAATGGTTGGAGATGGTATCAATGATGCACCAGCTTTGGCTACCGCAGATGTTGGTATTGCATTGGCTTCAGGATCCGAATTGGCATTGACATCAAGTGATTTTGTTCTTCTATCTCCAAAATTCCCGCTGATTACCATGTTGACGTTGTTGAAACTATCAAAGACGGTCTTCAGAAGAGTTAGATTCAACTTTGGTTGGGCACTGATCTATAATATGATTGGTGTGCCTATTGCAGCTGGTGTGCTCTTCCCATATAAACATACAAGACTATCGCCAGTCTGGGCAAGTGCGGCCATGGCTTTAAGTTCAATCAGTGTTGTTCTGAGCAGTCTTGCTTTGAGATTTTTTAAACGACCTGAAGTCGTTACTGAAAGCGCGGAGAACCTGCGTGTGTTTGAGGCTATAGAAGAAATATTATGAGTGTTACATAGATCGAACTAGGTACACGATATCCTTGGACCTTGACTTCCCATCCTTGTAGTTTGAATCGATTGGCGTAGAATCAAGTAGACCGTGAAATGGAGGCTGGTAGACCGCGATGCATTTATGAACTTGTACATACCAGATCATCAGATCTGTTTATTTTTCGACGCGAATCGCCGTATCGATCAATATACTAATGTTGGGTATACCGATACTCAAATATAGGCCTTTACTCAAACCACTCAATCAAACTTAATCTGAAACAGTTGAGAAGCTGGAAGGGGTACGCCTTACGCACATAGCGTTATTCCCCACTGGAATCTACTAGCTTAATGAAAAACGCTAATTAGTGCAATACGTCAGACAGTAATACCTTTGTTTACTATTCGCGTTTAAAACATCGCGGATCACCCGCTAAAAATCCATTGCATAAACCAAACATCGACAGATGTCACAAGTCTACCGCGCTCAGATCGATCTAGCTTGATCCATGGCCTGCAAGATGATCACCGGCTTGCCAGCGATGCTCATCTACCGGGGTCTAGATCGAAAAGTTATATAAAGTGCACAGTTCGTCCCATCTATTATTACCTTTGTGATTGTTCAATATTTCAGGTTAATACAATAATCAAGATGCTCAAGCACGTCGTTCTAATATCCCTCTTTCTAGCTCAAACGGTACTAGGTGCACCAGCATCAGCTGGGACCAGTTCAGCCGCAGCCGCTTCTAGTTCCGCTATCATTGCAATTCCGCAGTCTATCATTGATCAGGCAGAGAGTGACAAAGCATACTATGAATCCTTCACAGACGTCTCATTTTCAAATCTAGAACTCTATCAACACGCACTACTCTTTGCTAACACATTTTTATATCCAAATAATCTGGTGGAGGCTGAGGCTATCAATTCAACCTTTTTCAGTGAGGATTCAGTGGGTAGAATAGATATCACTAGAACCTATAAAGGTCAAGAGTTGAACACTGAATACTTGTTTGGTCTGTTTGTTAGTATTGCAGATACTGATTTGGTGAATATCTTTGGTTATGCTACAGACTATGAGATTTATGAGTTCAATGGATATCGTGATCAATACTCTCTCAGTATTATTCTTAATGCTACTTTCCCACTGTTTAACAATGCCACCATTCCATTTGAAGCGAACATTTACATCAAACTGAATGAGCACAAACAGATCAACCAATATGACTTACAATTCAAGAGATGGGATAGATTTTACGAAATCGTTCAGAAGAAAGGTATTGAGGCAATCACAGGTCAAAGAGTGGATGAGGTAACAGAAGATGGACTTGCTCATCTCCAACAGGTTGTCGCTAATTCGATCTGTGAAGTCCATGAATCATACTGTGCTGGCACAGATTATCAACAATATAACTCTACAGATGCCTGTTTGAACTATTTGACCCAAGACACGCCATTTGGTAAAGCTTGGGAAGGTGGAAGAGACACTGTATTCTGCAGATCATTACATCAAAACATGGTCTCATACAGACCTTCAGTTCATTGTGAGCATATTGGGCCTTCTGGAGGTGATATGTGTATCAATGGAGACACAGCTTATGAAGAGGTTATCTTCAACTTCCACGAGACTTTTGCCTCGAAGCCTTTCATTAATTTCTAATAATTATATAAATATTGACTCCAAGTGCTTACCCGTAGTCCAGCTCCTCTCTATAGATTCCCAATTCGACTGTTATTCACTGGATGAGTATAGTACTAAGAACAACTTTGCTCATAACCATGCTTATCTAAGATTTTATGATTTTCACGTGACCAATTTCTTGATTTTCAACGGTCGGTGGCAATTAACATGAAGTTCAAAACATCACAACAACAACAACAACAACAATCAATTTAAAGAGACAATTGAGGAAAGAGAAATGTCACTGGAATCTTTGACAACCAATCTGAAGAACGCCTTCGAGGCCAAAGAATACGCAAAAGTGGAAGAATTGATAACACCGATCAAGATTTTGTTAATTTCCAACGATCTATTGATACCAAACCAGTCTAAATTCCAAGACAAGAACTATATCACAGATCTGACTATATCCAGATCAATCCTTGAGATCTCGGCATTCAGTTTCATAAACTTGCAAAAGTTTGACAAGTTTGAGAACATTTTGAATCAATTGAAAGTGTTCTATTTCAACAAGAATCAAGAATTGAACAAATCATCGAAGAAATCAAAGTTATTGAGTTTATACCTCTTACTGTTACTAAGTACCGGTGAATTCGTTCAATTTTACACTGAACTGGAGTATTACCATTCAAACGGAAGCATTGATGACGAAAATGATCAATATTTGAAATTCCCTATAAATTTAGCCAATTGGTTAATTGAAGGTTATTATGATAAAGTTTTCCAAATCCTACTAGAACACAGAACAGAATCAAAACTAAAAGAATTTACAATTTTCAATGATATCTTATTGAGAATCACAAGAGTGGAAATTGGAAAGAGTTTGAATAAAAGTTATGGAAAATCTCTAAGTTTAGAAAACGTCAAGAACTTGTTATACTTGAAAGACACCAATGAACTAAACGACTTGATTGAAGAATTCGACTGGAAGATCGTGAAGAACGAGATCATCTTCAATGATGAAAAAGATATAGACGAAACAAATCTTGAAGATGATGGATTGTCTAATGGTGAAAAACTAGTGAAGAACTCGTTAAATTTCGCTAAAGAGATTGATTCTATCGTTTAGACAACACATGAAATAGACCATCAGTTTCTTCATTCCAAAGACTTGTAGAACTCCTTGTATGCTCCATCCAACTCAAACAAGAATTTTCTTAAATCTTCATCGTTTAATTCGTCAAGCACACCCATCTTATTCAATTTGATCAACCAACTGATCAACAATTCATCTTTCTTTCCAAGTTTATTCAAATTTGTAATCAAATCACTTAATAACGGATATAATTGATCTTTGGCCTTGTAGTTCAATTTTAAAGCATCCATCAAAGTGATAAAATTACCTGTTGTTTCTGCTATCAGTTTGAAATTACCATTCGTCGATTGTCCCGAGGACCCACCAGTATGTTGTGTTTGTGGACGGTGATGTGCCACAGAATGCTCTATCGTCACAGGGATGCCGATCTCCAGACGATTTTTGGCATTCGAGGCATTGATTTGATATTTGTTGATGAAGTGGTCCAGACTGATAAAGCTTTCAAGAACACCGGTCTGTTTCGATATCGTGGTGTATTGTGAGATCAGTTTGGAGACGACTTGAGTGTATTCATCATTTGAGATGTTGTCTTTCAAGTATGACTTCTCCACTAGTTCTAATGTTGTGATGATGGAGTATAACTCAGCAAGGGACTCATTTATTGCTTGTTCTTTGTGTGAATTTGAAAGTGAGATTTCGTCGTAGAAAAGAGGGTTGTTGGATGAAGATGCGGTTGTAGAATACGAGCTCACAGGAGCGTACGCTTGTGAGCTGGACATTGATATTGAGGCTATTTGTTTTTTGGTGTGATATTGTGTTCAGCAAGCAGCTTTTCGTTTTCCGAGATTACTTCTACAAATTATAATGATTTCATAGCGAATTACGAAAATTTATTTTTATCTAGTTTGCTCTTAATAGTGATCACATCAGGCTGTGGATACTTCACAACGTCGTATTTGTTGTCATATCCGAGTTCCCCGTCGCGATATTTCTCCATTTCATCGGCAGCCAGTTTTGATTCCATCATGATCCATTTCAAAATCTTTAATGATCTAGTTCGATCAAATGGACACATGGTGAAAGGCTGCTGAAATTGTACCACGCTGCTATAGTTGTACTTCAGCACACAACGCAGTTCATATCGATATGACACGTAGTTTGACAGGAAAGTCATTGGAGTGTGATGTGTGAAGGGTATTGGATTATCCGAGTCATGATTAATGATCAATGGTGATAGGACATTCTTCTTTGTTGGGATGGCTGTGCTAGACAAAAGTTTGAGCTCCTGTTGTTTCAAGAATTGGGCATAATAGCTCTGAGAGCTTGAAGGTTTCAGACTTATTTGTTTAGAATAGTCATCTTCTAGTTGAGTTTTATCGAATGTGATAGTTTCCGTGTTCAAGACACTCTCTTTTATAAGACCCTTCTCGCATTGACATTCGAAGATCTCCCAGATTGAGACTTCTAGCTTCTTAAGCTTAATCTTTTTCTTGTAATTGATATTCTTGATATTCAGATTAAGCAACAGATCCTCGTTAGGGCCAATCGAAGTTGAAGGAACTGAATAGTTCACTAACAAAAGACGATCTTTCGAGTCCAATGTTTTCGTTATTGGTTCATTGAATTGACGATAGAGAGGTAGTGTGTCATAGGTTTGGACAACAACTGGAAATTGGAAGACTTTCAAGAGTTTGTTTATCAAGAGTTCCACTTTAAGGTAATGTTGAGTAGTTGATCTTGAGGAATCATTTGTAGCAGGGATTGTATTTTTGATTGGAACGATAAAAGGAATATCCATCCCCAGAATTCGATCATTCACTTTCTTGAGAATCTCATAGTTCACAAGAGTGTTGCTTGGTTGAATATCTCTGGCTTTGAACTTCAGTTGATCGATTGTGATGAATTGGATCTTAATTGATTGGACCAACTGCGGCACGGACTCGTTAGTTCGCAGTTCGAATGTTCCTCTGATGGTAGGATATGTCTTAGGTACACCAGGTGAGCCCCTCACAAGTGAGTAGTTGGTTGGTTTTATATCAACAGTGGCCATTATTATCAGATGATGAGAACCAAGATGCCTAACTTTTTAGCTGTGTCTATTATTATCAAGTATTCGATATGACCGTATTTCAACTTTATTAGTCTGAGTGATTGATCAACTTTCAACGAATGTTCAATAACAGCAGTGATCTTGTTCAATGATATGGTAGCTTCAGAAGTCTCTAATTTCAGGATCTTTTCATTATCATATATCCACCCGTTCAGTAAAGTATATGAATCCAATTGAAAAGTGAGAAATTTGAAGACGGAGTTTTTGGCAGAGTTCTTCAAGGATTGTTGTAGGAACTGGTAGTTTGAAATAGACTCGATTAACGAATTGGAAGGCAAATCGACGAACTCAGAAGCTGGGGATGATGACATGTGTCGGAATTTGTCAATAAAATTTGGCGTTGTTTTGATTAATTTTCCTTGTTTATTTTTGGTGTGTGATTTCTTATGTAAACAAATTTGATGAGCACGTGACTATTTCAACTGTGGATCAGTGAAGAAATTGGTAGATTAACTGGGTATCTTTATCATTATGTAGAGTGTCTGGTAGTATATTCAGACTAGTGGTATTCATATTATACTGTTCATAGGCTGAACAATACAGTTTTGAAATTTTTAAGAATCACATACCGATTAAATGATCTTTTAGATCTGTGAAGTAATGGTCATGTTTATTTTTGGTAATAATGTTTCTAATTTTTAAAAGTAGCTATTTAGTTCAGTAGAGTAGATATTATGATACTACAGACGGTTCTGAACACTCTGGTTTTATTTACATTCAGTTTAAATATATTTTGAGTCTTCAATATGTCAAATAAAATTTGCCGGTACTAGTGTTCGGATTTCCGTTAAATCCCGATATGGCGACGCAACTAGATAAAGCACAGTACATACATTTACGACGATTACGACGCAAACTTTTAAATATACTACAGTTGTATTAATTTTTAGTGGACATAGCCCCTGTTCAAGTTTACTTGTGAAAGGGTTTATAATGGGCCGAGTTGCTGGTTTTGGCTAGTTATTGGCTTTTTTGGTTGTTTTTCTGATCTGACCCTGCTACAATATTCCTTTTAAGCGTATACAAAGATGGCTGAACGTGCAAACGGATACTACGTCTATTCACCTTCATTGGTCGCAGCTGCAATCTTCTTCTCTCTCTTCGTGCTCACACTCGGAATCAAATCGTTCTATTTGACGAAATTCATAGCATCAACTTCTAAAAGGTTCCCACTTGATGGGACCAAGGCTGAGTCAGAAAGTTCTCCAAATGAAACCGTTGATGCTTCCACTATGAAGCCACATAGACTGATGTGTTCTGGACCATCTATTCCTATTATTTTGGGTCTTGGGATCGAAGTCGGTGGATACATTGCTCGTTTGGTCACAATTCATCAACCAATGAACTTGACTGCTTATATCATTGGACAAGTGTTCATCCTGATAGCACCAAGTCTTATAGCTGGTGGAGTTTATATGATATTTGGAAGAATCAAAAACGCACTAGATGCTCATGATTTGTCATTTGTGAAGTCGAAGCATTTAACGACAGTGCTTGTTATCTTTGATGTTATCAGTGCTATGATTCAAGCTGCTGCTGGTGGATTGATGTCACAGAAAAAGTCAGAAGATACTGGTTTTGCTTTAGCAATGGCTGGTTTTGTCATTCAGATTCTTGTCTTCTCACTGTTTGTTCTATTGGCTTCGAGATTCATGTTCTTGATCAAGAAAACACCAACAAAACTGGTTACCCAGATTGATAAGAATATCGAAGATACAAAGGTGAAATGTCCATGGAAAACCTTGATGTGGATATTGGTCGCTGCAATGTGCTTGACAACTATCAGATGTGTTTTGAGATTGATTGAGTTCGCACAGAAGACAGACGGTGTTTTATGGATGCACGAAGTTGCTTATTACACTATTGATGCACTACCTATCTTTGTTGCTTCTTCTTTGGTATGTCTCTTTGATGTGGAAACCATATTATGGAAACTTCAAGCTCATAGTGTGTTGTCAAATCATGAGGATAATAAGTCAAACAATTCAATTTCACAAGCCTCAGCTTAGTTGGACGATATGACGACCTAAATTTCGATGAATAATATCATACTGTTCTGATTATTCATGATGATGCCCTCCTAGGTTGTCATGCATTTGTCAAATCATGCATTTCATGTACCACTTATCTTATGTGTACTGAATATTGATGCACGGCTACTGTGGTGATCCCTACTTCAATTTACCAACTAGGGTCCGCTCGAGGTTAAGAGAATGATTCCTATTGGTTGCTAGTGGCTGAGGCGAACGGTCCAAGGATCTGCTCTTTGTCATCACACATCTGGGTTGTGTATCTTCAAGCTGGGTAGCTCTTTGAATCCTGAACTTTATGGTCAAAGAAAATAGCTCCGAAATGGACTTTGAAGACTGTGTGCTGTGTATTTAGGCATATTCATCTTCAACGAAACTACTGCTAGATGCTACTATATGACAGTTACTGTAGTGGGTGGCTTGATCCTACTTTTCTCAGGCTAATTCTGAATTCTTACCCCTGAATCATGACACATTCGCCGATAAGTGAGGTAAATGACTTGCAATTGATAGTGGATGATCAGCAACATGCGGTGTCAGATCAAAAGAACGGACATCACTCTGAACGATTAGACTTGAATCTTGACACATATCACCGATACAATACGCATCAAGAACCAATCATATCGTTCTCAGTTGCGGACATGTATGCACCTACTTTCAATTTGAGCCGATACCCCTTCTCTGATTGGTTCAGTTTTGTGTATGCTGTAGATCCCCCTGGCGCAGATTGTATAACGATCATGATTTATAATCATCTTGATATATTTCTTGTCAGTTCAGATAAAAATAGAGGACCCTGGTAAAGAGAGACTGAAGTTGAATACAGAGTTACATGTACGGTTACTGTCTCACCCATACAATTGTTATTGATATCCAGCAAGAGCAATTGTAAAGCTGGGGTCCAGAATCGAGAGATCATATCTCCTTCCCGTTTTGTTATCATGATCTAGAGAGATAGAAGATCGGCTGGGATCAAGGATCGGCCGGTTTGTGAAGCGGCAAGCCTCAAAGTTCCCAACACAAAGAACTCCGCAGAAGTTTGTCACATAGCTTTATATTTTGATGAGACACTTTCCGTTCAACTAGGCGTGACAATCATATGCGGAGGTTTTTTTTATAAAGTGAGGATGCATTTGCACATGCAAGTCAATGGCACAAACTCAAGATCAGGCTATGTTTGACACTTCTTAGATCTGAATGACGTGACTTGGATCTGGAAGTTGGGTGTTCTTCTCTGAGAGCAGTCTGTGAATTGTGATGTAATTTATGCGATCTAAACGAGGTCAGAACATAAGCTGTCAATTGCCAATATATTGAGCCCAACAAGACACACGGTTCTACTCTTTCTGTATCTCTCCTATCCCAAAACAGTTACGTGTTTGTTTACCTTTTACCTATTATGTTGGAAAACATGCATACTTGTTTACAAAAACACCCGATTTCGCGTGTTTGTTGTGAAATTGGGTGTCAAGTACACGTCCAAAACACGAAAAGTGAAACACGAAATGGCGTTTGTCACGTGAATTTCGTTTATTTGCAGTGAAATTCGTTTAGCGCGGAGCTGAACGAGGATTCCTTGACGATCTTTCGTTATTTTTGCTAAAAAATAACGAAAGATCATCGAGATTTGAGTTTTTTCGCTGACATAAGCCGAAGGCTTGCATCGGCTCAATTCAGAAATCGCCTGATTTCTGTCGTTTACACAAATATGCAGTGTTTTGGTATGGCGCAAAAGTCCTTTTTTGTGTGAGCTGATATCTGATCACCGATCATGGTATATAAAAGGAGAAGCACCCGCTGCTTTCTTATAACCATTCAATACAGAATCATCAGTCACTGCTACAACTCTCACTAAACAACAAACCCTTGCTCTACAATGTTCTCATCTACCATTCGTGCTGGTAACTTCAGATACCGTTCCCAAACAAAATCCATCCAATCACTTTTGATGCTGAGCTACTTGTCACTAGGTCTTACCTTGCCATTCGTCTTGCCTCTACAGAAACATCTAAAGCTCAATGCCAACAACCAAGGTGTCAACAGAATTGGTGTTATTGGTCTAAACTCATTTGTGAAGTTGTGAGTCTCATTGATTTACTCGTTCCAATATAAACTTGGGTTACTTCTGCGTTTGATGTTCTTGGTGTTACATTTGGTTTTATCTACTAAAGAAACTGGTTTCTTCTTTTCACTTCTACAAGGTTCAGGGTCTTTACCCTTGTCTCCTTTCCTCTCTCTCTCTTGCTTATGATGTTTCATTTGAGGTAACATGGTGCTCAATTGTTACACATTACTAGTGTCATCACTACGATGACTACAATTGATTAATTTAATGATATAATGGTTGGTCTAATGTTTGTTTGGGGGGTTATCGACCAGCGTTATGGTTTTTGTTCGGTTAATACAGGTGTTCGTTCTTTATCTTTGTGTAGTAATGATGATGTCTGGGCCCAGCCTTGACCAGCGTCAACTCCAAGTCGTCTTGATAATCGCTGGATCAAGCCAAGATTGGAATCTCTCCACTACCACTGAAGTTCACAAAACTCAGTTTGGGAGGTGGGCAACTGGACAGTATTTTTTAGCCTAAGTTAGCCTCATTGATTACCCGAAATATTCAACTCAACCCGCCGCAGCTGAATATATCCAGATTCGGCTCACTGTTACCACAAATCATGAACCAACATGCCTGAGTCTCATAGCTTGAGTTATAAAGCTAATAATGATCAATTAAAGTAAGAACTCTGTAATTTACAGCAAGCTGTCGATAGTATAGTGCCAAATTTGACATATTGTCACGTGACGATAGATCAAAAAACATCTGGAAACATCACAATAAGGAAATTACTTAAATAGGCGTGATGACATAAGATTTTTTTTCTTCGTTGGTCAATGGTGAAAAAAAAAATATAGTGAATCTGAGTATGGTGTTTGGTGTTGTTTCTACAGAGTTATTTCACTATTAAAAGTATGTTTGGCGTCGGTGCTATGTATATCAACATCTTCAAGATCTTTGGTCATCTTAGGAAATCTATTCCAGGTTTTGTTGTTTGATTTGAGCAGTTCTTGTTGATGCTAAACAGAGTCATGGCAACATTGAAGCAAAGAGTCATTTTACTAACTACTGATCTCCAGAATGAGTACCTCAACCTGTAGATACTATGAAAACAAGTACCCAGAAATTGACGATGTCGTCATGGTCAACGTTCAACAAATTGCTGAAATGGGTGCTTATGTTAAACTTCTAGAATATGACAACATTGAAGGTATGGTTCTATTATCAGAATTATCCAGAAGACGTATCCGTTCCATCCAAAAGTTGATTAGAGTTGGTAAGAACGAAGTTGTTGTTGTGCTAAGAGTTGACAAGGAAAAAGGTTACATTGATTTATCAAAACGTCGTGTTAACTCTGAAGATATCATAAAATGTGAGGAAAGATATAACAAGTCAAAAGCTTCTCACTCAATTTTGCGTCATTGTGCTGAGAAATTCGGTATCCCATTAGAAACCCTATATCAAACCATTGGATGGCCATTAAGTCGAAAATACGGCCATGTCTATGATGCTTTCAAGATCTCAATCACTGATGATTCCGTCTTTGAAGGTATCCAAGCCCCAACTGAAGATATCTTAGCTGAATTAAGATCATACATTTCACGTCGTTTGACTCCACAAGCCATCAAAGTTCGTGCTGATGTTGAAGTTTCCTGTTTCAGTTATGAAGGTATTGATGCCATTAAAGATGCTTTAAGAGCTGCTGAAGCTTTATCAACCGAGCAATTACAAGTCAAAGTTAAACTAGTTGCTGCTCCATTATACGTTGTAACAACCCAAGCTTTGGACAAACAGCAAGGTATTGATATATTGACAAAAGCTTTGGAAGTCATTGAGGAAAAAATCACCGCTGTGGGTGGTTCAGCTACCGTTACAATGGCTCCAAAAGCTGTCACTGCAACTGAAGATGCTGAGTTACAGGCTTTGTTGGAACGTAAAGAATTGGAAGCTGCTGAAGAAGACTCTGAGGAATCTGACAGTGAGACCGAGGAATAGACCGTTTGAAGGGTTATGGTAAGAGGGGGTGGTGTATTATCGCATTAGAGATGTCTTTGTCTACTTAGGTTAAGCATATAATTTGAATGTATATATGTGAACGTTTTTGATAGTCAAGGCTTCCTTTAAGACCAAATAGTAGTTTCTTAAAGTGAGAGTTGCTCAAGAATAATTAATTGCTTCTTCAATCGCCAGTTTCGAATCATTAGCATAGACAATACTCAAGTGACCATTGTGTACCTTATCGTAGTGCTCAACTGATAACCTCACCTTCAGATCTGTTTTCCTACCCTTAGCTTCTTTGAATATGCGTATCCAGAACGGTGCTAAGTAAGTTGTCTCAAACAGACCAGTATTTAATTCGTTAAAGAAGCACTGTGAACCGAGATCAAAACTCTCTAAAGTCTTGAAGTCAATTAGATGGAAAAGTGTAAACTTCTCAGCTAGGTAGTAGAGTCCTGGTATCACAAAAATCGTACTGAAATCATTCACCTCAGCTTTCAGAACTTTGTCCAAGTAAATCAGATTCTTTGCATTAGGCTGTTTGATATAGTCGTAACTACTCAAGGTCTCACTTATCTTGAATCTTCTGAGTCGTAGCTGTCCAAGTCTGTTATTTGGATCATTCAAGAATCTGTTTGGTATAGTAACGAAATGATAAATTGCAAAGAAGAACTTCTTAAAAAGCACTCGATTGACACCATTGTGGAATACCAACTCCAGGGATTCTAGTCTATTGAAAATATCAGTGATTCTAGAGGCTTTGAAGAAGTGATCCATCTCATTGAATTTGGTGTTCATTTCAATATATTTGAGCCCAAGTCTCTTCATAAGATCACCGGTTGTCAGACCCTTTGCACATGTTAAGTGTGTCAATCTTAGTTCTTTCAGTGTTCTTGGTGTACAGAGCTTCAACACTTCAGTCGCGTTACCAATGTCTGAGAATGAAATGGTTAGACTTGACAAGTTACTCAACAGTAACTTGTAATGATCCCCCACTCTGGTAGCATAGGTCAGTGGGTTGAAGAGCTTCTTAGCTCTGCTTGATTTGATGACTTCTAGTAGTTCCTTGTGCATCACTATTGGAAGATCCAAAAAGCGGCATGAATCACTAAGATCACATATAATTCTGGCAAAACCATTGACAATGAAAGAAGGGAGTGATGATTTGCAGCACTTGACACAATCAACTTGGTAATCTCTGAAAAAGTTAATATCGTAGAAAAGTTCAGTTTTGTAACTCAACTTTGTGAAGAAGAGCAAGTTTCCTGGTGCAAGCTCGAAAAGACTGAACTGCTTGATGCAGTTCGCGAGCTTGAAGCCTTTGTTGTAGCTGAACCTCCTCTCATTGATGGATCTAAAGAACTTGCAAATAGACTTCTTAGTGGAAATGACACTAATTGTGGAGCAGTATTTGAACCTGAGTTTCGGTTGAATATCAGCTACGGTCTTCAAGGGTTTGGTCAAGGAAAGTAGGAGGATGCTGGAATATAAATGTTTGATTGAGGAACCGTAGCACAGTTTGCTGCATCGGACCAACGAAGCCTTTGTCTTCTGGTCACAATGAAGTGCGATGGTAGAAATGATGCCCTCATTAAACTCATCAATCATTGTGCAAGTTAGTTCCGATACCGAGCAGCAGACTGCACAATGGACAAAAATTCATCCTGATCCAATATAAGAGGTCAAAAACATGAGATATTTCAGCCAAAAGTGGCCGATGAGATGTATTAGACGTACGAGCGTACATAAAGCTTATCACTAACTATTAAAAAAGATTACCCGGTCGATTCATTTTCAGTTAGTGCGAATTTTACTAATTATATTGGAGCATGACTTAAAGCAATTCATTGATTTGGCACTTTAAGGACTTCAAATGGCTAGTTCAGTCAACATAATAACGCCCAGAGTGTTATGGAATGCTCTCAGGAGACCCTGTAAAAATTTTGGAGCCTCAAACTACAAATATCTATCCAGCTTCGCATCCTTGAAGATCCACCGTACAAAAACTCTACAGACACCAAACGGGCTAGACAATGCATCGTTGTTGCTAGAGAGAAACTTCGTTCATAGATCACAGATTTCACACTCAGATACAGTCAGCTTTAGATGTACGGTGTTCGATGCACTGGGCAACTTATCCTCCATCTCGAAGGAGATCAAAAGATCAGAGCTGGTTTCAAAATATGGTCTCTTTCCTAGAGACCTGAGAAAGCTAGAAACGACTGGGTTCAGGAACGACATTGCACCTTCCATCTCTGTTAGAAAGTCATCAATAGTGGTGAACTTATTGCATATAAGGGCTCTGATAAAAGCCGATACTGTCATTTTGTTCGATAACCTAACACTAAGGAACTCTGACAGTCAGACACAGTTTATTAATGATTTACAGTCACGGTTGAAGATAGGGAGAATGGAATCAGATCTACCTTATGAGATTAGGGCATTGGAAGCCATATTGATTTCCGCTTTGAACAATCTAAGTGCAGAAATGAAAGTCAATGTCACGATGACTCAAGGACTACTGAACGATTTGGAGCAAGACGTTACTAGAGACAAGTTGAGAAACCTACTGATACAGAACAAGAAGATTTCGAGATTCGCACAGAGAACAACACTAGTGAGAGATGTGATTGATGAGCTTCTGGACAATGATGATGATCTTGCTGGAATGTATCTCACTGATAAAGTCAACGGCAACCCGAGAGAGATTAACGATCATGCAGAAGTGGAAATGTTACTAGAGTCATACTACAAACATTGTGATGAGATCGTGCAAACCATCAACAGCTCTATTTCAAATGTGCGTACCACTGAAGAGATTATCAATATAATCCTAGATTCTCACAGAAACCAGCTGATGTTACTAGGACTGAAGTTCTCAATCGGACTACTATCACTATCACTTGGGATGTTCTTCGCATCAGCATATGGTATGAACTTGGAGAACTTCATTGAGGAACAGGATTGGGGTATGGGCGTCGTTATTGTTGGTTCTTTGCTCTCTATGCTCGTCCTGTTCGGCTATAGTATGGGCCACTTGAAGAAGCTGCAGAAGATCACCATGATGGGAGACCACTACCGAAACGGTGCGACCAAGAAGTGATTATATTTATTAGAAGTAGTTGTACATAGTACTGATATAATTTAATGTGACAAATGACGACAGCAACTTTTTTATCTTTTTGATCTGTACAGAAAAATCAAAAATTGACATTTTGACACCTCTTTACAAATCCACGTACCTCAAACTAAAAACAAATTAAGAATCTGCCGAAGTGCTAAGTTACAGTGACCGAGTACTAAGGGAAGACAAGACACACAAGAGGATGTCGCTTTCATTTGAAGATCTGTTCTCTTTCGAGATCTTCTTCATTATTTTGAGAGAGTCTTTGGAGATAATCATCATTGTGTCTATTTTATTGGCATTCTTGAAACAATCACTGGTGCTGCATCATTCGAGAAACACGCTATCAGAGCAGTCTTCATTACAAAGGAGTGGTGATGACTCTGATGTAGCTGAGCTGCTTCTAGCATCGAGTCGTGATGGTTTCCATGCAGAAGAAGTTGTGACTAGAGCTGGTTCGGAAGAATTGACAGAAGAAGGAAGTAAACTATACAAGCAATTCAGACTACAAATCTGGTCGGGTAGTCTTTTAGGACTACTGGTATCATTAATGATTGGCGGTGCTTTCATTGCTGTTTTCTACATCGTCGGTACTGATCTATGGTCCTTGAGTGAGCACTACTACGAAGGTAGTTTGAGTTTACTGGCTTCAATCGTGATCTCTATAATGGGATTGTTCTTCTTAAGATTGGGAAAGTTGAAAGAGAAGTTCAGGGTGAAATTAGCTAGTATATTGATTCAAAAATCACCAGAAGAACTAGCTGACAGTAGAAGATCAAGGTTCAAAATATATTTGGAAAAATATGCCTTGTTTTTCTTACCTTTCATAACTTGTTTGAGAGAATCTTTGGAAGCCTTTGTGTTCATTGGAGGTGTTGGTATCAGCCAGCCTCTTTCCACATTACCATTGTCTTCGTTATTGGGTGTAATTACATCTGCCGTGGTCGGTTACTACATCTACAAGAGCTCAAACTCACTGTCCTTGAAGATCTTCCTGATCTCCACGACATCTCTGCTGTACTTGATTGCAGCTGGATTATTCTCGAAGAGTATCTGGCAGTTTGAGTTGCAAAGATACATCAATCTATGTCATGGTCAAGACATGTCTGAGGTAGGCTCGGGGCCAGGTTCTTATGATATCACCAACTCGGTGTGGCATGTGAACTGCTGTAATGGAGAGATGGATGGCTTGTGGATGATATTCACTGCAATCTTTGGCTGGACTAATAGTGCTACATGGGGTAGTGTTATAAGCTATAACGTTTTCTGGATTTTCATAATCATGGCTGTGAAGAGCTTCAGCTTCGAAGAGAAACATGGTTACTTCCCTTGGATACCGATTGCTTTCCAAAAAAGAAGACTACAAAAGAAGTATAATTTTTTGAAAAAGAGGGAAAGAGTTTTGAGACATGATACCTATATTCCAGAAAGTTTACTAGGTGAATCGTCACCAAAATGACCAAAAACAAAAATATTACAGGACCTATGGCACCTCCCATGTATAACGATTGTAGTGGCCGACGTGTATTATCCAAAACAGAGCGTTTAGTGGCTGGAAAGATGCCAAAAAAAAAATAGCGAAATCTGCTTCCAGTCAGAGTCGAACTGACGATCGCCACATTACTAGTGTGGCGCCTTACCAACTTGGCCATAGAAGCTAATTTCGAACTGTTAAAGGCGTCGAAACGCTGCGCCATCCATTTGGCGCAGTGGTAGGGGACACAAACGCAAGTCAAACCCTTTAATTGACAAGGGACATAAAGGTGTAAATGATTTAAGAGGCCGTGCTTTTCAGAAATGTGATTCTGACGTTTCTGAATTGCGTCTTAACTCTCATCTACATGAGGTGCAAAGTTTGTAAACTATTGAATCAAGAAAATTGCGCGCTGCTGAAGTTAAATGCCGAGTCTTTCTTTCGCGTTTGGGCTTCCAAGTCGTTTAATGTGACACCCAATTTGACTGCAAGCCGCAAAATTGGTGAGTTCCGATAACTCTCGATTTAAGCTAAGCATTTCGCTGTCCATAATTATATGAACGTCGTCGAGCTGTTGGTTTCAGCTTCATACAATCACTGACAACACGGGCTATTGCTATTGACGAACATGGGACAGCGACAAATTCGGTATCGTTGGTTGCTCTTGCCAGTGGTTGTGATTATGGTCATCTTCACTTTGTATACCCCATCTTATTCACTGACATCCACCACTAGCAGAAACCCAATCAAAGTGACAGCAACTGATCTGAGACAGGGCATTAATCACAAACCTAAGGACAATGGTAAAAGAGTGAAGGCGACTTTCCTGACGATCTGCTCCAATGACGATATCTGGGACATCCTACAAACCATCAGTGAGCTGGAAGACAGATTCAATGGTCGCTATCATTACGATTGGGTCTTCTTGAGTGATCAAAGTTTCACTCGAGAGTTCCAAGAGCTAGCATCAGGTCTGATATCTGGTCAAGCACATTTCGGGGTCATTGATAGACATGAGTGGAAGTTCCCTGAGCACGTTGATCCTGAACGTTCATTATACGCGAGACTGAAAATGAGACAAGAAGGTGTTATTGACGGGTACTCGTTACCGTTCAGACATAAGGCGAGATACTGGCTGAGGTTCTTTGCAAACCATGAGCTATTGCAAGGCTATGATTATTACTGGAGAGTTGAACCAAAAGCAAGAATTACTTGTGACATTACATACGATGTGTTCAGATTCATGAAGGACGAAAAGAAGACATATGGATTCCTGAATGGCTTCCGTGAAAATGCAAACACTGTGCCAACGATATGGAACACTACTCAAGAATTTATTGAACAATACAACCAAACTGATATTTTCCCAAAGGATAACATGGTTCTATTCATCACGTCAAACCAACTCGGTGAGATGTTCTCCACCTGTTCGTATTGGACAAACTTCGAAGTGGGTGACTTAAACTTTTTCAGATCTACAAGATATCAAACATTTGCGGACTTCTTTGATCAAAGTGGTGGTATTTATTACGAGAGATGGGGAGATGCTCCAATGAGATCCATTGGTATATCACTACTGCTCACATTGAAAGATCTCCATTTCTTCACTGACATTGGTTACTCATATGATGGTCTAACAATGTGTCCGACAGAACCTGATGTCAGATTAGAAAACAGATGTTCTTGCAACCAAAAAAAGAGTATCATGTGGAATCCTAAATTCTGCATGCACAAGTACTTCCTACTGAATCAACTAGAGAGACCAGATGGATGGAGAGATGCTATGAATAGAGGTCTATAAGTCTATATAAAATTAAATCTTATCAAAAAGATCATCGACGGTTACGAGCCCACATACTCTGCTCAATGTTGTATAACTAGATTTGAGTACAAAAATGTTCTCAATTTCTACAATTCCTCTCTCAGTATCTATCCAGACAGATCTGGATCCTTTAGTCCAATTTTGACGTGCAATCATTACTGGAAATCATTAAAATCAGGTTATAACACGATGGACAATAAAGATCTCTTGCTGAAGTTTGCAAGCTTGGCAGTGGCAGTAGAACAGAATGATCAACAAGAGCAAATTCCACCAGTAAATCAGTTGCGTAAGGTTTCGCCTGGTCCTTCAATGAGACCTGGGCAGCAGCCTCAGATCGCAGCATTGGATTCCATATATCGTTTGGAAAACAACACACCGGAAGATCAACTTGAACAGGCTCTGGAATTACACAATATGAAACAGGATCTCTGCCAGCAGTGGATCCAGTATGGTCAATTCTTGTCTTAATGAAGACAAGCTATCTCGTCACAGTTCGCTACATTCCTGGTTGAGAACACAAACATCAGATTGAAATCTATATCTTGTTATACTTGATGTAACAAAACCACCGTTTAGCCACTCAATGGCAAGCGTTAGTTGAACAGCAAAATGAAACTGTCCCTTCCACACATAAAAAAATATTGACTATCTTGCAAAAGCTTTGAAACAGCTTAAGCATGATCTTGCCAGTTTTCAGGTTTTGGTAATTGGTTAACAGTGTGGAACTTCTCACCACATGAGTAACCTTTGAAGGTGAAATCGTCTTTTGGATTACACATACAGTTGTGTTCCAATCTGAACTCATCATTGATAGGACAGTTGTGGAATGGGTTATGGAAGTAACCAACATCTGGGAAGTAATGGACTTGGTCTCTTTCCAAAAATAGAGCAGCAGCAATAGAATGAACTGGAGCATCACCCCATCTTTCGTAGAAGAAACCACCCGCTTTGTCCAAATGCTCGAAATACTTCGTGTAAGCTTCACCTCTCCAAAAGTTCAAGTCACCAATTTCAAAATTGGACCAGAAATGACACATGTTGTAAGAAGCACCACCATCATCAGAAACGAAATCCATCATGTTGTTCTTTGGTAGATATTGAGGGTTTTCTTTGATGAAAGCTTTGGTTTCTTGCCATAGAGTGGTAACAGTATCAGCATATTCATGGATAGAGATGGTGAAACCGTATTTCTTGTTGTTATCTTTCATGAATTGGAAAACATCATAGTTCACATCACAGTAGATTCTGATATCAGGTTCAACTCTCCAGTAGTATTCATAATCTTGTAATAATTCATGTCTGTAGAAGAAACCAGATTCGAAACGACACATATGTCTGTAGGAAACAGAATCACCATAGATGATTTTCTTCTTTTTCATCTCTTCTCTTGTGGCAGCAGCTCTATCTAAATCAATCCATTCTGGGAATGACCAATGTTCTTTTGGAATCAAACCGTATTTGGTTTGACCGGTGATCAAAGCACTGGTAGTTCTCTTGAACTCAGCACTGAAAGGTTCATCATTCAGGAAAACCCAATCGTAGTTATATTTGTTGTTGAAACGATCTTGAACATGTCTAATGGAACCGATCAAGGACCACAAATCACGATTTCTGGCCAAGGAGACGAAAGTAGCTTTCACGTCACCTTTCTTACCTTGTTTCTTCAATTGAGAGTCATCGAACCCAGGGATTGTAGAAGCACCTTGATAAATAGCACCCGAGGCTGGTTTAACCACTTTGGCGGTTGATTTTGGAGCAGACGACGAGTTACCAGTGGAGGCAACAAAGGTTGTAGTGGACCCTTTTGAGAGCAGAAAGACGGTCAGGATCAGCGCGATGGCCAATGCACCGAATCTGACAATACGAGCGTCCGAGCGGGCCATTTTGGTAATGTTTTAAGCACGAACAGTCCGTTGAGAAGCGTTGATTATTGGGAGTTTTAACTGAAATCTCCACGTCGTTTGAAAAATAGCAAAACCATAAAATTAATAAAAAACAAAAAAAAAAAAAAAAAAAAAAAAACACGCGAAAATTTTTGTGAATTTTATTAGGTTTCTTGGTAAAACTCTAATAGTAGCGTGTCGATTTGAACGGGAAGAAATGGGTCTGATTGGTAGTTAATAGTACATATGTGCTAGTTATACCCTGATTCCCCGGTTGAGTTTTTTCCACTGTCTAAACAGACCTAATATTGATCTGTTTCAGACTGAATCTCATCTTTAAGCGATGCAGCAAGGGACTATTGTTAAATTTACGTGTCGTGAGACTGTTTCATCTACAAAAACCTCATGAAGGTACCAAGTCGAACAATAGAAAAGCCCTTACTAGTGTAGATTCTAATCTTTTCTAGAAGGTGACGCTTTTTTTCTTTGACGTGTTTGTTTCTTATCAGTTACTATATGACTACAGTTAGATAATTGACATAACAATAATGCGTAAAATATTAATCACAATTCAACCTGCATATAGGGCAAATGGGCTAGAGATCAGCTTCTCTCAGCTCAACATCCAACTGCAAGTCATAGGACGCGAATTTTCTTGCAGGTATCTTCTTTTCGAACAAGACATCCAGTTCTTCGTAAGTACGGCCTCTAGTCTCTGGAAGTCTGAAGAAACTCCAAACTAACACACAAGTTGCGGTTCCTAACCAGACATATGCGGTTTTACCCTTCAAGTTGGCCTCAGTCGGATTGATCAAGTATGGTTCAACAACGTTAGAAATCAAAGAAACAACACAATAAGTACCTCTTGCTATAGCAACAGTTTCTGAACGTCGTCTAGAAGATGAGATCTCTGAACTGTAGACAAAGGCCAGAGGACCGATAGTCAAAGCATATGAAGCAACCCATATTAGAACTATACCACATTGAGCCCATTTCAACGCCGCTGATTGTACTGCGGGAGTACCCATGGCACCAATAACTAACAAGACAACAGTAAGCACAAAATAACCACTGACGTAAATAGGACGTCTACCAAAGCGTCCCAGTAAGAACCAACTGCACACAGTACCAGACCATGCAATACCAGTGACACCAAGATTCAATTTGTATGTATCATCAGCACTCAAACCAGCTTGAGAGAAGAAATAGGAAGGACTATAAGCGAAAGTTGAACCAGATAGAACTTGACCAGCAAATGCAATACAAGCAATTTCAGTTCTTCTACGATCAGTACCTTTGAAACATTTCAGGTAGCCTTCCAGAGCACCAGTCTTACGGACACCACCAGCTTCAAAGTCTTCTTTCTGTTTCTCCAACTCATTGGTACGGATCATCATTGCTACTCTTTCATGTGCTTTGTGATGGATGGATTTGTGTGATAATCTTTTGACTGCTTTGATAGCCTGTTCAGTCTTACCTTTTCTGATCAACCATTGGGGTGAGTCAGGTGCTAGGAAACTGAGAACAAATAGAGGGATAACCCAGACCCATTGGACTGCGAATGGGATTCTATATGACCACTGAGTGGTATTGTTGACCAAGGCTCTCAAAACACCAGCGGCAACAAACTGACCAGTTGCCCAACATAAATTGACATAAGCAGTCAAGTAACCTCTTAGATTCAAGTTCAAGATTTCTGAAGAGTAAGAAGGACCAAGTACAGCAAAGATACCCCAAGTCAAACCACAGAAGATCTGACCAACCAGAAGTTGTTTCACACCTTGAGCGAAGAATGGAATGAAGATGAAAGCAGCCATGAAGACCAAAGCCACCATGGCAACATGTCTATGACCAAATCTCTCTACCAACATACCGTTCATGACAGTACCAACAACGGTACCTGCAGAAGCAGCACAGGTCAAGGCAACTTGCCAACTACCACTTAGTTCAAAATCACCGGGTCTGTATTCAGTACCGTACTTCTCTTTGAAACTAGGGTAAGCGAAGAAACTTGAGATCAGGATGTTATCATATCCTTCCATGATGATGGTGGCACTCATGACCATTGCCCAGAAGATAGAACTCTTGTAGAGTCTTAAGGAATCTTTCAAAGTGGTTTCATGCTCGTCGTTTGTAGCCTTTGTAGCATCTTCATAGACTGTGTTGGAGACCTTGAGATCCTTGTTGTCATTGTCGTTGTGGAGACTCGAGCCCGAAACATCTTCGAGATGCTCGATGGACGGTTTGATTTTATCGGCCATGCTTAGGGTCAATCATCAACAGTTCGACAAACGGATAAACCTTTTGTGATATATATATATACAGCACCCAACAACACCTCCACTAAATCTCGACACCATCCACAATCAAACACAGTAGTGACCAAAAGCGGCTACCAACTTGCTTCCAAAAGTTGCGGCCGAGCAGCAAACGCAAAGTGACATCTCTGATTTCATTCCGTTGAAAGCGGACAGTTATTCACATGCTCAGATGTTCCATGATGAGACTCAATCAGAAGCGGTGATCTGATAACGGGGTATGTAGATTGTAGTATATTGTTAGCAATGTATATGTTTAGCCTGTAAGACCGAGCGGAGCCCAAGCCTTCTGCAACAATAAGGTACTGTACATCGGACAATCCATGAAGAGTAACACCCGACGCACCCCAGAATATGGAACTTATGGAACATTGAATAGACCGAGCGAGAATTCAGCCTGAGTGGAGTAATAGATGTAATAGGCGATCATCATACAAAATAGCAGTGCTTCGAACCACTGACACCTCAAATCAACAAATTACAGTGAATGAGGTGTATTGTTGGTTAACAGAAAGGCATGACCTTGAGAGAATGTCGCAGCGAGAAAACGGGCGAGTGTTCTGGTGGTGGTTAACTATGCAGTTATTGCGATAATCTGGCCCAAAGCGTCTTGTTACGCGACCATCGGGCATGGTATATCAGTATGCTCGAGGATCGAGATAGACATATAACCAACGGACAATAGTGCAGTGGTGGTGAGAGGCCTAGATAGCATGAGATGTGATATTCATATTTAAAAGATTGGTTTCTTCTAGTTCTGCAATGAATCAAGAGAACTTTGCTTTAGAAACTATACGCAAAATGACTGACAGAAGCTTGGAATCAGACACTAGATTCAGCAGAGGAATGTGGGAGCTCAAAGAGGGCGTTTCCATCAGATGGGCTCAAAGCACTTTCAAGAGTGAGATCAAAGAAGATGGATCTCTGTACAATCTGGCTGCCACAGTGCCATTGTCTTCAAGAGGTGCCCAATTGAACAACCCAACCATCTCTACCAAATTGCACTCTCCAGCTGAAGGAATCATCGGTGTTGAACATTACCATCACCAGTCCAAGTACTTCAATTCCAAAGAACCACGGTTCGAATTGAACAAGTCTGAAGGTGCTGGTCACTTCAAGACAACCTCAACCGATGAACACTTAACATTGGCTGCTGCTGGTGAAGTTCAAGCTACTGTTCAGAAGAAGAACTTTGGAATTGATTTCACAAACTCTCAAAATGGTAAATTGTTAACCAAACTAGGCTTCAGATCTGTTGGATGGGTCTCTGACTCCAGATACAAACAAAAAGATGGGTCTCCTTCTACTTACACCACTTTCCAATTACACGTTTCCAATGGTGAGAAGTTCTTCGGTTTAGGTGAAAGATTCGGTCCTTACGTTAAGAATGGTCAAAGAGTTCAAATCTGGAATGAAGACGGTGGTACCTCATCCGAATACACCTACAAAAATATCCCATTCTACATCTCCAATCGTGGTTATGGTGTCTTTGTTGATTCTTCAAGTGAAGTCATCTTCGAGATCCAATCTGAAAGAACAACCAGAGTCAATATCACTATCCCAGCCGAAGGTGCTAGATACTACATCATCCATGGATCTGATCCTAAGACTATCTTGGAAAGATATGCTAAACTGACTGGATACCCTGCCTTACCTCCACCTTGGACTTTCGGTTTATGGTTAACCACTTCATTCACCACTGATTACAACATCGAAACTGTCTCTTCATTCATTAAAGGTATGAAAGATCGTGATATTCCATTAAGAACTTTCCACTTTGATTGTTTCTGGATGAAAGGGTTCCAATGGTGTGATTTCGAGTTTGATCCTGAATACTTCCCTGATCCAGCTAAGATGTTGGCTAAATTGAAAGAAGACTACGGTGTAAACATCTGTGTTTGGATCAATTCATACATTGGTCAAGAATCATCCATCTTCAAAGAAGCTGACGAAAATGGATATTTGATCAAGACCACTGATGGTCATTCCTATCAAACTGACTTATGGCAAGCCGGTATGGGAATTGTTGACTTCACTAACCCAAAGGCTGTTGAATGGTTCAAGGAGTACTTGCGTAAGCTGGTTGATCTTGGTGTTGATTGTTTCAAGACAGATTTTGGTGAAAGAATCCCGGTTCATGGCGTCACTTACCATGATGGATCTGACCCAATTGCTATGCACAACTACTACACCTTGTTGTACAACAAGGCAGTGTTCGAAGTCCTAGAGGAAAAACTCGGTAAGAACCAAGCAACACTGTTTGCCAGATCTGCCACGGTAGGTAGTCAAAAATACCCTGTTCATTGGGGTGGTGATTCAGAAAGTACCTTTGAAGCTTTGTCTGAAGAAATCAGAGGTGGTTTATCCTTTGCGTTGAGTGGTTTTGGTTTCTGGTCACACGATATCTCTGGTTTCGAAGGTCACGAGCAGCCTGATCCTGCTCTATACAAGAGATGGGTTGCCTTTGGTTTATTAAGTTCTCACTCAAGATTACATGGCTCTCAAACATACAGAGTTCCATGGCTATACGATGATGAAGCGAGCGATGTCTTGAGACTCTTCACCAAGTTGAAGATCTCATTGATGCCATACATCTATAACCTTGCCATTGAAGCTCATACCAAAGCTGTTCCAGTCTTGAGACCAATGCTTCTTGAATTCTATGATGATATCATCGCCGTCACTCAAGATAATGAGTTTTTACTTGGTGATAAGTTCCTGGTTGCACCTGTCGCTGATAAAGACAATGTTGTTACTTACTACGTTCCAAAAGGTGACTGGTACGGTTACTTGGATGGTAAAGTCAGATCTTCTCAAGGTCAGTACTTCACTGAAGAACACGGTTTCAGTTCTTTGCCATTACTCGTCCGTCCAAATTCTATCTTCGTCACTTCTGGACTGGATGCTCCTAACGACAAACCAGACTACAACTACTCTGACGATGTCTTGGTCAACTTGTACGCTGTGAAAGACGGTGAACATCTTGTCAAGATTCCGGACTTTGAGAAACTAGGTGACTTTGCTGGTGAAGTCACAGTTACTAAGAAAGGAGATGAGACTACTGTCAAGATCAGCTCTTTCAACAAGAAGTTTGCTGTCAGAATCTTAGGCGTCGACAACGTCAAGAGTGCTGTTGGTGATGTCGGTAAAGACAAGTTCGGCAACGTGGTCATCTCATCGAAAGAGAAGCAAATATCCTTCAAATAGGCAACTAAGATAAATATATATGCTAATATTGATATAACCTTGTACCACTTTCTCTCTTATTCCCCAGGCTTCAGAATCTAGCGGTGTGTCTTGTGACTACAGTTCATAACCCCATAAATCCCCATAGATAATAACGATCACGTGATATTGACAGGTTTCGATGAAATAGGCGATTAGCACAACATCCATTAATCATCCTTGATTCCCAGAGATTTAGCATGAACAGCGAGCGAAACGAGATCATGTCACTTGAACAATACCAACAGCTCTCGAAGCAAGAGCAGCTTGAAATACCAACAACGTTTCCTTCCTCGTTGATCTTCAAATTGAAAACCATATTTCAAGTGTTGTTTCTCAATAAGCACACTGAGCTCGAGAGATTGTTATTAGAGGATAACAACACTTTTGTATCCACTGTCACCTCAACGCACGCTGGAGTTGAGAAGGTGGAGAACTACGGGGATATCTACAATGTCGTGATTCCACATCCGTTCAGAACACAGCTGAATAATTCAGCATTACCTGAGCCAACGTTATCAGAATTGAACAAAGTGGTTGACGAGTCCCCTGTTATTCTCTTCATTCATGGACTTGGTGGTAACTTGCAGCAGTTTGATGAGCAGCTGTTGAAATTCCAGAATTTGTCTGACATTGTTGCCTTTGACTTGCCTGGTTCAGGGTTCTCAACATACGATACGAAGAATTTTAAGTTGACATTGAATGGTTTCACAGAGTTTGTAATTGAGTTCTTGAAGAAGAAAGGCCTCTCTAAAAGAAAGCTTATTATCGTTGGCCACTCATATGGTACACAGATTGCTCTGAACCTAGTTAATCTTCTGGCTGGAAAGGTGAAAGGTGTCGTACTACTCGCTCCTCCAAAGACACCATTCCAAAGACCGTTTTATCAAACTGTTGTCTTGAAACTCTTCAGAAACATTCCTTTTATATTCGACATCTTCAGAAAGTTTGATCGTTTGAATAACATAGAGAGCGTCTCACTTAATAGGCTGTTTGGTGATAAAGAAGTCGATCCATATTACAAATTCAAACAGTTCAAGTTCAACCTGAGCACAGTCTCTCACAATTTCTTGACGCATGCTTTGGAGTGGGAGCCTCTCTCACAGATAGACGTTCTGGATGCCAGTAAAGCCTTACAGAAGAACCTTTTAATCATCGACGGAGAAGAAGATCAAGTCACTCATAATGGAGGTCAGAACTTGAAGGATTTCATTGGTGCAGCTCCAGAATATGTTGTGATTCCTAAAGCAGGCCACAATTTGACACTGGACTCATTCGAAGCTGTTAATGACCAACTAGCGCAATTCTTCAAAAAAATTGATCCAACTCTGGACGAGAACTACCTTGATGAGCTTGGTGGTAAACTTATTTATGCTTAATACAATCAATAACTACAAATGATCAAGCTGTAGTCAAACATTTTTATGAAACTATTATACACAACAAAGAAACAGATCATTCATCAAGAATCAACCAGTCTTTGTAACAAACCAACCCAAGTATTAAACGTAAAAAAAGGAATTATCAAAGTCGTAACAAAATCATTAAAGAGCAGAAGAGATTAGAAATCTTCATCGAAGGCGAAAGCATCAGTCTTTTCTTCTTTCTTGTTGGTAGAAGCCATGACACCAGCTTTTTGGTAATCGGAAACTCTCTTTTCGAAGAAGTTAGTTTTACCAGCCAATGAAATGTTTTCCATGAAGTCAAATGGATTGGAAGCATTGTAAAACTTCTTGTTACCTAAAGAGACCAATAGACGATCAGCACAGAATTGAACGTATTGAACCATCAATTTGGCGTTCATACCTAGCAAGGAAGCTGGTAGAGCATCAGTGAAGTATTCAGATTCGATGATGACAGCTTCAGTAATAATCTTTTCAACAATCTCTTCAGATGGTTTGTTCTTCAAGTGAGCGAATAACAAACATGCAAAATCAGTGTGAAGACCTTCATCACGACAGATCAGTTCGTTAGAGAAAGTCAAACCTGGCATCAAACCTCTTTTTTTCAACCAAAAGATAGAAGCGAATGAACCAGAGAAGAAGATACCTTCAACAGCAGCGAAGGCAACTAATCTTTCAGCGAACAAGGCATCTTTATCAGCGATCCATCTTAAAGCCCAGTCAGCTTTCTTCTTGATACATGGAATAGTTTCAATAGCGTTGAATAAAAATTCAGCTTCAGTTGGATCTTTGATGTAGGTGTCAATCAATAATGAGTAAGTTTCAGAGTGAATGTTTTCCATCATGATTTGGAAACCATAGAAACATTTAGCTTCTGGGATTTGAACTTCAGCAGAGAAGTTTTCAACCAAGTTTTCGTTGACGATACCATCAGAAGCAGCGAAGAAAGCTAGGACTCTTGAGATGAAGAAACGTTCGTTTTCAGTCAAACGGTTGTTCCAGTCATGTGTATCTTTGGAAAGATCAATTTCTTCAGCAGTCCAGAAGGAAGCTTCAGCTTTTTTGTATGCTTGCCAGATTTCATGATATTTGATTGGGAATAAAACGAAACGACGTTTGTTTTCAACTAATAGAGGTTCTTCTTTCTCAAGCTCTTTTAGTTCGTGACGGTGGGTCTTGTGTTTTTGTAAAAATTCTTCGTGTTCAGCGTTGGCAGATTCTTCATCATATTGAACTTCACCGACTTCTCTAGTGGCATTGGCATTCGCACTGGCTTCTTTTCTTGCGGCAGCAGCAGTAAGCTCAGCTCTTAGGTTTTTGGTGGCGGTGGTGTCGTCGATGTCCAAAGAAGACAGGACTCTGGCAGTGGCTTTGGATGGGGTTTCTTGAACAGACATGTTGTTGTTGGTGGCGATGTGATGTGATGAGATGGGTATTGGTTCACAATTGTTGGTGTTTTCAGAACAAGGTGTGTGAAAGATCAGGATGAACAAGCTCTTATATACACGGTGGGTGATTTTTTTCCGGGTTTCGTGATGAGACTTTTGTACGTGAACGAGACGCGTCAAGGTGCTTTGGTGTGAAGGGCAAAACGCGTTTGTTTATGTTTTGGTTTTACTCTTTTCGATGGCTGGACGGCTTTTTTTGGTGCGAATCTGGTGAAAACTTTTTGCGGTGCAGCGCGAATTGGTACAGCCACTAGCAACCGCAGTTTAGTTTGCCAGGAGAATAGAAGACGTGATTTGGGTATATAATAGTTGAGCACTGTATGATCTGACTTAATATTTGAAGACAAGCTGCACTTTATGTCGAGAAAGACAGTTTTTACGACATTTGGAGCTCATTTTTGGCCACTTTTAGTGCTATGTTTTCACCCAAAAGTCACGTGAACTTCGCGTCGATTTCGCGTTTGATGCGAGTGACGCGAAAAAAGAAACAAAAATTAACGCGTGAGTTTCATCTTTGTTTACACTTTCAAGATTTGAGACCGTGTTTTTTGACGAGAGATCTAACAAGATTTCCAGGGCAACCAAAGTTCTTTGGATTGTATTGGCTGCTTTCATTGTTCAACGGAAGCACGATTCATGCCAGGATCCTTCTAATCTGCGATCTGTATTTTAGATTACACCCCAAAATATAGCGTCTTTGTTAGCTGTCTCTACTAATTGCTAACTAAATGGGTGAAACTGGGTGTTTTGGCATATCTTGAAGGTTCACTCGTCATCGGATTGCCTCATTCATGGCTCATAGTCAGGTTTTGAGATCTCTCTATAATGCTCTATAATGATCACATAGTTGATGAACCTGTCCGGGTGTCATAAATCATATACAGTTGCTTATCGTGAATTTTCAAGAATAGCTGCTTTAGACCATTCGCACATGAGCTCGTCGATGTAATCCAGGAGTCCAGAAGTGCTTTATGTCACCAGCCAGTCTTATCAGATCAAGAAGATCACTATTGTAACTTGTAGGTAGTACTAGTGACGGGTTTCAAAATTTCACATGCTAAAGCCGGAAGTCTCCTAAGAGTCACGGGAAAGTGGATTGTTCCGGTTTTTTTAGGCAGACTCAGCTAATTAAGAAAAATTTGGCACAAATACCACTTGAAATAGCAATTGGAAACTCTGCTTGCGGTCCAGTACAGACTCCCTAGATAATGTCACAAGACAAAGAATCCACTCAATCCCCTTCAGCAGCATCGTCATTGCTTAGAACTGCTTCATTGTCCAACTTGTTTGGTAGAAAGAGGGCATATGACTCTGATAGCGAGACGTTTCAGACCCACGATGATTCAAGCTCAGAAGAAGAAGAACATCTGGAGAATACCCCTTCGAGTAAGAAGAGAAAGACTGAGATGGACGCTAAAAGAGCTGAGTTTTTAGAGAAAGAAAGAGAATACACCGAAGAACTTCCTGAAGAGTATAGAAAGCTAAGACCAACCGGTTATAGATTCAAGCTACCTCCAAAAGATCGTCCAGTAAGAATTTACGCTGATGGTATATTTGATCTTTTCCATCTTGGGCACATGAGACAATTAGAACAAGCAAAGAAAGCTTTACCAAATGCTGTGTTGATCTGTGGTATTCCATCCGATTTTGATACTCATAAGAGAAAAGGGTTGACAGTGCTATCAGACTATCAACGTTGTGAGACTTTAAAGCATTGTAAATGGGTTGACGAGGTTATTCCAAATGCTCCATGGTCCGTTACTCCAGAATTTCTTGCGAAGAACAAGATTGACTATGTTGCTCACGATGACTTACCTTATGCCTCCACTGACTCTGACGATCTCTACAAACCTATCAAGGAGCAAGGTGCCTTCCTCACGACCCAAAGAACTGAGGGTATCTCAACCTCAGATATCATAACCAAGATCATCAGAGATTATGACCAATACTTGATGAGAAATTTCGCCAGAGGTGCCACTAGACAGGAACTAAATGTTTCATGGTTCAAGAAGAATGAACTTGAGTTCAAAAAACATATCAATGATTTCAGAACATATTGGAAAAGAACAAATCAAAACTTGAATAACGCATCAAGAGACTTGTACTTTGAAGTCCGTGAATACCTATTGAACAAATCCATACAGAAAGATGACAAAAGCAAGAAGCGCTCAAAACTTGGTAAAGAGCCAGCCGAACAGTTTGCAGCTGCTTTCACCGGAGATGCTCCAAAGAGAAGAAGAAAATCCGAATCCCCATCATTTATTGAAAGCTTCAAGGACTGGATGCAAAAGACCGACACTGAGCTCTCTGAAAGGGACACAAACTCTGTCACCACAAAGACCAGCACCAGTACAAAAAGTTCTTCAGTCAAAAAAGCCAAAAAACTGGAGAAGACTGATAACGAAGAGAACGACAACGACGACGACAACGATGATGCTACAACACTAACATCTATATTCTGAATAGAATACGATATATTCCTTTATATTCTGCACTTTCCACAATTTTTAGTTAAGTGTTTTGCCTGCTTGTATTTGTATGTTCGTCGTATGAAGAGAATAAAATCCTGGTTATCATAGGGAATGTAACGTAGCTATTTCCAAGGCAGCTGAAGGAGTCTGTATGAATAAGAATCAAATGATATCATGATGAATATTTATAGCAAATTAAAAAACTTATGATCAAATATATGGCCTCTTAAGTAGGGTTCCATCTAGCTATCAGTTATCGTTTATTCATGAACGCATGCCGAGGGTGGTTGCATCTTTCACCTGCAGTAAACGAACACTGGTAGTATGCTTATTGATGTTGCTTCTAGGACAGTAAAAATAGGTGAATATTACAAGATCCATCAGAGTCGAAATACCATCATTCGATCCTGTCTTCAGATGAGCAAAGTGTTACAATGATGAAGATTACTTTGCATTCCTTTTCATGATGGCACTATCTGCAATATGAGATTAATCGACTTCATGGGATGGGTGCTGCCATCTTGAACCTGGTGGCATTAGTAAGGAATGAATCTATTGAATAGGACATAAATCTAGCATTTTGATTTCACTTAGATTGGTGTTTAAGACAAAAGCGTAGAACTTATCACCTTGACCTCTTAGCCATATCGGTAGATATATGCTATTAAGCTGATCACATGGTCTTGAAATAACATTCCGAGGTAGGGTGCATTAGTAGAAGAAGGTCCAGGAATGACTAGGCTCGACAAGCTTGTGTTGTGTTCCGGAAACAGCTTCATAGTATGATAGAACACCATCGCTGCGTAACCATTAGCCATAATTGAATGATTATTCTAGAATCAACTAAGATCCGGCTCTGATCAAATAGCCTGATTTACACCAAAAAGCGCACATTTCCTTCCCAAACAGCGTTGACACGGGATTTATTATACAAGTACATAGATAAAGAAGCAGATTTCCATTCCCTATACTGTATCAGTTTCTTCACACACCCCGTCCCACCCCAATGAGTTACTCTATAAGCAGCATCAAGTATCTTGAGCCCGAAGTTTTGAGACAATGGTTCAAACGAGGAAGTTCAGAGAGCGGAAACGGCACATTCAGCATCATTGACGTCAGAGATTCAGATCACGTTGGTGGACATATCAAGAATTCACTGCATTTTCCATCCTCTTCATTATCTAGCTCGATGAGCAAGCTTGTGTCTCATGTGAAAGATTCGGATGACATAGTATTCCACTGTGCTTTGAGTCAGCAAAGGGGTCCTTCTGCCGCAATGAAGTTCTTGAGAAGTGTTGAGCCGGGATCGCTTGATGAGAAGAATGTGTGGATCTTGAGAGGTGGTTTCACGAGCTGGCAAGAACTGTACGGTGAAGATGAGACGGTAACAGAAGGTTATATAAAGGATATCTGGAAGTTTGGCTATTAGAATGCGGGATATATTCGACTATGTACAGCACGACTCCATCATAAGTGATACCGAGGTTCATTTCCGCTCATTTACAGCTCGTATATATCCAGCTGGCTGTCTAAAAATTGTGATTCACCTGTTCACACTTATTTATATGAGGTAATTATGGTAGATACTGTTAATACTGATAATTGATTAATGAGAGAAATACTGTAGTTCGATCAACATTCGATAGATCACGGTCTGGTTTCTGATGAAACAACAACAAACTACCTGAATCTTCTCAAACTTTAATATTAGTATTAGATATCTAGTAATGCGGTAATCGCTAGGCTCATTCAGTCTTCGCAGATGACACTGGACCTCCAACAGCGTTAGATATATGATCTTTCTCCTCTTGGGATCTTCTGCTCTTCTTTGGTACTCTTACCAGCCAGTATAAGGAAATACAAGCAATGATATTGATGAAGATATAAGCAACAAACAGACCGAGATTTCTCCATTTCTTGGAGTAGTCTAAACCCAAGCTGGTCAAGTAATCGTCGGTAGTGGACACCGAGCAGAAACTGCAGTTGGCAGTTGCATCTCCATCAAGTAAGTAACCCGTTCCACTCACAGCCATATAAGGAGCAAAATATTCTGAACATGTTTGACCGTCGATGGGATTGACAGTGACCAGTTCATTTGACGCACACTCAATCGTGTTGTGAGCCAGTGAGTTCGACAAGAAACCATCGATGAAGTATGTGAACGGTGAAACTCTGTACATAAACATCCAGAAACCAGGGAGATTTTCAGGTTGTACCAAAACACCACAAAAGACCAAACATAAAGTGAACATCAAGGAAGCAATGTTACCAGCAGAATCAGCCAGTTCCAATGGTGCAATACAGAAATGAGCCATTGTTCCAATATAGACAAAGAATAAACAACAGAAGAACCAAGCATAGGCTCCTCTTCCGTTGACTTCAGCAGTACCACCAGAAGACGCATTGTTGTAGAAGGCTGGAGGGTAGTAGAATGTGAAGAATGCAATAGTTCCATTAAAGAAATTCCAAGGTATTTCAGAGAGGATCTGTCCAGCAAGGAAAGCCTTCCATGAAAACGTCTTTGAAGGACGTTCCCTAGTCTCGTATAGATCTCTTTGACGAACAAAGTTAGGTAAGATTTGTTGTAGCAACGGGTTGAAAATAGTAGCAAACATGAACAAGCCAAACATTTGATTCTGTAAACCTTGAAGTGAGTTCTTCGCCTTGAAGAATGCAAAACCAATGAACAAACAAGATGAGATCGTCAATGATAACTTTGACCAAAGATAATCTGGTGATCTCCAGTATTGCACCAATACTCTTTCAGTGACCAAGAAGATTTGAGTCCAAATAGAAGCAGCAAACTCTTTATGTCCCATTGTATTGTCATAAGGTTTATTCATCAGTTCTTTCTCCATCTGATCTAATTCTGCTAAAACAGACTTACGCTCGTCAGAGTTCACCCAAACGTCATAGTAATCTTTGTTAGCATGTGAACCAGGGGCAGCACCGATAACTTGTAGCATCCATTCAGCAGGATTTGCATTAGGTGGACATTTAGGAGATCCATGGGCTTCGAAATAGTCTATCAATGTTTGACAGTTCTTACCAAGATCACCAAAATAGATAGTACGGCCACCTTTGGCCAAGAATAACAATCTATCAAATTCTTGCATCAAGATTGCAGAAGGTTGATGGATCGTGCACAAGATGGCCTGACCATGGTTTGCTAATCTTCTCATTAGCTGACAGATAGACCATGCAGTTTGTGAATCCAAACCAGAAGTAGGCTCATCTAAAAATAATAGTAGCTTTGGCTTAGCAGCTAGCTCAACCCCAATGGTCAATCTTTTTCTCTGCTCAACATTCAATCCTTCACCAGCCACACCAACAATGGCATCAGCGTACTTGTCCATGTCTAATAGCTTGATAACTTCTTCAACGTACTCCTTCTTCTCAGAAATGGAAACGTCAGAAGGTTGTCTCAAATAGGCAGAAAATCTCAATGCTTCACGTACTGTAGCCGTGGATAAGTGTAAATCCTGCTGTTGAACATAACCTGTTGATCTCTGAAATGATGAATCTCTTATTCTACCATTCACGAACATCTTACCAGTAACAACACCCATAGTAACACGACTGGCTAAAACATCAAGCAGTGTAGTCTTACCAGCACCAGAAGCACCCATTAACGCGGTCAATGTACCAGGTTTTACCCAACCATCAACACCTTGTAGAATCTCACGATTTTCAGTCTTGATCTTGACAGTGTAATGAACATCTCTCCAGTGGAAAATATCATGACCAGCTTGGATGACTTGAGCAGCACTACCTTCTGACTCCTCTTGTTCAGTGACATCTTTCTCAGAGCCAGCTTCAATATCATTCTTAGCTGAGTTTTGCTTCTTGATCTTTTTCAATGTAGATTTTTGAAATAAGATGACTTCACCTTTCTGTTGAGCAGACTCATTGTACTCAGATAAAATCAAGTATATAATCAAGAAGAACACTGCAAATGCCAATGTGATACCCCAGTTTCTCCATTTGTGTTTGTTCTCGTACTGATATGCACTGTACAAGTAATCAGCACCATCGACAGTGTGAGAGCCAGCAACAGCGGACACGGCATTGCAAATATACGAATCCGAAGGAAGTCCCAATGTGACATCTGGGTTTCTAGGAATATACGAGGAGCACTCGTATTCGACACCAACAAACTCATTCACCATCAGAGCCTCGAATGCGTAAGCTAGTGGATTGATGTAATTGATCCATCTAGACCATCCTAGCATGTAGTTAACAGGAATAGTGAAACCCACAAAGATAGTCAATGCTAGCAAAATAAGATTGGCAGGAACTAATGCTTGAGCTAAAGACTTCGATGCAGCACCAGTTAGTCTGAAGACATGTGACATGGAGAAAGTAGCAGTGAAATTAACTAGAAAATAAAAGAAGAAACGACCTGGCTCCCTTCTAAGGTTGACCATAAAGTAGTAGATGAAGTTGAAAAGAATCGCAGTGAACAACTTGAATGGAAGTTGTGAAATAACGGAAGCCAACTGGGCAGCTGATGGGTGGTATAAAGCGTATTGCTTATGCTTCTCAGTGATTGGTCTGGCTTCATACAACGACATGATCTCCAACAACGACGAAAACCCATTGAATAGACAAGCGAAAAACATAGCAGCAGCCCTCGTTGAAAATGAGCCAGTGGTTTTAGGAAGGTTGTAGAAGATTGAGGCTAGAACCAAGGCCATAAGCCCATTAGCAGATGCTTGAAACGCATGGAACCCAAAATCGTTCCATATTCTTTGATATTCACGTGTGACTAGATATCTTGTTTGCATCCAGTATGAAACAACATAAGATGATTTAGGTCTGATATGTCTGGCCTGTTTGGTATTATGGGCAAGACGGATATACTCATGGACATTCTCACATTGATAGTGATCAATCGAAGCATCAATATCCCCTATTAAAACAGCATATTCAGGTGAGCTCCTCCAATAATCACTGAATTCCTTTGGTGTCTTTGGAACCTTGTCCTCACAGCCTGGTTTTGCAACTCTCTCAGCTGGAGATGTTATTGAGGTCAAGAAGTCAGCTGTGGTCTGACGAGGAGGACATTCCCAGCCCATTCTAACAAAGTAGTCTTTAGCTTCATCACACGAACCAAAGAAGATCTGGTAACCTTCATAAAGCAGGATGACCTTATCAAATAGATCGTAAGCATCTTGAGAGCACTGGTAAATAGCAATAAGAGCAGTGGTATCCAGAACATCAGCAGAGGTTCTTAGTGCCCTAATGAATTCCAAGGCTGTGGCTGCGTCTAAACCTCTTGTAGCATTATCCCAACATTGTAGTCTTGCACCAGATAAGGAAACTTCAGCAATGGAGACTCTCTTTCTTTCACCGCCAGAGATACCACGAACCAGCTCACTACCAACTTTGGTATTCTTTGTATGGGACAACCCGTAAGTAGCCATGAAAACGTCAGTTAATGCTTCAGCGTAATCTTCTCTAGATATGCCTGGTATTCTATTCTGTGGAGTTCTGAACTTTGCAGCACAGTTCAGTGTTTGACCAACAGTCAAGTGAGGGAAATGAATGTCTGTTTCAGCACTATAGACCACCTCACCTCTGTAATGGTTTCTGATTTCGGAGGCAGTTAAACCTTCATATGTAAGAACAGTCTCTGGCGCCACATGGAAGCCATGGTCTTGGGCAGCGATTGTCTTCAGTAGTGTAGAGCACCCAGCACCAGGTCTTCCTAAAACAACGACCACCTCACCTGGTTTAATTAAAGCCTCCATTGGCTTCAAAATGTCGAACTGAGAAGCTTTTTTCTGTTCTTTGGTATGGAAAAACTTCTTGTAGATATTGGAGGCCACTTTGAGTGGAGCATTGAGTACTGTGCCTTGGTAATCCGCATCAGTCGCAGTTCCAAAAGCTCTCAAGTTCTTATATGCAACACCTAATGAGTAACCTTTGTAATGATCAGGGTCCTTCTCCATTAATGACTTGAAGTTTTTAATCCAAAATCTAGAGTTGAATTGGTCGGAGTTTGGGTCCAGTCTAGGGTCCATCTCAGGGTTGTTTATGGGAACTTCACCCGGGGCGATAGTTGACACTCTGGATATGGCATCGCTTGACTCTTGTGTTTCATCGTCGTCTTGTTTGGTGAATGACAAGTGTGATTGGTTTGTGAGCTTTCTGGCAAGTTCTTGGATATCGTCACCAACATCCTGTGTGAAGCCTCCGTACTGCTCCACCGACTCGTCAGACAACTCGAAGTTGTTTGATTCTTTCACCATATGAATTTGTAGTTCTAGTAGCACCTCATATCAGCACCAATATCAAAACACGGAATAGCCGGCTGTATATAAACACGCTACACCAAAGTCTTCTCACGGGCCACCTGACATTTCTCTCACGGCCTGGCTGATTGAGTTGGTACAGTTCCCGGCTGACCCAATGTTATTTTTTGTCGATATTTCTGTTTGCTAACTGAAAATCTGGAGCTAGCTCATCGCAGAAGCCTCGTTCGGTAAATGAAATAAAAACAAATACCAAACTGCCGAGCACACACATTTTCCGACCGCCGATGTTAAAGAACAATAGATCAATTGGTAGCTTGTTGGAGTAGAGGATCCCTTTAATCCCTTTGTCACCGAGCCCGAGAGCCAGGCTATTACTTCTTATTGATCAGCTATCTTGGAGATCATTCTCGTCGCAAGCCGTGACTAGTCGGCACATAGACGAATATGGGCCCATTCGCTGCATCTGCCAATTGCCAGAACCACTCTACAAATAAATATCACCACTCTACTGTAGCCGTTGCCAGTGTGCAGGAAAGCCCTGTCGTCTCCCCAGAGTCCAAATGATACCGCATTGCTGGGTGTTGGCTCTAGTGTAGGCTACCTGTAATTCGCTCAGTAAATCGCTTCTGCTTTATGCTAATGAGGATCCCTTCCGTTTTCCGTATTTACTATGTGAGCAATCAACAAAGTGATAGCCGTACTTCTCATTACAGCTACCAGATATGTCATCTACAGATCAACTGTATCTTATCTTCATGGTATACCAGGTTCCGCGGTACGCTGATAAGGTAACTATTCATTGATCAGAATCCGGTTAAATGAAGCCGCTTGTGTGCTATTCAACACAGGTCAACTGAGTGTACTAGGAAGTATTCTGCTGATATACCTCACAAAATAAGCGACGTATGTAGCTAGTATAGCCATAGAAGCTAGCTGGTTCCACAATCATGTAAAATGAGTAGCTGGTATATTTATGAGCTATATCTTTCGACGTCGAGATCATCGTGGTCGTCATAAGTCACTGCAGTATGAAGCTGAACCAGAAGCATCAACTACTGTACCCGTAGACAAAATCAATCAAAGAGACAGAGTAAACAGCCGTAAATTCCGGCTATGGACCGACAATATAAGCTCTTCAACCCCCCTGCTAAGTTGCAATACACATTTTAACAATAAGTATATCCATTTATGGCAATTCTATTTCCGCAGATTTTGTGCCACCTTCCTTTGTCACATGCTTTTGTTTGCACGTGATGGAAACGTGATTATTATTTTTCGAATCAGAGTCAAACTGATTATGCGCGTTTACTCTGACTCGTGTCGCCCTTTTTTTTCTTTTTGAATCTCACTCCCATTTTCTCACTTATCAACCACCAATTAGTTCAACCAGCTAAGATCGAAACCACCGAGAATGAGCACTGCTGAGTTAATCGACGGGAAGTTTATTGCCCAGGAGATTCGTAACAGAATTGCCTCCGAGATCAGCGAATACAAATCTAAAGATGCTTCCTTCAGTCCACATCTGTACATTATCCAAGTCGGTGCAAGACCAGATTCTTCAACCTACGTTAAAATGAAATTGAAAGCTGCTAACGAGGCCAACATCACTTGTATTGCGAATGTCTTCCCAGAAGATATCTCTCAACAAGATTTGTTGAACAAGATCGAAGAATTGAATACTGACGATAGCGTCCATGGTATTTTGGTTCAATTACCACTGCCAGACACATTGGATGAAGTCAAAGTCACCGGTGCCGTCGCTGCAGACAAAGATGTTGATGGATTCGGTCCATTCAATGTTGGAGAACTATACAAGAAAGGTGGTAATCCAAAATTCATTCCATGTACTCCAAAAGGTATCATCGAGCTATTGCATCAATCAAAAGTTGTCATTGAAGGTAGTAACGCCGTTGTCTTGGGAAGATCTGAAATCGTCGGTGCCCCAGTTGCTAACTTGCTAAGAGCTGAGCATGCCACTGTCACTACTCTTCACTCTAAATCTAAGAACATCGAGGATCATTTGAAATTGGCTGATATCGTTGTCGCCGCTATCGGTAAGCCAAACTACATCAAAGGGGAATGGTTAAAGAAAGGTGCTGTTGTCATTGATGTTGGTACCAACTACATTGACGATGCCTCCAAGAAATCTGGCTCAAGATTAGTGGGTGACGTTGATTTTGAAAGCGCTTTACACACTGTTGCCAAAATCACCCCAGTTCCAGGTGGTGTTGGTCCAATGACAGTTGCCATGTTATTGGACAATGTCATTATTGCTGCCAAAAGAAGCTATGAAAAGAACAAGAACGGTGACAATTACTTTAACAACCCATTGCCATTGAAATTGAAAACTCCTGTTCCTTCCGATTATGAAGTTTCCAGAGATCAAACTCCAAAACACATTACCGAGGTTGCCTTCGAATCAGGGATCTTACCAAAAGAATTAGAGCCATATGGATCTTACAAAGCTAAAGTCAAACTAGATCTATTAGACCGTTTATCCTCAAAACAAAATGGTAAATACGTCTTGGTAACAGGTATTACACCAACCCCACTAGGTGAAGGTAAGTCAACTACCACTGTTGGTTTGGCTCAAGCTCTGGGTGCTCATCTAAATAAAAGAGCTTTCGCTAACGTTAGACAGCCTTCCATGGGTCCAACCTTTGGTATTAAAGGTGGAGCTGCCGGTGGTGGTTACTCTCAAGTCATCCCAATGGACGAGTTCAACATGCACGTCACGGGTGATATCCATGCCATCTCAATGGCTAACAACTTATTAGCTGCTGCCATTGATACTAGAATCTTCCATGAATCGACTCAAAAAGATGCCCCATTATACAAGAGATTAGTCCCAGCTAAGAAAGGTAAGAGAGAATTTACAAGATCAATGTTGAGAAGATTGGAAAAACTTGGCATAACCAAAACCGATCCGAATGAATTGACTGAAGAAGAAGTCTCCAAGTTTGTCAGATTGGACATCGACCCAGAAACAATCACATGGAGAAGAGTTGTTGATTGTAACGATAGACACTTACGTGGTATCACAATCGGTGAAGCTCCAACTGAACGTGGATTTACAAGAAAGACCGGTTTCGATATTTCAGTTGCTTCAGAATGTATGGCAGTCTTAGCTTTGAGTAACTCTTTACAAGATATGCGTGAAAGACTTGGACGTATTGTTGTTGCTGCTTCAAAAGCTGGTGAACCAGTCACTTGTGAAGACATTGGTGCTGCTGGTGCATTGACTGCTCTATTGAAAGATGCTATCAAACCAAACATTATGCAAACATTAGAAGGTACACCAGTCTTCATCCATGCTGGTCCTTTCGCTAACATCTCTATTGGTGCTAACTCCGTTCTTGCTGATAAGATGGCTTTGAAATTAGCTGGTACTGACCCAAGCAACCCTGATGCTCAAGAAGGTTACGTTGTCACTGAAGCTGGTTTCGATTTCACAATGGGTGGTGAAAGATTCATTAACATTAAAGCTAGATCATCAGGTTTGATACCAGATGTTGTTGTCATTGTTGCTACTGTCAGAGCTTTGAAGGTTCATGGTGGTGGTGCCGAAGTAAAAGCTGGTGCTCCATTACCTGCAGAGTACTTGACTGAAAACCTAGAAATTTTGGAGAAAGGTGTTGAAAACTTGAAGAAACACATCAGAAATGCTAGAGAATATGGTCTACCAGTTGTTGTTGCTATCAACAAGATGAGTTCTGATAGTGACAAAGAACACGAAATCATCAAGAAACACTCTCTTGAAGCCGGTGCTTTGGACGCAATTGTCTCAAACCATTGGGAAGAAGGTGGTAAAGGTGCCGTTGATTTAGCTCATGGTGTCATCAAAGCTTCCAGTGCTCCAAAAGAGTTTAGATTCTTATACGATCTAAACGCTTCTGTTGAAGACAAAATTGGATCAATTGCTAAGATCATGTATGGTGCTGGTGAAGTCGAATTTTTACCAGAAGCTGCTAAGAAAATTGAACTATACACCAAACAAGGGTTCGACAAACTGCCAATCTGTATTGCTAAGACTCAATACTCATTATCTCATGATGCTAACTTGAAAGGTGTTCCAACTGGATTCAAATTCCCAATCAGAGACGTCAGAGCCTCAATTGGTGCCGGTTACTTGTATGCCCTTGCTGCTGAAATCCAAACCATCCCAGGTTTACCAACTCACTGTGGTTTTATGAATGTTGAAGTTAATGATGATGGTGAGATTGAAGGGTTGTTCTAGGTTGAATTACTCACCGATATTGATGATGATCTTTCAACAAGCATCACGAACAAAACAACACCTTTTATGAAGTTTGATGATAATGTTTTCAACAATGAATAGAATTTTGAATAGAACTTCGCATGTAGACATATGGCCTTATAGCCGTATATCGTCAGTACAAACAAACATTGGTATGAATCTGTAACCATGTATAAATTTAACTAATTCTATAACTTTGACTTCGCTTTTTTAAGCAGTAAGTCGTCATCGATCGCAACAAACCCTTCCTGTGCTGTAGATGCTACTAGCTCACCATTCTGATAAAGCTCACCCTGAACAAAAACTCTCGATTTTGCAGCCTTTGGATGTTCAACTTGGTACACTGACCAATCATTCGCATTGAATGGTTTGTGGAAGTAGATAGAGTGATCCAAACTGACACTAAACAAAGCTGAGTGTATTGGTCTCTTGTGACTTTTCATTGCTGTCAGGAGGAAATAAGCATCTGATAAGTAAGCAAAAGCGACGTAATGGAATCTATAATCAACAGTAATATCTTTACGGACTTTCACTAGGTAGTTTGTTTCAATCTCGTGGCCTTCTTTATCATAATCTTTATGAGAAGGGTCTTTCGCACTCAAATAATAGTCTGGTTTGTATCTGTACTCAACAGGTCCTTTGTCGAAAGTTTCCAAATATAGCTTCTTGAGCTTAGGATGTTTGAAGGTGGATAGACCATTGGCATCAGCATTTTGAAGACCAATCTCTAATGCATCTCTGGCTGAAATGTAATCCTTCAAATCTCCTTTTGGTGGTGGCTTTGAGATTTCTAATTGCTTTTGAGTTCCTCTTTGTGGTGGGTCTTTCAAAGCAAAGGAAGCAGATTCAAGAAACACAAGGGTCTCTTCTTGATAAGCTCTAATCTCTCTTTGCGCGAACTGCTTCCCATCTCTTAATCTCTCAACCTTATAAGTGATCGGCACGTCTGGTTTGGTTGGCAGGAGGAAGTACGAGTGCAAAGAGTGAGGAACAAACTCACTCTTAGTGGTCTGAATAGCAGCATATAGGGCCTGAGCAACCAAGGTTCCCCCAAAAACGCCACGAGCACCTAATGGAACATATGGTTTTTCCGTTGATAGAAAAGTATTCTCAGCAACAAGCTTCAAGTTCAGCGAGTTCTGCAAATCAGAGTTTGTGTGTGGCATCTGTGATAGATGGGCTTCAGTTATCAGTGTCCTCTTGAAGATTGAGATGCCTCTTTGAAAGTTTTTGAGGTTCATCGGCGGTGATCTATGATTATGTAGCACTTTTCTGGTGACGTTCGGGGAGCCTCGGTTGACAAGAAATGCGCCATTTACCCAGTCGTGATAGTTTTTACGCAAGCGTACATGGAGACTTCAAAAGTTTTAGGATGAGTGGATGAAGCTGTTGGGTACTTGGTATGTGTTTCTGCGACAAATCTACAGGCTAGATTGTAGAAATTGTCATTAATCTGTATCTACAGTATATTATCCAGTTCTTTCGATGATGTGAACACCACTATCAGTCTCAATGATTCCACTGATTTGTCCAATCTCTAGATCGAAGGTAGCATTCTCGAAAGGAGGTTGCATAGCACCTCTTTCAAATGGACCTAGATCACCACCTCTTTTGTGTGAGGAACAATCACTCTCAGTTTGTGCAATCTCACTCAAAGTAGCTTCACCAGCTTTGATTCTATTCAGATGACTCTGTAAAATATTAATTGCCTCTTCTTTTGTTCTTGTGATATTCTCCTCTTTCCATGAAGCGGGACGTCTGGAATCCTTATGTTTGATCAACAGATGACTGGCACGGACAGTCTTTGGCTGGTTGTTGAACTTTTCAAGTTGTTCTAAATCGGTACCAGCAGGTGGATCCCATACAGATTCCTTGGTAGCCTCGTTGAAGTAGTACGATCTGTTGCGAGAACGCGAGACTCTGACAGTCCAGCCTTCTGGTAATCCTGTAGCAATAGCCATTGTGTAACTACGACCTTGTGACTCGTGAACTAATGTGAGTTTAATTAGTACTTGTGTTTATTAATGTGGCCTCGTTTTCAGACTACTCTATTATACCTTGTAGCAGGGTAACTCCAGTCAGCTGTTTTAGGCATGAAAAATTGAAATTGCACATATAATGTGGGACGGGCTAGGCAGAAGAGATCCAGAGCTTGCAGGCATTTCTTTGATTCGGTGGGCCTTCAACGAGTGTGACATCTTGTACATAGCACTATCCACACACTGAGCCAGCGAATAAACAACTCACATAAAGATGCTGGCCAAACAATCCTCAAGCCGATACTTAACAGTTTTCAGTTCCAGAACATCGAGTTTAGCCAGAAAAACAATTTCCAGCCAATTCTCAACATCCGCCAACAACCGCCAATTAAACAACAATCTCACACAGAATTTGCAGCAAATTGGAAGCATACTGAACAATCGTCAAAGACTGCTCAGAAACAATACTCTACAAAGATCAATTCGCTCCCACTCAAGCCATTTTTGCGCCAAAATGAGATCAGGTAACACCAGTTTTGCCACAAAGTGAGTACACAACGCAATATCCAATAATGCAGAAAGATACTAGGAATGTTTTCGATGCTGGCCGACCTATTTGCTAATTGTACACAGGGTACTCTCCCTGATCTTGTGTGTGACATTGGTAATGGTCAATGCTTCAAAGTTCGCTTACCCCACCTGTTCTCTTTTTATATCAATCATAATGAAGACATATACTAACAAATGATAGCGTCCCATCTGATCGTGAGGTCCTTCCAACCAACGTCAAACCAACTAAATATGACTTGACTTTAGACCCTAACTTCGAGACTTTTAAATTTGATGGTAACGTTAAAATTGATCTCGATGTCAAGGAGGATACCAACTCCATCACCTTGAACACCCTTGAGATTGATATTCACTCCGCCAAAGTCAGCAGAACTGAAGCAAAAGAAACCAAGTATGATGATGTTAAGCAAACTGCTACTTTCGTTTTTGCTGAATCTTTTAAAAAAGACTCTACTGTTACCATTGACATTGACTTCACCGGTACTTTAAATGATAACATGGCTGGTTTCTACAGATCTTCTTATCAACAAGATGGTGAAACCAAATATCTAGCAACATCTCAAATGGAACCTACAGATTGTCGTCGTGCTTTCCCATCTTTTGATGAACCAGCTTTGAAAGCTGTGTTTGACGTCACATTGATCTCCGATAAGAACTTGACTGCTCTATCCAACATGGATGTCAAAGAAGTGAAAGAATTGGATGGTGGAAGAAAGGCTACTGTTTTCAACTCTACCCCTCTAATGTCCACTTACTTGGTCGCTTTCATTGTTGGTGATTTACGCTATGTTGAAAGTGATAAATTCAGAGTTCCAGTTAGAGTTTACGCAACTCCAGGTTTGGAAAAACAAGGTCAATTCTCTGCTGATTTGACCGCTAAGACTCTTGCATTCTTTGAAAAGACTTTCGGTATTGAATATCCACTACCAAAAGTTGACAATGTCGCTATTGCTGACTTCAGTGCTGGTGCCATGGAGAACTGGGGTTTGATCACCTACAGAGTTGTAGATCTATTGTTTGATGAAGAAAACTCCAACTTGGCCACCAAGCAAAGAGTTGCTGAAGTCGTTCAACACGAATTGGCTCATCAATGGTTCGGTAACTTGGTCACTATGGACTGGTGGGAAGGTCTATGGTTGAACGAAGGTTTTGCTACTTGGATGTCTTGGTTCTCTTGTAATGAGTTCTATCCAGATTGGAAAGTCTGGGAACAATATGTTACTGACTCTTTACAACACGCTTTGGCTCTAGATGCTTTAAGAGCTTCTCATCCAATTGAAGTTCCAGTCAAGAAAGCTGATGAAATCAATCAAATCTTCGATGCTATTTCATACTCAAAAGGTTCCTCATTATTGAAAATGATTTCCAAATGGTTAGGTGAAGATGTTTTCATCAAAGGTGTCTCCAACTACTTGAAGAAACACAAATATGGTAACACTCAAACCTCTGATCTATGGGAAGCTCTTTCTGAAGCCTCCGGTAAAAATGTTGTTGAAGTCATGGATGTTTGGACTAAGAAAATTGGATTCCCTGTCATCACCGTGACAGAAGATCCAAAAACCAATCAAATACACGTCAAACAAAATCGTTACTTGACTACAGGTGATGTGAAACCAGAAGAAGATGAAACCATATATCCAGTTTTCCTTGGCTTGAAAACTGCTCAAGGTACTGATGAATCTGTTGTTTTGAACACAAGAGAGAAATCTTTATCATTAGATAGTTTGGACTTCTACAAGTTGAATGCTGATCAAGTCGGTATCTACCGTACTTCATATTCTCCAGAGCGTTGGGCCAAACTAGGTAAAGCAGGTACTGATGGTTTATTATCAGTCGAAGATCGTGCTGGTTTAGTCGCTGATGCCGGTGCTCTATCCGTTTCTGGATACCAATCCACTTCAAGTCTATTAACTCTAGTTCACAGCTGGAAAAGCGAAACCAACTTTGTTGTGTGGGATGAAATCTTGACCAGAGTTGCTGCTGTTAAAGGAGCCTGGGTTTTCGAAGATAAGGAAACTTTAGATGGTTTAAATGCTTTCGTGAGAGCTTTGGTTGGTGAGAAAACTCACAAGCTTGGATGGGAATTCAAAGAAGCGGATTCATTCTTGGAACAAAGACTTAAGTCTACTCTATTCGGCTCAGCTGCTGGTGCCAAGGATGAAGTTGTTGAAAAAGCTGCCATATCTTTCTTTGAGAAATACGTTGCTGGTGATAAAAAAGCTATTCATCCAAACTTGAAAGCTTCTGTTTTCAGTACTGTTGCACGTTTAGGTGGTGAAAAAGAATATGAACAAATTTTAGACATTTACAACAATCCAGTTTCGGTTGATGAGAAGATCACTGCTTTGAGAAGTCTTGGTAGATTTGAGAAACCAGAGTTGATCCAAAGAACTCTTGGCTTCTTATTGGATGGTACCGTCAGAACACAAGATATCTACATCCCACTACAAGGACTACGTGCTCATAAAGCTGGTATTGAAGCCACCTGGGGTTGGGTTCAAGAAAACTGGGACGAAGTCACCAAAAGATTACCACCAGGGCTATCGATGTTGGGTTCTGTTGTCAGTGTTGCCACCTCCGGTTTCACTAGTGAAGCCAAGGTTGCTGAAATCAAAGCATTCTTCGATAAGAAAGGTACTAAAGGTTTTGATCAAGGTTTGGCTCAATCATTAGATACCATCAAGAGTAAAGCTTCCTGGGTCAAGAGGGATAACCAAGATATCAACAACTGGTTGACTGAAAACGGCTTCAAGAAGTGAGTACAGTCTCACACTCATGCGTTCATGCGATACGTTTATATTGAACTTTGAAAAAAAAAAATGATTTTTTGAAAGCTGTAAAATCTTTTATCGGTTGTTGCCCTAGTGATTTAAATTTTGACACAAAACGGGTAAAGAAATGATTTACGCAAGTTGGCGCGTAAGTTTATCTCTATGCATATTTTCGCTGAATTTGGCGAAAATAGTTTGCAAATTTCGCAATTGTGTAAAAAAAAAAAAAAAAAAAAAAAAAGTAGATCATAGAGGCAAACCGATGACTTATACTTGATACTCGATAAACAACATGGCATTGACGCCGGAACAACAAGCAAAGATCGTATGTACAGAGAGAGCTTTATTTAGCCCTTACTAACTGCTCTTCCAGGATGAGAATAGAAGAAAGGCTCTTGAGAGACTGAAGCAGAAAGGTATATTGACTGGACCTACAAACAATAGAGTGACTAAACCTGCTATTCCACCCACCAACAAGTCTACATTATCTAGTATCAAGCTTACAGATGCACAGAGGAAAACGATCGAGGAGAACCGGGCTAAAGCTTTGGCTAAATTGAAAGAGAAACAACAGAATTTTAGAGATGCTTCGAATAATACCAATCCTACCTTGAATCCAAATGGTACTGGATCATCTAATCATGCCTTGAAACCATCAATCAGAAAACATCAATATATTGATTATGATCTCTCCACCATGCAAGATAACAAAGGTGGGTTCATCGATGATGATGGCTCTTCCAGCAACAAGCCAGAGAAGACATTTGACGAATGGAAGGAAGAACAGAGGATAGTACGAGATCTACCGCCTCCCGTTGACCTTGAGAGTGCAATCAAATGCTACGAGTGTGGGACATTTGAGATCAACCAGAAGCTATGGGACGTGTTCCAGTGTCGTGTTTGCAGACGGTGCGAGAAGAGCAATCCAGACAAGTATTCGCTACTTACCAAAACAGAGTCACGCGAGGACTACTTCCTCACTAATCCGGAGCTGGAAGACCACGAAGCATTACCACATCTGGAGAAACCGAACCCACATGGCACGTTCAGCAGAATGCAGTTGTACATGCGGTACCAGGTAGAGGAGTTCGCGTTCAAGAAATGGGGCGGTGCAGAAGGGCTGGATAACGAGTGGGTACGCCGGGAGGAATTCAAGGTGAAACGGAAGAATAAGAAGTTTGAAGACAAGATGAAGGAGATGAGGAAGAAGACGAGGGCGGAGGAGTATAACAGACGCATCCGAGAGGGTAAGTTCTCCGACCACAAACACGAGTGGTCGGGAGCGTTTGGTGGTGGACAGAACGAGGACGGCTTCGAGATTGTGAAAAGGCGGTGTGTCAGTTGCGGATTCGAAACAGAAGAGCTTTTGTTGTGAATTGTGATTCGTCTAATTTTGTTTTGGTATGAAATTTACGATGGTTGACGAAAATTACGTTGGAATTAAAAAGTAAACAAATGATATTTTTGTTATCAGCGTGATTTCTGAATCTTTTCAAAATCCTTGTAGAAAATTTAGCAATATAATTCATTGTCAAATATTTAAGCCACTTCATCAGCTGTCTCTTCGCTTTTGTTGATCTGTTCTATTCAGTTTGTTGCTTCAACTCACACGTCTGCCCATTCTTCATACATTCTCAGCATCAACCCACAACCAGAATAATCACGTAAACATAAACAACCACTATTAAGTATGGCATCAGACCATAGATTTGCAAGTGGGCCTGCAGCCTACGCAGATGTGCCACCATACGAGGCCATTATCACTCAACAACTGTTCTCTGTCTCATCCAGAAGAAACTCCACCCAAAGCTCTAGCCACATGGGGCCTTCCAACATGATGGACTTGTTCCGTGGGCATGATCATGAGAGAAGCTTCTCATCATCTGGATTTGACGATATGGATGAAGCAACTGAGCAAACACCCTTGAAACACACCCATAATCTTAGAAACCCATTATCAGTGCCTGGTTTTGACCCTGATCTCATCAGTTCTTACCCAAGTGGAAGACGTGGATCGTTGGCTAACTTGAAGAAGATGAGATCTCACAACACAATCAAGCATGTTATCAGCACCGGTACCCTGCCTGAGATTGAAACATCTGTCAGTGATGAGTTCAAGATTTTGGGGAAGTACTCTTTTCCTCTGGTCATCACCTTCTTGTTGCAATACTCATTGAACGTGGCATCGGTCTTTAGTGTTGGTAAGATTGGTAAAGTTGAATTGGCTGCTGTTTCATTGGCTGGTATGACAGCTAACATCACTGGTTATTGTTTGTTCCAAGGTACTTCCACCTCATTGGACACATTGTGCGCTCAAGCATATGGTAGAAAAGACTATAACTTGGTTGGATTGCATTTCCTAAGATGTACCATTTTCCTATTCCTCTTATTCATTCCTGTTGCAACCACATGGATTTGGTTGTCACATCCAATTTTGAGCTTGTTGGTGGATGACAAACCATTGGTCTTATTAGCTTCTAGATACCTTGGAGTCCTGGCTGCTGGTTTACCAGGCTTCATTTTGTTTGAGACCTTGAAGAGATTCTTACAAGCACAAAACATTTTCCATGCCTCAACTTACGTTATCTTGTTTGCAGCTCCATTCAATGGGTTCTTGAATTATTACTTGGTTTGGGGTGAGTATTTTAAGTTGGGGTTCATCGGTGCTCCAATTGCTATCGTTTGTACCAACTATATCATGGCATTCTTGTTATTGTTCTACACTATCAAAGTTGATGGCTACCAATGTTGGTGTGGATTCTCCAAAGACGCTTTGAAGAACTGGAATAGAATGTTGTCATTGTCCGTGAATGGTTGTATTGGTGTCTTGAGTGAGTGGTTAGCGTTTGAGATATTAACCCTATCTGCCGCAAGATTTGGTACTGTTGAGTTAGCATCACAAAGTATCATTGCCACTATCTGTGTTTTGCTATATCAGATTCCATTTGCTATTAGTATTGCAACATCCACTAGAATCGCAAACTTCATTGGTGCAGCATCAAAGAAATCAGCTGTTACTGCAACAACAGCTTCACTAATTCTTGCATTGATAGTTGGTTGCTTGAATGGTGGATTCTTGACCACATTCAAATACTCCATTATCCAATTATTTACCTCTGATGAAGAAGTCATCGAGTTCGCATCAAAGATCATCCCATTGGGTGCTGCATACCAAATCAATGATTGTTTGGCTTCTGTTTCCGGTGGTGTTTTAAGAGGTCAAGGTCGTCAACATATCGCTGCGTTCATCAGTTTGTTCGCTTACTATTTGGTTGCCCTACCTATTGGGTTCACACTTGCATTCGGCTTCGAGTATAGATTATTCGGATTATGGGTTGGATTAACCATTGCCATTTTCTTGATATCTTTTATCCAAACTTGGAGTGTCATCAAATCTGACTGGGATGGAATCATCAACGAATCACTCCAAGATGCTCTAGCAGAGACCAATATCCATGCCAACAATGTCTCTAACTCAGATGTCAGATCAATCCTATCTGCTATTGAAAGTGCTTAAGTCATTCATTCATATTACATATATCATAGTATATTCTATCCATAGAAATTTGATTAATTAAAAAACTTCCATCAAACTGTAGTCTTATACAACAAGAATGATGGAAAAGTACACAAGAGATCAAATACTAGTGGGATCCACATAGTAGTAAAAACGAACTGAAAGGAATAAACATATAAACCAAACGACCAACAACGCTCAAAGAAAAACAAAAAACAAAATAGAACGGTCTAGAATGAAAAAACCGTTAGACCATAAAACAACAAAGGAAGTATGGAAATCTTTTTTCAAATGGGGATATCGTAACGAAGTGACACTTTAGGACACTGAACAGGAATCATCCATAACACTGGAAAGACTAATCAACTGGTGTTAAAGGAGGAGTATAGTCACTTCCAGCAACATAAGGTCTCTTGATCTCCATCACAGTTCCTGCTGGACTTCCTCTTCTAGAAGAGGGTGGAGTAGGGATGAAAGACCGTTTGCCCATGGTTGAACGTTGTGGAGTGTTGACTAGTGAATGTGTTGACATTGAATGGTTCATCTTCATCGATAATGTAGATGTGGCAGGTGAACTTGGTGATTGTAAGGCATCGTTCTTGATGATGGTGGAGATTAAAAGCTCGTAAAATCGTAATACACCTCTGGATTGGAAGTAATGTTGAAGTATGAACTCTGATAAGTTCAAGATTTTATCAAGGATTAGGTTTTGGTAATAAGTTAGGGTTGTGGAGGATGTTGTTGAAGGAATGACAAGGTCTGAGAAAAATGTGTAAGCTGGGTAAAATCTTGAGAGAATGTTCATGATGACTTGGGCAATGATTGCTGGATGGACTTCGATCAGTTTGAGTTCGAATAATGAGACCTCAGCAAGGAACCTTTTCAGGTTTATGATTTCTAATTTTTCTTTAAATGTATCATCATGATTGTTTTGTTCTAATTGCATGTAATTGTTTTCGTAAAAGTTCAATAACCAGTTGTTAACACTTGGTTCACAAACGTCCCAGTTCAAAGTGTCTAGAATGTGTCTCTCCATTTGAATGAACATACCTTCGTCATATAAGGCACTAGAAGAATCCGAACCTCCACATAGGATAACAAGTTCAGACAATCTAGGAATTCTAGCTCTTGGATTTGGACCATTGAATCTGCCACCTGGGGGAACATTTGTGTTATTGATGATGTGATTGCACCCACCATATATCTTTGCACTTAGCCACAAACAAGTAGCCAAAACTAATTGGACTTGGTCTCTTAGAACGATTCTCTTGGAACAATATCTATCAAAGATCTTGACGGCTTGATAGAAAATACCATTGGTGACTTTTGTTTTCAGCGAGATCTTCAATAGAAACTCCAGAATTGGGCCTCTTAGGTATTCTTTGATCTCGGGTTGCTGGCTTATAAGACTGAGGCTTGGTTTGTAAGTCGATGCGGATTCGAATAACTCTGTTGAGAGCTCTTCTTTGTAATCATCTATTTGTGCTTTGTGAGTGATAAGCTCTTTTGTGGATAGCTCGAAAGGGTATGGTTTCTGCTTAGCAGTGACTCTGAGTCCCATTGACATAGACATTATTAAAATTTGGTAAATGGAAGAAGGTGGAATATGTCAGTTGTGAATGTGGGAATGAGTGAGTGACGAAGTGACCTGTAATGGAAACGAGTGTATGTCGACTTCGGATGATGAAATGAGTGGATAGCAAGGTGTTTGTATGAGGTGTCAGTTTAGGGGTCAGCTATGTAGAGGGAATATGGTTTTATATATAGCAGAGACGTAAATGAGCCCTTGAATTGAGAGAAAGGAGGGTATGTATGTATGGGTGTATGCCAATCCAAGAATGGGCAGTACAGTACTATGGAAACGGGTGAGGAGATGTAAGTGGGAACTGGTGGAGTGTTATAACAACTTCCTGGAGAATTGGAAGAAGGAGAAGAACACACAATCCTTCAATCTTTTTTTGTCTTTGCCTTGCCAAAATCGAAAGGTACGGTTTTCGCAAATTCTCCATTCTCGATGTTGTTGTGGTGATGCCAAAAAAGATCTGCCTGAGCCTAAATCAGCATTGCTCTGCGCGGCTAAACGGCTCTAGGCAGAACAAAAAGATCACCCTGCCCACAATCCTCTCCGCCCACGAGCCTGGAAAGTTTTTAAGTTACACACCTGGACATGAGAGATAGCAACTGTGCACTGGCACTTCCTCTTCGGGCGAATACAGAGATCGCCCACCGTGAAAACGCGTTTAAGTAACGGTGCTTCAGTGAGAAAGAGTGAGCACACCGTAAAATGGGTCTGGCTATGATCAGCTCACCTCTGTTCATGAACCCCCATGGCCTACTCCAAATTGAGACTCGTCGGCACTACTTCAGGCGTCTCTGTCTTTGAGGCAAGCACATCCACCGTCGACGCCCTCCATTTCTCGGAACCTTCTTTTGGGATTTCCTTACGATTTCCCTTTATAGTGCGAAACAAAACGCACCTCAGCGCACGACATAATAGTTGATCACTAGACGGGGAGAATTGAATTTAGATACCACCACCAATAGAAAACTTTCTACAAAATGATTAGCGTGTCAGTCAGTTTGTCTCATTCAGAATGTGTGGACTTTTGGATCAAGCTTGGTGAGGATTTGTTCGACCTCGACTGCTGTATGACGTGTGTCAATGGCCTCTAGTCTTCTCTTCAGGTACTCTCTGCGAGCTGTGTTGTTCTACCAATGGAGGTATCGTGACCTGAGGTCAGAGGACGGTACTATGTAATCCTCTCTCCCTCCGGCACTTAGGTACATGTCGCTACCTAATCAAGAGTCACTACATGCTCAAAAGACAGTGAGAACAAATGCACAGCTCTCCAAAAGATATCAGCTTCAGAGTGCGAGGACACGCTCATTGTCGCTTGTTGACTTCGGGCATCACCAATAACTGGTGAATGACATTTGACAACTGACAAGGTCTCACGGGGATCGGTGACTGGTTAGTGGTGCTAACTGGTAGATATTGGCTTGACTTTGGGGCTACTTTTATCAGAATATGCTGCAAGTCGCTTAGGGGAAATTACATATTCTGTACAACGTGCTCCTCGGCCTCGGATTGGTCCCGTAATTGGTAATTAACAACAGTTAACCCGCGCACATCGATAATAAGCTAATCGTCAGTGCTAAGTATCGTGATTTGTAGCTCATAGGAGATGTGTCACCTGAAACACTGCTTTAAACACCTCCCCAGATGGCTTCGTAACTTGTTCTTTGTCATTAGACGAAGTGTAAAAGTGAGGCCAACGAGCAGCTTCTCAAGGTTTTGGGGTTTGCAAATATGTATGTCTGTCCTTATGCAGCTTTTTATTGTTCATTCGGCGTAGTTTATGCAACTTCAGGCAATACGCGCTTTTAAAAGAGATAGAAGTGCATCAGAAAAAACGGTTTTTCCGCATAGCGCTTTGTTGCCAAAAAGGTGAAGGTAGGGTTACAAACTGGCACGATTTTGACTTGGAGTATATGAATAGATGATAGAGTCACCAGGAAGGAACTACCAGAGTGTTTAGAAGATGGGATCACACATACACTATACTTTAGTGACTAAAGTAGAGGACTTCCCACGCTGGATGTCTCCAGTCACGAATCACAATCTCAGGGCCCCTTGTTGAAAACTCTGATAGCACATTATGTTGATCTCTGTTACTGGAAAGCTATGGGCTGTGAAGCTGACTAAAGTTTCGTTCACATGTTTGACAGGCCAACCTCCATCATCTGGACCTGATTATCGGTGGAATCGATATCTGAGACCCGAGATCATGATCTGATCTCGGGTATGTCATTAGTCATCTCGATTCGGTATCGATCTCTCAATAGTCAGACATACTCAACAATCTGGCATTTGCAATACTCTTCACCCTACGCTACAAGAGACATCTGGGACTCTTGAGTCTCGATATTGAGCTGCTACCAGTTACTGGAGGCATGTATCACGGTTATCACCATGTGGTCCTACCCATGAGGTTCTGTATCTGACTTCCGAGTCGTGTCTGTAAGCACTACGTCAGTAATTAGGTTTACACCCTGCTAGACATCCTGGTTGTCGTTCATTCCAAACATTTGACCGTGTCATCCTTGTTCTGCGTTTTGACTAGGGATCAGAGCTCATAAGACTTCTGGGAATTGTAAATCAAGACGATTGTTCATGGCTATCAGTATCTTTCCTTCTCTGCGAGATCCATCTGCATTAGTGTTTGTAAACAAATAAACGCGTATCGCGAACGGAATTCTGGTTGAGATGTACTGCCACGCTCTGATTGTTTGTGTTTACATCACAATCACTACGATATTCAGGCTCACGCCAGTGTTGTACGTGGATTATGTACAAAGCAGTTCGCATTCCATCAAAAGACAGAACCCCGTCAAGTGTATATCGAAGTAAAGAATCTACACAATAAGCTTTAGTGACACTATATATATGGCAGGGTTAAGAGCGCTGTTGTTTTAGCTATTTTTGTATAACGCGTAAAAAATACCTCTTTATGTGTAACCGTTGATAAATGACATAAAGCGATCGGTATTCAAATCATCCAGTGGAATCCATTCACAGCGGCCACCATCACATCCATAAACTTCTTTTAAAGACTGGCCGAATCGTTACCATCTCCTGATCCAAAGCTACTTTAATACCAGCCCTTGACCACAAACGAAATCAAAACAAAACAAACAATGCTCTGGGGTAGGAAGAACGACTCCATCGATGAGACAAGACATTCGATACCTCAACCTCCACCAACCCCCGGTCTGGCCTCGTGGGCTTTCAACTCCTTGTTCAATAAGCAAACACCCAGCTCGAAGTACGCTGAGCTAGCTAAGGAGAAGAAGCGACCATCTCTGGCAAAAGATGACTATTTAGATAACAAAGATGATACCTTCTACAATAGAAAGAACCAAAAAAAACCAGCCAAATTTAGTGATGACATTCTTCTGAACTCCACTAGAGCTAAAAGTGTCGCCTGGGGAGGACATGACTTCAAGGTAAGAACCAGATCCTCCAGTTTCTCAGACCAACCAGGACAAAAGAAGAGTAGCTATTTTGAAGAGAAAGAGTTATTGCCCGACGTTGAAGATACAGAGTTTGACTTTCCAAAAACCAGAAGACGATCCGTATCATCACACTCCAGATATACAGGTGTCCCCAGCTCTGAACCACTTCCCCATACTTCACTTCCACAAGCATTCCCTGGTAAATTTCCATCTCCTTATGTCGCCAGAGACTCTTCACCATTCAGTTCCAACATTTTAAGCTCTTCAGCTTCTAGAAACCTCAAAGCTGCCGACTACAACACACAGAGAAACAAGAACATCACTGTCAGCTCTCCTCTCACACAACGTTATGTACAACAGCGACCAGCTTCAAACAAAAGATCATACAGCAGAGAGCCTTATCGCAATACACGTGATGATCGAGATGACGAGATTTTAGCAGACCTGGACAGCAATATTGCTGAGTTAAACAATCTGGTGCATGATATTGAGATAGTCAAGCTGAACGGTGCTAATACATCAAAAAGACAATATCGGGAACTAGAAAGAAAATATCAGGACGTTAAACAAGAACTTATTGACGAGTTTAAGAAGAGCAAAAAGATGTACGATTCATACTACAAGTTCATGGAGAAATATAAGGAGTTATCACAGTCGGTGAAGAAATCAAGCTCACCTGAGATTGTTTCAAAGCTTCAAAAAGAGATCAAACTGCTGACGGAGGAAAATAGACTGTTAAATAGAAAGATAGAACTCAATAACAAGAAACTGAAAGATGAAGACACTGAGGTCTTGAACTTGAAGACCACACTACAGAACTCATCCAAATTTGAGGGAACCTTGAGAAGGAAGATCAAGTATTTGGAGGATAAACTGGAAGACAATCGTGAGGGCTTCAAAAAGGAAAGATTCCAGCTAAATGAGCAGGTTTTCATTCTGGAATCCAAACTAAAGGATGAAGAGGAATCTCATGCCTCAGACCTTAGAAGGGCTCAAGAGAAGATTGAGGATCTTCAAAGAAAGCTTGATTTGAGAAGCTCATTCAATGCGAAAGACATTAGTATCATTCCAGAATATGGATCATCAAGAAGACGCAGTCATTATGATGAAAAGGAGAATGACACGCTGGACTTCCTTGGTGAGAAATACTCAGACAAATACACCAGAGATGCTGTCAAACATTCTCCAGAAAGGTACTCCACTGATTACAGCATGAAGACCAAAAGACCATCGTCTTTACAAATGCCATCAAATTATAAACTTTCTGATCTTAAACACGATTCTGCCTTCTCCAAGTTTGACAACATTGATGAGTCCACGACATTTGACTTCAAGAGAGCCAGCTCTGCGAGAGGGAAATACTTCAATAACTCCTTGTCGGATCTGACATTCAACGCCAGTGAAATATGATTAGTGTGGCATGTCTTTGCCATCTGATTTGATGATTCTCAGCATAGCTGTGTCTCTATGATCATGGACATCTGATTGCTGTCGACACTGCTTACCTTGATGTTCTATAGACATTTCTCGGCGAAGTTGATTTGATGACTTGAGGAGAGAGAGATTTAAATACAAAGCATTATAAACAGTTTAGAAGATGCATTAAAAGTCAAAAAGAACCATACGATTTCAATTAACTAGAATCTCATTAGGCCTTCTTCTTTACCGCTTTCTTTGTACCTTCAAACCCTGCTCTTTTTGGACCAACGTTAGCTTTAAATTTTCTCTTTTGCTTCTGTTGATTTTTACGTTTGATACCCTTATTATCTTTTCTAATTTGTAAGTTTTCTTCTCTTCTCTTTTGTTTTGCACTACTCATATTCTCAACGTGATCTTTACGTTCTTTCCATTGGACCTCGGATTTTCTCTTTTGTGCTTCTTTCTTCTTCAATGCTTTTTTCAATAGTTTTTCATCATCTCTTAGTTTTTGACCTTCAGCTTGTGCAATAGTTTTAGTCCATTTGTCTTTCTCTGCTAGTTCTTGTTGTTTTGAACTATCTAGTTGTGAAAGTTTTTGTTTTTTGTTCTCAAGTAGTTTCAGGTGTGCTTTGATATCTTTCTTTGCTGGACCTTTCTTCTTTCCTTTTGTTCTCAAATTTTGTAAATCAGAAGTTGCTCTTGTATTTTCATCAAATTGGATGGTTTGATACATGACGGATTCATCGTTCTCAACTTCACTTTCATCATCATCATCATCATCATCACTTTCTTCGCTTTCATCATCACTGTCGTCTTTCTCAAGCTCAGCACGCTTTCTTTTTCTTTCTTCTTTCAATGCAGCTTTTTTACGACGTTCTTCTAAGATGGCCTCTCTTGAAGATGGAGCACCGACAGCTTTAGTACCTGGAGCTTTACGTTTCTCTTTGAGGAGGTTGATCTTCTTGGCGAGCTTTTCTCTCAAAGCTCTTGCAGCCTCTTGTTTCTTTAGTTTAGCTTCATCTAATGATTTTTCAACTTTTGGTTCTTCTAAAACGTTCTTCTTCACTTCTTCTTCATTTAGATCAACTTCATTTCCATCATCATCAAATATGAAATTTATGGACTCTTCTTCTTCATCGTCTTCATCGTTAGCTTTGGCCTTGCTACCGTTTACTTTTCCATTAAGTTTTCCATTGTTTTTACCATTTATCTTCGTCTCAGGTTGCTTTTGAGCTTCTTTGTCTTCTGCTGATTCTTGTTCTGATTCTTCTTCGGATTCAGAGTCTTGTGGAGTTGCTATTTGTGCTAGCTTCTTTTGACCAGGTAAGACCACTGGTTTGGCATCTTTGGCTCTTTTCTTTTGCACTTCAGATGCAGATGAACCTTGATCGTTCACTTCAGAGGTGGGATCTAGTTTAGACCTTTTATTCTGTTTTGATTCTTCTTTCGTCTTCTTCTTAGCTTTCCACTGTTCTTGCGTGTCATCATCGTAGTAGTATTTTGCTGGAATCAACGAAAGCAAACCATCGAAGGCTGACGAGTTGCTTTTCAAACGTTCCTATTGGTATATTGTTAGTAAAGCTGCGAAGACCTAGAGACAATGTGAAAACAACGACATACTTCTAAAGAGGAGCTCATTATGGAATAAATGTGCACAGAAAGGATGCGGTGTATAATAACAAATCAAGTCCTCGAAGATGTCCTTTCCCTGTATCACAAAGTTCGCCTTGGATTCACTAAACTTTCACACAATTTTGTATTATGTCTACTTCTCTGCCTTAACAAAAGAAGCTAAAGAAAAAAAAATTTAATTCATCGGTCCGGGCAGCACACCAGAATTCGCGGTCTTATCTTCCGCGAAAGTTTCCGTATTCAGATTATTAGGATTACCCGGCGAGTCTGGGTTGTGCTTCCTTCGAATTTTGATAGAATTGCAATCATTGAACAGGAGGTTGTTCCCATTTTAGAAACAGATAAACTCGGATTAAGCTGGTGTGAAAAGATGTCAGACTCGATCGCCAACTACATCCTGCTTTCGCTTCCTCAGAAGGCCACCCCTGAGTCTAATACATCCGTCAAGGCCATCGACTGGTTAGAAAAAAGCCTGCTAGGCGGTCATACAGTCATAACTAAAATCACCATTCCAACTTTTAAAATCGGTACTCTGGACTCTCTGGTTCTTGAAAGTGAAGAGTTGAGCAAGATCGACGATCAATTGGCTGGCTCAGTTGGCAAAGTTCTCGAAGTGCTATCTAATCTATACGATGGTAATCAACCACTAGTCAACAGTTCTAAAAAAGTTGATGATAAATTTGTTACTGATTACGTTGAAGGCTTCCAATGGAAATCAAACAAGTTCAGAGCCGATAAATCGATCAAGGAATTGATTGGTTTGATATCCAACGAGGCATTTCAACTAGATGCTGATGTCAGAAATGCCTTCAGTAATTACAACACTGCTAAATCTAACTTGGCCGCTGCTGAGAGAAAACAAACCGGTGACTTGTCCGTTAGATCCTTGCATGACATTGTCCAGCCTAAAGATTTTGTTCTGGACTCTGAACACTTACAAACCGTTCTTGTTGCTGTTCCAAAAACTTTAGAGAAGGACTTCTTGAACTCTTATGAGACCAACGCTAAATTTGTCATCCCAAGAAGCGCCAATCGTATCACAACTGATAACGAATACTCATTGTATGGTGTCACTCTATTCAAGAAATTCATCCCAGATTTCAATCAGAAAGCACGTGATAGCAAATGGGTTCCAAGAGAGTTTGTGTACTCTGAGGAGGTCTTAAACGAACAGAGAAAAGAGCATGAGCTAGCCCAACAAACAGAGAACCGTCTAAAGAGTGAGCTCATCAGACTGGCTAGAGCCGCATATTCCGATATAGTTTCCAACTGGTTCCACTTGAAGGCCATCAGGGTCTTTGTGGAGAGTGTTCTGAGATACGGACTTCCTCCAGACTTCACTACCACCGTCATAAAGTTACCTTCATCCTCCAAGAGCTCCGAGACCGCTAAGAACGAATTGATCCACGAGTTCGGATACCTTGGTGGAAATGCCTTCAGCGTCGATAACAAAGGAAAGGTCAAGAAGGACTCGTCTTTGAACGAATACGCCTCGTTGGTCGACACCGAGTACGAGCCGTTCGTTATCTACGACGTGGAAATTAAATAAGTAGCTAACCCAGTGTTCAAAATAGAGTGTTACGTCATCTTCTGCATTGCCGTAGTAGTGAATACCAAATCACAGACATCTTTGTAGATTGTTGGACTAAGATCGCCCCAAAAATGTGCATTTCCAGGCTGCACGAAAATGAATACAAACAATAATAAATAAATAAATCACAATAAATGATTGGAATTTAGCCGCCGTCAAGAGAAAAAACCTTTACTCTCTAGACAGTTAACCTTTAGAGCGGCTCATAATGACACCAATTGCTGAGTCCGACTGCCAGCAGAGGAGGTCCAAACTTTCCATGGTACAGAACACCGCGGGGCCTCGCACACCTAAGGTGACACATTCAACCAAAAGCCCATTAGACCAGCTCCAGAACTCACCCAGTTCAAGTTATTCCATTCGCTCACTCACCTCAGCTTCCAAAAGTGTATCCAGCCCTACCACTGGAACACCTACCCCAACACCACGCAAAAGTAAGACTGATCATGGTAACAACATCAGGGTCATTGCCCGATTCAGACCAGAGAGTCATTCCGAAAAGAGGTTCAGTCATGGTACTTTCCTGGGTCACATGAATGAGACAAGTACATCGGTCAATAACGAGAGTTTTACTTTTGACCGAGTTTTTGATGCCACTTCCACACAGAGCGATGTGTTTGCATTTTCTGTTTCCCAAACTGTCGATGAACTTTTCAATGGTTATAATGGTGCAGTACTTGCTTATGGTCAGACCGGTTCAGGAAAATCATACACCATGATGGGATCAGATATCACTGACTCAGAGAAGAAAGGGCTGATACCACGTATGGTGGACTCGACATTCGAGAGGATCAAACAGGGTGGTGAAGATACAGAGTACACTTTGAGCGTGTCGTATATGGAGATCTATGTGGATCAAATACGAGATCTTTTAGTTGATCCTACCCTGTCTCCTGTTAGTTTACAAGTCAGAGAAGACCCACTCACCGGTGTCTATGTGAAGAATCTATCCAAGTCATACATCTCTTCTGCTCAGGAACTATATGCCATCTTGGAAAAGGGGTCAGATCTCAGAGTGAAGGCTCCTACCGAAATGAATGAAGAATCATCTAGATCACACGCAATTGTTCAGATTAATCTAAATCAAGAAGACCCAACTGAAGGTATTAAACGAAGTAAGCTCTTTCTTGTGGATTTGGCTGGAAGTGAAAAGTTTGGTAAGAGTGGTGTTTCTGGCCAAGGTTTTGAAGAAGCTAAAAAGATTAACAGTTCGTTATCTGCCCTGGGGAACGTCATAAATGCTTTGACCGATCCAAAGGCCACACATGTACCTTACAGAGACTCTAAACTCACGAGAATCTTGCAAGAATCCCTAGGTGGGAACTCTAGAACGAGTCTTATCATCAACTGCTCACCATCAAGACTCAACGAATCCGAAACATTATCAACATTGAGATTTGGAACAAGGGCAAAGAAGATCAAGAACAAGGCGCATGTGAACACAGAACCTGGTAAACAGGATCTACTCAACCAAATTGAACAATTGAAAAGAGTCAACGAGGAACAATCGCTCAAAAATATTGAACTTGAATGTGAACTTGAACTTTGGAAGAGTGGCTCCATAGAACCTAAACTAACAGAAGAGAAAGCATTACCACCGCTACCAACTCCAGTGAGCCCTGTTGATAAGAAGACTGCCGAATATTTACGATCAACTGTTGTCCAACTATCAGACTTGCTTAGTAAAACACCAACCATCAATGGACCGGATGACATTTCTGAATCATCACTTCTAAAGCAGTTACAGGAATCTCAAGAAGTTAACAAAGCTTTGATGCTGGACATATCAGAAAAGTGCACCCAGTTAGTAGAGATGGAACTAAGAATAGACGAATTAGAAGATAAATTGGCAAGAGAAGAACCACTTTCAGAATTAGAATCACATAAACTACTTACTCTAGAAACGACATTAGAGCAGTTTAGTTACAAAATGGAAGAGTTCAATGCTGAGAACGAACAATTGAGGAAAGATGTCATGACAACAAGAAAGATTGCTGATACCAGAAATGAAAGAATCAAGACTCTAGAATTGATGCTGAAGGATCACCAGGCTCTGGCAGCCAAAGAGAGTGCCAAATTTGAAAACAAATTCACAGTGTTGAAAAACAGAATCAATCATGCGAGGAATCAATCAGGGACTGCTAATTACTCTTATTCAAAGGGTTCCAATTCTACGAATAGTGATTATAGTCTTGATTATGGGATTTTTCAGATTAATGAAGATGATGATCCATTCAATGATAAATCACTTGATTCATTGAGAAGTTCAGGCTCTGTTTCATCTGATTCGACATATCAATATCACTCGAAAAGATCAAGTTATGCTATATCGAATTCTAACTCCAGAAAGACAAGTCATTCAAGTTCAATTAATAGTTTCAATGCTGGAAAAGTAGGATTCAACTTGAATATCATGAAACCCTTGAAAGGAGGATCCACAATCATTAATCATTCATGAGCCTGGCCATATACTTAGCTATATTTATACACATACACTTAGCTCATTCTTTCAACCAATGTATTGGTCAATCGTTCGTCGTCGATTAGTCTTTGTTCTATAAATTTATATATGATAACACAAGTTATCCCTCGAATGCAATCTCTCCGTTCTTCAAAGAGAGAATTGGACGAACATCTGTAGTGTATCTTAACGCATCCAATAAAGGTATCAGGTTCAACAAATCCGTATCACTTGGATCATTAATCCATCCTTCCACTATAATTGCGTTATTCTCATGCAATGCATAACTTATAGGGGAGTTATCGATAATTATCAGATTATTCAGGTTCTTATCAACAGCTGTCAAGTCTTTGATATATCCTTGTCCTTCTCTCAGTGTACAATGCGTTCTGTAAAATCTCTTAAGAAAGTACTTTCTTTCAGTCTCCAAGAGGTCAATGACAGGATCAGCATACTCTTTAACAGACGCCGTGAATATGACCAGGTTGTACCATTTGGATACCTGCTTTAAGAATAAGTCACAGTATGGTCGTTTATGAACGGAATAAAGAGTGGCCACTTGATCTTTTAGTTTCACTTCAACCATGTGACCATTTGACATTCTGGTGCCTCGAGATAATGAGTGGACTAATGTTTCATCGAGGTCAAGGATCAAAGTTTTCTTCGTCTTAGAGTTCACTAGACTTGCGGGAAAAACTGTTTTAGGGAAAGTGAATTGTTTAGGGTTTGATAAAACCAAAGACGGCGATGTTGGAGACTTCAAATCTATAGCTTCTTTATTTGGATCACTAGAATCTAACTTCTCAACTTCCTCGTCCATTTCAACAATTGTGAGGTTAGATATTGGTGATGATAAGTCGAATGATGCACGGCCATTCTCTTTGACACCAGGTTTTTTTGTCGTCGATGAGGATGATGATGACTTGTTTTTATTTCTTTTGATTTGCTCAACAACAGTCAATGGATACGTTATCACGAACCATGAGAATACAACAGGCCGTATTATCAGTAGATTAGGGATGTAAAGAATGAGTTGTATGATGTAAGGGATGTTTCCGTCATCAGTTGACTTTGATGTGGAGGCTGTAGAAGATGCAGATGACATTGGTGATAGTGGCGGTGAAGGTGATGGGGATGGGGATGAAGATGCAGAAGATGGTTTCTCATTGGAGATGGTGTCTATATTGGATGTTTTGGGCAGTTTAGACGGGCTTGATAATGGGTTCTGGACATGAAGAGCGTCATCCACCTTGTTGGCGATGTAAGATATCGAGTTCATTCTTCTTCTTCAATAAGTAGTGCTATGCGGGTGGGTTTGAACCCAAAATAAAACAAGTGTAGTATATGAAATGTAGTTTATTGGTGATATGGCACCGTGTTCCAAGGATTAGCGTGATGATCCAGTGCTCTATCAGAAAAGTAAACACTCTTTGAGTTAGTCTTTGTATATTTCTTTTGGGTTATTCCGTTTTTGTTGATGCAAATGTTGGGTATACCAAAAGGCATTTTGCGAGACACAAAAGTACGGGATGTCGCGAAATCTTACGAAACTACCCAATGCGGTAGTTGCCACTTTGCGCAATTCGCGATTGTGGGGACATTTCAAACTTGCGCCGATTTACGCAAATGGCATTGCTTTTCGACCGCGGATGTTTTGATATTTTGTGTCATTTGTGAGTTGGAGAACCCGCTGAAAGAAGTATATAAACGGTCACTAATTCTGTTTGTTTTGTTTGTTGCTTGATTTGATCAGTGATCTGATAATTAATTGAAAGAAAAGAATGGTCAGATTAAACGTCGATGGTAAAATTGCAGTGGTAACTGGTGCTTCAAGAGGTCTGGGACTGAACTGTGCTGAGGTTCTGGTGAAAAATGGGGTAAAAAGAGTGTACATTACTTCGAGAAAGCAGAAAGCCGTTGATGACGCTATAAAGTACCTTGAAAAACTAGCTACACAGTATAACCCAGAAGCTGAGATCTTGGGTATCGCATCTGACGTGTCTAATGGTGAAGGTGTCACTCAACTACATAATTTCGTGAAGAGCAAAGAATCAAAGATTGATATATTGATTGCCAACGCTGGTGCTTCATGGGGTGCACCATTGACTGAACATCCTGAAGCTGCATTTGACAAAGTGATGGACCTTAATGTGAAAGGTGTTTTCCTCACAATCCAAGCTTTCTATCCTCTCCTGAAAGCTGCTGGTACAAAGGAGTACTCTTCAAGAGTGTTGATCATGGGTTCTGTCGCTGCTCTTAAAACAAATGGTGTGGAAGGTGGTACTTACGGTTATGCTGCTTCCAAGGCTGGTGTCACTCATATGGGTAAAACATTAGCACTCGAGTTGGGTCCTCAAAATATTAATGTCAATATCTTGGCTCCAGGCTTCTTTCCTACAAAGATGTCGAATGGTTTACTCGAGAAGTTTGGAGAAAACATGGTCAAAACAAATCCCAAACAAAGACTTGGAAGACAGGATGACATAGAAAGTGTTGTGCTCTTTTTCACTGCCAAAGAATCAGATTACCTGAATGGGGTTGTCATCCCAATAGATGGTGGTTCAAACCTTGGAAATGCTATCTTATCAAACGCAAAGCTTTGAAGGTCACAATCAACGTACATATTCAGATAATTATACGATCATTATAAACACTGCAGATCAAATACACGTAGCTGTCTTATAAAGTATTCGTCATTCATTATAAGCAACTAAACTAAAATCCATTAACAATATCATCACTTTCATAAACTTCATTATCGGACTCATCTATATCATCGTTCATCATTGATCTTCCTGATCGAATAAAATCTTTGATCTTATTGGTGAAGAACCTTGAGGAATAAGATGGACTCTCAACATCGTCGTCACTTGTTATCTCATTCTTGATTGACTTCAAGGTCCTGTTTACCCTTAAGAAATCATGCTCCTCGAGTCCATCTTCTGAGTCTGATGACTCTCCCATATTATTGACATAACTATCAATATTGTTTAGAAATTGTTGTGGTAATGTCAAAATACGATCCTCATCTATCTCAGTTGTGCTTTGGCCATTTTGCTCTCCGAGGTTTGAGAAGTTTGACTTTGTGGGTGTCATCTCATGATCAGCAATATTCTCAATGTTGTAGTTAGTATTCAGTAGATTAGAGCTGATTGGTATGGATCTCAAATCCCTGATGTGATTGTGACCTCTTCTCAGCTGATTTGTTACCGTCGATATGTCACTATCGTAATCTGTCTCCTCAGGTTTCATTAATTTCACTTGTACTGTATTGTAACTTTTGCAATTATCACATTTCAATCCAAGAACATGATATGGACATGATGATTTCGCATTACAGTCATTGCATGAAACGACACAGGACCATTGTGAGTATGGTGGAGGCAAAGGTTGTAAAGTAATTTCCATATCAAGCACTCTGAATTGGGCTTCCATGTTCAGCACTGTTTTCTGACAAGTTGGACACTTGTAAGAGTGCTTACTATGATCATCAAAACAACCTTGATGTATAGCGTGACCACAAGACATAAAAACAACAGGCTTTACAGAAGTGAACATGAATTCACCACATATAGGACAATCAGATTGTGTTGCTCTCTCGATACATCTATGATCATCCTGTAGTTCAATTGCTAGACAGGCATTACATCCATCACAATGGAAAAAATCCTGACCTAGTCCCAAGCCCAACCGACAAATTCCACAGCCATCACAATGATATATATCTTTGTTCTCATCATTATCATAAAGTTTGCACTTCGAACAGAAGTATAGTGCAAACTTGGAATCACAGTTCTCACAAAACTCACTTGGTTCTTGAACGTTGAAACAAGTCATACACATGACATGCTTCGTTGCTTCTCTTTTAAACTTGTGTGAAGTTATAGCATCATCATGACATATCGAGCATCCAAACCATTTCTTACACTTAGGACATTCAACTTTGCAACCTCTCTGATAATGCTCACAGCCAAGCTCAGTCTCTTGTTCGTCATGATACGTTGCAATCTTATCACTCTCATCCAGCACTATCGCATCAACATCGTCAGAGCCATCAGTCTCTATCTCATCTTCTTCCTCGTTTGCAATATTCGCATGGGTATCCTTGTTGATGTCAAGCTTATCAGCGGATATCTGAAATACTTCATCGCCATTATCATCAACGAAACGAACTTTGGCGTAATGTGCACCCATCATGAGTTTTTGTACAAGTCTATTCTTATCAGCTTCATCCAGACTCAATTGTCTTATCCTCACAATCTTTGATCTTAACAGCATTTCATCGTTCATTTCACCCTCAGTGACATGTGTCAATTTCTCAGCTTCGATGTTGATTGCTCTTAGGTTTGATGGTCTGTGTTTATGCATTTTATGATGGGATCGACGACGACGAGGTTCTTTGGCTTGTGGAATGATCACTTGATCCAACAATGGAGTGTCTTTTGGTGCAGCAGCTGGTTTTATGACTTGGGGTTCATGAATTTCTTCTGGATCTGTATGAACATTGTTTTGAATACTAGTATCAATCTGACTCTCAATCAAGCCTCTGATGGTTTGGAATCGATCTAATGCAGATTGTAATGAGAATCCGCTTTTCAAATCTTCAATAAAGTTGGACAGCTGTTCACGACGAGCCATCGTACGCTGTTGGACATCCGCAAGGTTCCAGAAATATGGCAGTCTCAGTCCGCTTAGTGTACCCACACTGTCCAGCTCTTTGGTGAAAGAGCTATCCGAGTCCGAGTTCATTTCAAGATCCTCTTCGAGTTCATCACCAACTTCATTCGTCTCGGTATCGTAAGCCGGTTTCGCATCAATCTGGTTTTCCTCTCGTTCCGTGAGCTTCAGAAAGGCACTCAGCATCTCAGCGCACGGTATAACCAGATGTGTCAGCTATTGGTGAATCAGTCTATTGCTAGCTCTAACCACCCATATTTCGATTTTGCTTAGGTAATGAGCTCTAGTACCGTGGGCTGATACACGTGACTGCCCTCGAAAAGGAGGCTGATTATTCGCGAATTCAAATTAGTTGTACAGCTTCAAATAACACATCATAAACACATATAACAAAGGAATCTTTGCAAACAGACAATTGAGCTACGTTCTATTTGTCAAAATGGCTTTGAAGGTTACAAGTTTCATCAATTTCGCTGGTATAAAAGAGGATTTCTTCAGCAAGAATTTCAGGTATGTTGTGTGATTGCAGATGACACAAAACAAGTTTAGAATACTAACAGTTGCACTATAGTGTTTACGGACAATGGTATGTTTGCTGTTTTACAGTATCTTGATCTGAACTAGGGTACTAACACCTCGTGAAGGAACGGAATTCTATGTATAATACTGTGTTTTGCTCTTGGTATTGCTAATATCTTTCATTTTTCCACTGTTATCATCTTCTCAATCATCGCCATGTGAGTTCACCTTCGTTTTATATATGCGGTTTCATTTCACTAACAACAATAACAGAGTCCAAGGTCTAGTTTTGATATTTGTTGAGATCCCATTCCTATTAAAGATATGTCCATTGAGTGAGAACTTCAACAACTTTATCACAAAATTCAATCAGAACTGGCCAAGAGCCGGTTTCTACCTTGGGATGTCAGTTATCCAATGGTTATCGATCATAGTTATGGCTACTTCGTTGATTGTACCTGCTGTCTTTTTATTATTCAGTGCCATCTTTTATGCTTTGGCCGCCATTAAGCACCAGAAATTCCAAAATAGTGCTGGTATCATCAACACTACTGCTGAAACCTTCCCAACAGATGCTGTCATCAGGGAGATCCTATAAGTTGAGTCCTTACTGGGTGTATAAAAGTCAAGTATGAAGAAAATTAAGCTACTTTATTAATGAATCTCAAGAAAATTGTACTGTATTCTATTGATTTCTTTCTTTAAAATAACACTGTCCAGCAGGCAAAAAGTGACCTCTGTAGACTCAAAATGATGGTATGTAACAAAATGCAAACAATAACAGGTGTGAAACGAACGTGGAAAACCAAAAATAAACCTAAACAAAACAAAACAAAACAATGAATAACGAATAACAAATAACCAACAAAGAAGCAATAAATACGCATCAAAAAGCTGTCCAGACAATAATGATCAATAACTCACACATCAGTACGATGATGGATCTTTCTCAAGTGAGCTTTCAGATTATCAGGTCTGTTGAATTTCTTACCGCATTCGGCCTCTTCACACTGGAATGGCTTTTCTGAAGAATGTGATCTCATGTGACGTTTGACATGTTCAGGCCTTTGGAAAGCAGCCTCGCATAATGGACAATAGTGCATCTTCTTAGGCTTTTTAGTCTTCTCAGTCAAGGTATCTATGGAGGTCGTTGATTGTGATTTTTGAATTCTCTTTCTTGGTTGTAGGATATCGTAACATTTGATCTCTGGTGGGGCGATGATTTTAGATAAGTTTATTGAACTCTGCGATCTTTGAATGATTGTCCGTGGGGTCTCTAATGATGGAGCCGAATTGGTTCTTTTCGCTAGTGGAGTTCTCATCGATTGGTTTTTTTGATCATATTCTTCTTCCTCGTCATCTTCATCAATACGACGTTTCTCTGGAGTGGTTGTTGAGTTTCTGGAGGCTTCGATCTTGGATCCAAGTCTCATGTTGAGGTCAGCACCAGCTAAGAATATTGGATCTTTTGAATTATTTGCGGCTATAATCTTTCCTGGATTCATCAACATAGTTGGGGAGATGGATGAAAAGCTAAGATCTTTTCTCAACGATGGAGTAGCTAATGGTGTTTGAGCTGGGGAACCTTGATGCGGTGAAAGGAAAGAAGCATGTGGTGTGTAAAAAGGATTGGTACCATTTGCGGCTGGGGATTTGATAGATGTGGAAGAAGTTGAATGTGAAATATTGACTACTGAAGCAGCACCGGACGCGTCTAAAGATAATCTTGATCTCGTTCTTCTATGAAGTACCCTTCTAGAAGAGGCTGTTGGAGTAGTACCAACATTTGGACCTTTGAATGCCATTGGAGATGTGTTTTGGTATAGATGTTGCTGAGGGTAGTTTAAGTGTTGGCTTGGTGTTTGAAATAATTGTGGTAATGGAGTTGTTGAGGCAGCATTTGACAAACGTCTTGTTGTTCCCCGGCGAGGAGTAACAGCCATGTTCTGGAAAGACACTGGAGATGCCATGGAGTCTTGGGAAACTGAAGTGGACATTGCTAATAGTGGGACAGAATCGTATGAGGCAATGGTGTTTGTTGATGTTGACTCCCTCATCGTTGGGTTCTGAGCATATGCTGTCTGCGTTGGCATGAACTCCATTGGTGGATACAGATTAGCCTGTTGGGGATGTTGTTGTTGTTGTTGTTGCTGCTGTTGGTGTTGGTGTTGCTGATGTTGGGGATGTATCTGTTGGTATTGGGGCACAGACTCGAATCTTGGTGGATATTGAAGGAATTGACCTTGCTTTGGGTAATGGGAAGAAACCGGTATTGACATTTGGTCTTCTGGTTCAACCATCTGGTACTGATTTTGGTATTCCGAACCAAAATGAAGCTCAGTTGGTCTTATATTTTCGTCCTGATATAGCATATGGGTCGTATTCATAGTTGGTGGTAGATTGTGGTTCTGGACCAGTTCCCCGTTGAAGTAGTAGTTCGAGGGCTTCAGTGGCGACGAGCTCAGCATGTTTGTGTACTGCGAGAACGACAGAGGCTGTTGTGAAGGTGGGGAGCTCATCATTACTTATATGATTGATTGTTCGTTCAACAGCCGATTTCCGCTTTGGGTAGTAACGCGTAGACTATGTTTTTTTTCGGTGCGAGCAACAAAGGGAAAAGCAGATTTATAGCCAAAAGGTGAGACGCTATGATTTGATCCGACTTTCAAAAGGTGAACCCGTGCTAAAAGTGTCTCTGTAGCGTCTTGTGTGTTCCCACGGTGATCACTTTATGGAGTAAGTGCTCAAAAAACCAACTGATCTGGTGTTCTTGTGACGATATTTGGGACGAACAGGAGATCGATTTGTTTCAGGATAAAATGGGTGTCTAGCTTATAATAGCAGATACTAGCACTGAAAATTATATAGCAAATGTATCTGAATGATCCTCAACACGGTCCCTCTCTTTGCAAACTGGACGTTGGAGAATCTTTGTAATAGCTAATACACAGGAAGGGCAAGAAAGCGAAAGAATCCGTAATTTAAAGAAATCAGAGAAATCTCCAATTTGGTACGGCCAGGAGCAGCACGCTTATAATTTCGCGGAAAGCCTCTATAAGCAGAAAACTCAAATACCGTGTATTGGGTGAATGGTTAGTTTTCGTATAGTGCATTTTGGGTGTTTTCTATCGAAGTTTTATGATTGTAGCTACAGTGGTTTGATCGTTTTCTTTGTTGGTCAAAAGAGCTCATTATTACAGCTCAGAAGTGTATTACTTTAAGTTCGATCTGTGATCTCTACACTATTGACCACTGCCCAACATCTAGTGAGTGCTACCTGTGGCTACTGTCTAGAACCAGCGAGGTGTCTCGACTCTGGCCAAGATTGAAGCCTGCTAGACTCAAAGTATGACCATTGGCCGTGTCTTTTTTGCTAAGAGCATGTACTTAATATAACTGTGATGACGCGTCTGTGTTCTATTTGGCCTAATGTGGCAAAGCAATTGACGCGTAGAATTTGATGAAAAAAAACAGTGTTTTCTCCATCATGCAGCTCTCCAGAAAATAGTAAGCGTACCCTCAAAATACCGTAAATCCCCGGTATGGTATGATTCTATTATTATCCGTTCCCTAGTGACGATTAACGTTCTGCAAATTACAAACCACAAAGGTCTTCACTCAACTAAGCTGCTATGTTGTTACAGAGATCGGATCATCTATCGTCAGACTGTCGAGTTTCAGCCCCCAATGAGGAATGACTTGCTTCTAGCAAATGAGGGGCGAAGTGCTCCAATTTGCAACCCAGCCAATCTTGGACTGGTATTTGAGGCCTGGGCATAACACTTTTATACCGAATACCGATCATATCAACATATCGGCTCAATCAGTGGCCCAAAATAAAGACGCGCGCCAAAATTTGATCTTCACGTGACTTTATAAATCCGTGTTATATCGGCTAAATGGATTCATTCTGCCGATATTCAATGCATGCTACAAAGATGTATCATAAAATGTTTTAATTTCATTAACTCTATAAACTTAAACCAAATAATCACCCAGATGATGTCTCTTCTATGTGCTTCCATTTCTGAGCTGTTTTAAAGTAGCAGAATGTCAAAACAATGTGGGAGTGTGATCAAGGCTATAATAACAAAACTAATATTAATCACGAAGAACCAAAAAAAGAAGTAAAATGGTAGCTAGGAGATTAACACTAGCATAATAAGCACACAATAAATAGGGTTGTTTGTTGACTGAATATAAAATAGGGTCGTGAACAGATAATAATTAATAAATGAATGATCCATATGGTTGAATCATTTAATCAAATATTGATGAATCTATTTCTTAGCTTCAGTGACAAATTTTTCACCTTTGGCAATGTTAGTCTTCAAAGCTTCTTTAGCTTTGGTGATCAATTCTTCTTCGTGTTCAGATATGTTACCTAAACCGTGGATCTTAGCAACACCTTCTGGACCTAAAGTGACTTGAGAAGCGAAGAAGTCAATACCTTCATCTTTGAACAATGGAGATTCAACAAAAGTTGGTTCATAAATGTCAGCTTCACCATCTAAACCTTTCAAGACGGCACCGGCGAATCTAGCACCAGCTTGAGCCATTGACAAAGTAGCAGAACCAGCACCATTCTTAGCTTGGACGACTTCATCACCACCGAATTGGATTCTGTGGATCAAAGCATCTCTGGTTTCAGCGTTCAAATCTTTGTGTTTAGATTGAGACAATAGTGGAACAATGGTAATACCAGAGTGACCACCAACAACAGTGACCGGTTCAGTGGTTGGGTCAGTACCGACAACTTCAGACAAGAATCTAGAGGCTCTCAAGACATCTAAGGTGGTGACACCGAAAAGTTTTTTTGGGTTGTAGACGTTCTTTTGTTTGAAAACTTCAGCAACAATTGGAACGGTAGAGTTGACTGGGTTGGAGATAACCAAAACAGCAGCGTTTGGAGCATGGTCAGCAATACCGGAGGCCAAATCTCTGACGATACCAGCGTTGATGTTGAAAAGATCATCTCTTGTCATACCTGGTTTTCTTGGGACACCAGCTGGGATCAAAACGACATCAGAACCAGATAGAGCTTGTTTCAAACCATCTTGGTCTTCAACGGTGAAACCTTCAACTTTGGAGTTTGTTGGGATATGGGAGATATCAGCGGCAACACCTTTAGCACCTTTGATATCGTAAAGAGACAAGCTAGTGACTCTGTGGTTCAATTTCAATAATAAGGACAATGGTTGACCGATACCACCACCAGCACCTAAGACGGTGACTTTGTAGTTTTGGGCAGCAGATGAGGAGAATGATCTTCTAGCGACTCTTGAGAACATTGTGATGATGAATTGAAATTGACTATGGAAGACTATCGGAAATGTATCACAGCGTCGGTTACGTAGTCAATTAGAGGAAAACAATGGATATAAATACTGCTTCACAGTTTTTCACAAGAGCATGACCTTTTTCAAATGGAGCATTTGCGTGGGATGTGCTTATGTCATGCTTCTTAGCAAATTTTATGTCAACGATACCGAAATTGGCCAATCAGATGCGGGAATAATAAGCAGAGGAGAAAATCACCGGCCCCGTCTGATCAGCCCCAGTACATAATCCCACTATAACCGTTCAGTGGAGGGATTTCTGATATAAAAGTGAGAGTGTTTCGCCTAGATAACTTCTTCTTCAAGAAGAGTGTATAACTCGGCTGATTCGGCCACTGACACGATCGACCATGGCCACGTCGAACCGAAGAGCAACAGTTCTCGGTGGATGAAAGCATCCTTCCAAGACATCACGGATGATCCCATTACTCGACCGGTATAATGGTACAAGGCCCGTTTCTACGTGCTCGGTGGGAAAAAAAAAGGGTGTATTTCTAGTGAGTGTCACTGTAGCTTGCGGGTCAACAGTATGTACTTCCGCCACTCCACCTTCTGTTAAATAGCCGATAGATGGATGCTATTGATATTCATCACTACATAGTAGTCACTGGGCGGAAGTATTCTCCCGGTAACCCAATCACTTTTGTGTAACTCTTTTCGCGGGTGTCCAATTCAATCCATCTAGATAGTGAGAGTGAAGACTAGCCTAGCTGTAGTATAGACTATATAGATAGACTTCGACTTTCGGCGTGTTATTGATGTTGATCAGTTGAAGCGGTAGTGGCCTGGGTGAATGTTGGATCAGGCCTCGGCTCTTCGGATCTGCGATGATGGTAAAGATTACTCAGATCATTGTTCAGATAACCAGATCACATGTCGATTGACAAGCTACAAGAGGGAATAGATCTAACAGGACTAGTATCTTTATAATGAGTGTACAACTAGTATAAAACAGCAAATGATTAAGTTAAATTGGAAAACAGAATTGAAATTGAAACGATCTCTCATACTCTAAGATAGTTCGTAAGTTTGACCTAATCTTGGAGCATTTAGAATGATACCATTCAAGACACCAGCCATAATACCAGCACATGGTAGAGTGACTAACCAACCTAAGTAACAGAAGGCAACAATCTTCCAGTTAACAGTCTTGTGGAATTCTCTTGGGTTACCAGCGAAACCACAGAAGACAGTAGCACCAACACAACATTGAGTGGTTGAAACTGGAATACCCAATTGAGTGGCCATGGAAACAGTGACAGCAGAAGCTAATTCAATAGAGAAACCTCTTGATGGAGACAACAAAGTCAGTCTGTTACCCAAGTTTCTCATAATGTTGTAACCGTAAGTCCAACAACCTAAGACTAAAGCAGCAGCGGTGAAACACAAAACCCAGATTGGAACATCAGCTTTTGAGTTAACAACGTTGGTAGTCCAGATTTGGTAGACAGTGGATAATGGACCAGCGGCATTGGAGATATCGTTAGAACCGTGAGCAAAAGACATGGTACAAGCAGTAATGGCTTGTAATAGAGAGAATAGGTATTCAATCTTGTTATCGTAACATTTGACTTTGGAATGCATTTCTTTGATATCGTTGGTTAAGGCACCTTCAGCGTTAATTTGACTGCTAACAACATCTTGAGTCCAACCGTGGATTAGCATCAACCAGATTAATCTTGGCCATTGTTTTGGTTGTTTAGCCATGGAGAACCATAATTGACGAGTAGTTTGTTTCTTTTCAAGTTTAACTACTGGGAAGTTGGTAGTTGAAGCAACTGGAGCAACAGCGGTGGCATCGGCGTGTTTGTTTTCAAGGTCTTGTAGATCTTTGTCGAATGAAACTTGCTTGTCTTCAGTAGATGAAGCATCTCTTGATTCCTCATCAGCAACTGGGTTACCATATTCTTCAGAACGTTTACCTTCGTAATAATCTGGCACTAATCTAACTCCAGCTGGGATTGGTGGAATGTCATCAGTAGATTTGAAGTAGTATAAAGGACCCATTGGGATATGGTAGAATTTTAGTCTCCAATCTTCATAAACTAGACGTCTTCTGAAGTATGGGAACAAGAAGATGAAATATAAGATAGTGGCAACACCAGCAACACCGGTGATAGAACCACCAACAGCACCTGGAGACAAGTCATCTAGATTTAAGTTTGGAGCACCTTTCCAGGTAATCAACATGGTTAGAATGGCAAAAGTAACGAAGATCAAGACTGGTATTAGAATGAAACCGTAAGTCAATTGGTTTTTTCTCTCCAAGACACCATATTTAGAGATCATGAAGATAATAGTAGCGAAACCACCAGCAATGGCTGGCGCAATAAACCAAGAGGCAACGATTTGAGAGAAACCTTTCCATTCCCAGATGATGTTTTCAGCACCAACGGCAGCGATACCAGCACCGATAACACCACCAACGATGGAATGGGTGGTAGAAACTGGCATACCGATACTAGTAGCGATAGTCAACCATAGAGAAGAACCGACCAAAGCACAGGCCATGGTTAACATAAGGGCAGCTGGATCGTCAGTAAAAGCATCTAGATTGATGATTTTAGATCTGATAGTATCAGAAACTCTTGAACCGGCTAAGACAGCACCCAAGAACTCCATGATGGCAGCTAAGATCATAGCTTGCCAGTATTTCAAACATCTTGAAGAAACAGATGAAGCAAAGGAATTGGCGACATCGTTAGCACCGATGTTCCAGGCATCCAAGAAGGCGAAGATGACTGCGATAGCGAAGATGTAATCAAAGTCGTGAAGTTTTCCAGCCATTGTTGCGATGATGATGAGAACGATCTTTCAAAAGTCAATTCGAAACACGAACATTCGAAGGATATTTATACCATCCCTCCAGCAGCAGCACATCCTCTTACACAACCAGAGACCATGTGCTCTTCCCATACAAAAAAAACTTTCACTGCCAAGGCCAAAGCTCTGTCTGTAATTCTCGATCGTGTAGTGTGAGTGTGGGCGTACCAGGGGAGAGCTGGTGGACTTGGCACATAGCGGCCCAATGAAAACACAGAACGAGCTGCCCATGTGGGCCTCCTCTCACTAATTACTCGCTACTCATTAGCCACTTTGAGCCTGAGCTCACTTCTAAACAGATTGAGATAGTGATAGATTGCTACACCGATAGATATGAAAGGGTTATGACTCATGAAGAGGGACCCTTTCAATCTGCCATTACAGGGTCTCACGCAGTGTAACCCGGTGCTGCTGATGTTTTTGGTTGGCACACGGCCTTAGGCCACGCCCACGAGGGCTGTCAAGGGCTGTCGACTAAATGTCGTCGTATATGCCATATTGGTAAAAAAATGGAGTTTTGCCTTTGGATTTTGGCTGGTGCGACCTGCAACCTTGAAACGTGAGCGACGCAAATCATTGTCAGTTCCATTGCAGATGCCATTGGCATTCGCTCTGTTTACTGGTGCACACAGCGCTCGCACTTCCGCTTCCCAGTTCCCAGTTCCCGGGACCATCCCTCGTAGACATTCCAGAAGGGGACCACTATTGTTGAAAAGCATTCATATCAGTGTACAGCTTGTCAGGTGTATTATCTATGTATCACGATCTGTACGATTCAACATTCCACTTTTGGTGAATATTCTGCTATCAGGAACAAATTTTAAATTTCAAACTGATCAGTTTAGCGAGAGATCCTTAGTCAAACCTGAATCCATTATTTTGGTGCTCAAAAATCACGTTGATCTCTATTCATCTTCTCGAGCTCGTACTCTCGCTCGCAAATCTACGGCGTGCTTTAAAGGTAGTGTGACTTTAACACTCGCGAGATCTGGAATCTCGTGCATCAAAGTTTGATATCTAGGCAGTGCTTAATGGGCGTGGCACTGGTAAAATGGTTACCACGTTTTGGTCAAATTGAAAATTAAAAACGTTTCTTTGCCCAGAACAAACTTTTCACTTCACAAGAGAACCCGTGGGAGGATCTCTTGGACTCTTCAGCCTGGGGGAGTGGTGTTCACCGTTCTCCCATTTAACTGTGCAGAGCCTGTGTTGGGGACTTTTGTACTACACTGTATCGGAATATCTCACAAGTAGCAGCTCCACCTTCAACTTCTTGATCTTCAGCACTTGTATTTTCAATTATTTAGTATATACCCACTACTCAATAAGTCTCAGTTCTGATCAGTTCTCGCCAGAAATTGTTTCCATAACGTACAGGCACCGTTTATATCATAATATTACTGCGTTTAAAGACAGGTAGCTCATTGAACTTATAGCCGGTGAACCAGTTTAGGCAACCCCATTGACACTAATTTGATCATATTGCGCTGAAATATTAGTCTAATTAGTTACTGCTACATCACTTGAAAATTACAGGATCGCTTGAGTTTGAATATGCTCATGCCATAAAGTACCTCAGCTGGCGCATCTGTCTGTTACTATAGGATGTGTCTTCCAACAACCCTTTACGGCCTCAACCTCGATAACTACGCATGATAACGGGTTGTTTGTTTCATTACTCATCTATTCGTTTTATATGTATCCGTCTATATGCGTCAGATGCAGCAGAATTATTCCTCATCCTCAAAGAAGGAACCTATCGAACCACCTAGATATAACTTTAATTGGTTTTTGGTAGCAGGTAAGATTTTACACTTGACCATCTTTTCACCGTTAAATTTCTCGTAGGCTTGGAATCTATGACACCCACCGAATGCGAAATAATGAGTCTTACCTTTTTCTCTGATAGCTAAGACATCGACAGGCGGTAGCTCTCCATTAAGGTCACGAGCCTCCTCCAATGTACAAGTTTTGGATTCCATTGGGTTCCCTTCTAATGTAGACACCATTGCATCTATTTTGGCATAGTCCAGAACTGGAGGTATAGGACGTTTGATATCTGCTAATGGTAAATATGTGACTTTACCAATATGACCTGATTGAACTGACATGGTGTTTCTATATTGATAACTTGCAAACTGGCTGATATATTCAGTAAATGCGATACTCGCTCGCTTTTATATTCCTCTTACTAAAACACCTGTTTTGCGATCTTAGTCAATAGATTTTGTCTAGACACATTCATGATAACTAATTCGGCCGTGGCTATGATTCGGGCAGCAAAAAAAAAGAAATTTAATCAAATATTATGTAATGATGGTTATGAGCAAAGTACAGCAAATCAATTCGCTTCATTTTCAGCCTTTTTAATGGTTCAAATTGTCTCAATCTACGAATGGTGTGTTTCAGTCTCCCGCTGGACAATTTCGAGAAGAACAGGGTTCATTTGAGATTTCTCAAACTCATTTATATTCAAAATCAAGGACATATATCTGTCAATTTTGAAATTAAAATAGTACATCGACTAAACTCAAAAAGTTCAAGTTAATCGGTATTTTGGAGGCAGTAAAGTATTGCTTATCATTACCAAGTTCTCCAAGGCGAATGCGGTACTATAGAAACTTTGTTTGAAGATATATTGACCCTGTTATCTACATTTAAAACCAGCGGATTTAACACCGAGAATCCAATTAGGAAATTTTCGCGGGGTATAACTTGACACATAAATCACAGATGAAAGATGTTGAACACTATGGATCGAATGTGTGCCATGATTCTTTCATTTTCTGAGTAAGCAGAGAATACCTACTGCGGTATGTAATCATTCTATATGAAAAGTTGCGGGTGATCAATTTACGACAAGATTTGGGATACTACTCAACTGGTATTATCAAAATTATTGAGTGTTATGATTGTACATTCACTAGTACGACATCTCCTTTGTCTAACTATTCAATAATCTTCTTATCAAATAGAACTTTGATGAACTCTAGTATATCTTTGTTCTCTGTATCCATAAGTTCTCTCTGTATCAGCGTCTTATTCAAGTTGAATCTATCTTTGCTGAACCCGTCCTGTTGTGGTCGACTGTGTTGGTGTCTTTGGTTCCGATTGTTTCCAATATTATTATGACTGTTTGCTCCCTTGTTCTGTCTGTTGTTCTTCGGGCTGTTGGTGTTTCTCTTTTCAGAATTTGAAACTGGCTCTTCTTGTTTGAGCTCTCTATTGTTTGAAATCTTCTTCATCCAGTTGATCTTTCGCTGTCTGATCCATTCTTCTATGTCTTTTTCCGTCTTGAGTGTTATACCGGTTCCTGGGATCTCAATAGGCGTCTCCTGCTCAGTAGTTGTAGCATCGCTCTCTGTACTTGTGGCAGGGTTGGTTGATGTCCCTGTTGTGCTTTGAGCTGCGAGGAGAGGTACAAAGTTGGGTAAATGTGAGGGTAACTCTTCACTAATCTTTCTTCTCTTGGTATCACTTCCATATATGAGATCCATAATGCTCAAATTCTCAACTCAATCAACCAAACCAAAATGAGGTAGTACCACTTCAAGTAATCCAGGTCAATTTTTTCATTATGCCGCGAATACGTTTTATTCGCGAAATTACTCCCGCGAAAATGTGGGAAAATCAACTGATGAGCTAAATTGAAAAATGCCCCAACGGCCACCACCAATTGTTTGCAATTCCTTTAATAAAGCCATTTTAGCCCATAAATCACAGGGTTTCAATTCAAGATGTCACAACCTGCTCAACGTGCTGCCACTCAGAAAGTCACCCAGAAATTCCTAAACAAGGATACTCTAAAGTGAGTAAATAATAGCCTTGCTTTCCTGGGGTCCCCCACCAACTTACATGATGATCGATATACTAACAATAGCTTTAGATGTATGTCAAAACCAAACTAAAACTGCTTCCAGGTGGAATACTAACAACCAAATAGACGTCTTCACCACACATTTCTGGGGTCCAGTTTCCAATTTTGGTATCCCAATCGCTGCCATCTATGATCTTAAGAAAGATCCAGAATTAATTAGTGGTTCAATGACCGGCGCTTTGGTCGTCTACTCTGCTGTGTTCATGAGATACGCTATGGCTGTCACTCCTCAAAACTACCTGCTGTTTGGTTGTCATGTCGTTAACGAGACTGCCCAATTGGCTCAAGGTTACAGATGGCTGAATCACCACTATTTCGGTGGTAAAGATATTCTTGCAACTGAGAAAAAATAGATAGAGATACGGATATGTTATACGTGTGTTTGATGATGTATGTTATGTTTTAATACAAGGAATGAATGAATATTCAAAAAAATCTAGCTATTTAGCGGTTTGTGACGATGGTTGAATTCAATCAAAGAGTCCTCTGACTCTATGAACATCTTGAGTTGGTCCGATCTCTTCGTTTGAATTGTTCCTGTTTAGCTTTCTTCTCTTCATCTCTTGGATTGATTTTGCCTTTGCTTCATTAATGACAGATTTTTCGTTAATTTGCATTAATTTTGTTAGCTTTTCGTGATCATTATCGTACCATGTAACTCTAGGTTCGTCATTATAGTCCTCATCGCCATCTTGTGACTGTAGTGTTGGCTGAGAGGATGGAGGGTGCATTCCTTGTTGTGTTAGTTCCTCATCATTCACGAACAATGGCTCCAGTTCCGGTTCCGGTTCCGGTCCTAGATCAAGCTCTGGTTGTACCACGCGTTGAGGCTTTACTTCTTTCTCGACATGTTTGTATCTCGGAACCACAGGAGCTGTTTGTATCAATCTCTTATCAATACCATGATGTCCCGTTTCACCGTCAGTGATCTGAACAAACTGAATCAATATGGAATTCTTGATGATCTCAAATAAAATTGGTTCACCAGGTCTTTTGAACCAAATTTCACAATATTCATTGCTCAAACCCAAGTTAAGGAAATTTTTGAAGTCCTTCAGTCGAAATGTGATCTTTTTATCTAATACTATTCCACTCGACTCTTTGAACAGTTTCAAGTCTAATAATTCATCCGTTGGAAACTTGATATTGATTGCCATCGGTTGTTTCAATATCTCCCTCTCTTTCAAATAAATACCTTTCGTGAAAGCAGTAAGACTAAAGCTTCTACTGTTAGCCTCGATGGTGAAATCCTCAGTAGTACCACTAACGTTATCCAGAAAATTCTTCAAGATGTTATTATTCATCATCAGGTAGTTGATCTCGTCATCATCATTGTGCTCTAATCCATCCAACTCATCCCTCTGTAGACTTTCAAACGCTTCTTTATAAACATCAGCGATTTTCAGCACGTCGTTCTTGCATGGAATATAATAAATGTTATATTCTTTCCTTATCATGGATTTCGTCTTGATTTCAATATGCAGTCTGAAGTTCCCAATGAACCCATTCACATTCCTCTGAAGATCTTCAGAGCTTTCATCATGCCTGAAGTTTTGTCCATTCAAACTCAATTTGAAACTTTCAACCTCAGTATCTTCGTTCTTCTTGAATATCATCGATATTAATCGCGACCTTATAGCAAACGTATATGACAACCCACCATTTGCAGGATCGTTATGGAAGCCTTCATCTGTTGGATCAAGATAGTCCGAATTCAACTGATATGTCTTGAAGAACGATCTATCGAACTGTACTTCCCCATGCGATGTGTGTGTCGAGTTCAATGTTGATATCGTGAGACGCGTCTTTGTGATAATGAACCGTATGTGTTCGTTCTGGAACGAGTTGAGCGAGCTAATACATTTGCACCAGAGTGATTTGGATTCAGAATCCTCGATAGTGGCGTTGAAGGCCATCCTTGAGAGTTTCCGGTATGGATTCTGATGGTGATGTGTAGTTGAGTGTTGTTTTTTCATTTAGTATTGTGCTGACATAATCTTTCTTGAAGGTTATGTTGTTTTATTGTCTGAACCCTGAACCATAATCTTTGTTCAATTGTGAGAAGATCAACTATGGAAACCAAGATAAAGAGCGGCCATGCGCGCAGAATGGGTGAGCTGGAGAACTATTTTGCCATTTTTCAGCGTCAAAAGCTCTACAAGTCTTTCACCGTTCTCTGCACCTTCAATAAGAATGTGAGATCGGATCTGGATAGACTGAATAGTGCCCTTCGAGCTATTTTGCTTCGTTATCCGGCACTAGCTGCCACTGTGGTCAACACAGACTACTCAGACCTTTCTGTTCCGAGACCAATTCACGATTACATAGAGGTGGTGGACTCAATCACTCTTAATGATCTGGTGCTTGAATTACCTTCTGAGATACACGAGGCTGATAAGCTTGATGAGAAGTGCAATTTGTTGAACGAGATTGAGCTGCCTTATGGCGATGGTCATCTTTTATGGAGATTGGCATTCTTGGACGATAACACGATGGCTTATATTTCGAACCATGTGCTAGCTGACGGTATTAATGGGAAATTTCTGTTCGAAGACCTGACTCAGGAGCTCAACCACCCAACATGTGTCATCGAGTCAAGTGTTGATCCCTATAAGACCATCCTACTAGACTACTCACAGGACATTGAGACGTTGGCCAAACTTCCGCCCGCTTTGGAGACGGCAGTGGATCACACACCACCATCAACATTCCTGTTGAGATCCATGTTGAAGAAACTTATCATTGCAAACTTCTGCTATCAACACAACCAGCAAACCACTAGAGATGACAAGCATTTGCATAGAGTTATAAACTTGACATCAGGTGAGCTGGCCGAACTCAAGGAATCATTGAAACTGAACTCTACAGACACAAAGACGAAGATCACGCTTACTCCATTCGTACAAATAGCATGGTTGAAGGCCCTACATGATAACTTCCTTTCCAAAAGAACATACCTAAAATACTCTGACTTCATGATACCAGCAAACGCAAGACAGTACCTTCCAGAAGATCATGATAATAAAGACCAGTTCAAATACGGATGGCATACGTCAGGTTTACAAGGCATATATGCGCCAGTCACAAGATTGACATGGGATGTCATCGCTAGACAGAATGAGTACTTGAAATCCGCGTTCGATAATAAAGAATACTTGAACATCCCAGGGACATTAACATTGAAAAAGCTTTTTAAGAATAAGAACCTCGATAAGATGATGATTCAGAGAACGCACGGGACGAGAAGAGGTGGAACGTGTTTCTCAAACTTGGGATTACTCGGACCAACTACGGCTTCCAATGGTGATGAGTATGTGGTGATTGATGCAGTCTTCACTCAGAATTTGAGTGTGACGCCGTATAGCTTTGGGATCAATGCCGTTTCGACTGCTCAGGGTGGTTTGAATTTCGTTATTACAATGACTGAGGGAACTGCAACGTTAGAGGAATTCCATACGCTAGTTGATGAGTTCAAACGGATACTATTGAGCCATAGAGAGATCGAAAAAGTCTAAATAGAGAAACTGGGAAACTTTAGAGACAATAGATAATACATGTCGATGTTGAATTTTTAATGCTATGCGTAATTATGATTTTATTGTTACATTATATAATCATTTTGTTTATGTTTCAGTCTCAATGACCTTCTTCTTTTTCTTTTTCTTCTTCTCGATGACATTTCCATGCTCGTCGACTTTCGGTTTCTTCTTGTCTTTCTTCTTTCTGATAACGATGACTTCATCTTGATCTTGCTGTTCTTGAATATTACTCTGTTGCAGACGTTCTCTAAGCTTTGCAATTTCATAAGCACCATCATATTTGGAGTCTTCTTTAGCTTCAAGTTCAAAGTTATCAAGATTTGAACTGTCGATTGTCAATAAGCTCTTCTTTTTTGAACCTGTGGTTTGTTTGCTGCCACTTTTCTGACTTTCATGATCATCATCATGTTCACCACCGTTACCAACCACTTCATCACTCAATATAATAACTCTTTTTTTCTTTGGCTTTTTCATTTGTTTCTTTACTGGTTCTTCCAATTCGATTATACTAGGAGTGATTGATCTTGGAGTATGGTCATGATTTTTCAGTTTTGGTGAGATCAGATGAGAATTCGAGTCATTGGAAGATAAGTAGTATGGATCATCTTTCAATCTCTCCAGTCTTTCTTTCTTGCGCATCTCGATATCTTCGGATGATTGTGAGTTCAATAGTGACGAGGTTCCAACATTTTCAAATTCTTCATTGACATTACCATGATCCTCATATAGGTCTTGCTCAAATTCCTCATCTTCATCATCTTCATCATTTTCATCTGCAGAATAATCAATATCAAACAAATCACCATTGATGGTAGTGTCAAGATCCAAGCCAGGTGGGATCGTGAGTCTTCTTTGTGAGCCTTGTGATAGTGGATTTAGTTCCCATGAATTGAAAAAGGATGGTAAAGCGGTAGATAAAAGAAGAGGTGCATCTGTTGCACTGTCTGGATGTTCTTCGATAGATTCAAGCACCAATTTCAAAAACTCTGAAAACTCAACAGAACGTTCTTGAATCTCAAAACTTTTTGATAGAGTCAGTTTGGTTAAAAATTCCAAGACCTCATTGGTCAGCGTGAGCACTGATTCTTTCTTGCTGTGATCCCATTCAGAATCTCTATTAGTGTATGTTGAGAAAATCTTGATCAATGCTGGAATAAACACTATCAAAATGTCAGAGTCCAGTTGCAATAAACGCAGTTCATTAGTCAAGATTGTTCTTATTAAGACATCACCATTCTTCACAAAGTTTGAGTATTCACCAGTGACCCAAATCACCTGGGTTAACAGATCAGGAAGTTTGCTGAAGATCTTATCATTGTTTAAGATTTTTATGGATAAGGAAATAATATCTTTGCGTACACTAGGCACTCTGACTGCAATATCTCTAAGTTGTTCACCTAAGACAGAGCCTGTTTGTAGGTTGTTGGCCAATGAAAGATCAATCAAGTCTGAGATGACAGCGATGTACCATTCGAATGAAGGAATGGTTTCGTAGTTGTTTCTTGATGATATCTCAAGGATCTTTTTGATGATGTTGGTTTTGTAATGATCAGAGAGGACAATCTGGTGAGGTTTCTTGGAGAGAAGTTTTATTGGCACGTCATCACGGTCGTGCTCATCATCTGTGTGAGATTCATCCTTTGGAACCAATTGAAGCATCAGAGTCTTCACTATGTGAAACAAGTTATCATCATCCACTATACCATGAACTAGTTCTAATGCCTTTTCTCTGATTGATACATCATCGTGCTCAATGAACTTGAGAATTTGCTCATCGTATGATTTGATGAAAGCAGTGTTGATTTTACCAATTTTGTAGAATGCTAGTAAACCAACGTATTCCAAGTTGGAGTCTATTTGTTTGAAGAATTGAACAAGCTCTTCCAAACATGAATTTGCAATCTCATAATCATTCTCGTCTATCATTTCACCTGTTACCAGACAGTGAACACACTCATAAATCAAAGAAGTTGCTTTAGTGGTTGACATTAGTTCCAACACAGGTGGTAGTAATTTTTGCTTCAACCGTGGTTCAACAACAGTCAAATTTGCGAATAGTTTCAAAAGTCTGATAAGCATCCAATTGTTCTTAGATGAGTTCAACATTTGATATAATTGAGGTGCCAGATTGATCAATAGTTTTGGAGTCTTTTTTGGATAATTCACAGATAACAGTAACAGTGGCAGTAACAACACTATCATCAGGATCATCCAATTTATCAAATATTCTTTGCAAGTGTGTTCTCAAAGCATCTGGATATTTTAAAAAAATCTTATACATGGCCAGCACGGCTTTCTTTCTAATATAAGGCTTTGAATGATTCAACATCTTGATGATATCATCTGTTATATCAGAAGCCAAAGCAGTGGTAACAACGGTAGAGACCCCACTCAAAGCAACACCAACTTCAACGCTCTTACTGGAGTTCAAATCCTTCTTCAACAAGTTTGTAGTCAGCATCAACACATCATTATCGTTTCTCAATGACTGAATGGCAGCCAGATAACCAACTCTTTTCTGCTGGAATTTAGGAGAACTCATCACCTCCAACACGTGAAAATTAGCCCATGACATATCGAAGCCATACATCTCGAGGTATGCAAGTTTCAAGATCGCTGTTGTCTTTGTATCCATATCAGCCGATTTGACCTCTTTCCGACACTCATTGACAGCGTCCTGAAGGAACTTTGCATGTCCTTCAGGATCCTTATGAAGCCTGATTCCTTTGATCAAGTCGGTGAGGGACTTCTCAAAACTGATGCCGAATGGTCTGAGTCTGGCCTTGACGTCTGCTGCTTTCGATTGGCTCATTCTGCGCGCATTTGTCGGTGCTTTTCTATGCTATTTGCTGTTGTTTTTCTCAATTAATTTGTTGATGTTTTGGATTTTCTGACAAAGGCCGCTGAGTTAAACAAACAAATCATTTATTTAACAAAGAGCAAAAAGGTATAAAATTAGCGATGATGCACAGTAGAAAACCGAGTATCGATTCGAGAACGTTCGCTGTTGCTAGCCAGGAAAGTGTGGAGGAAACAGCGGGTGACTCGTCAACAGATTCGTACGACGGACTGGACGAGAATGAACAAGAAGTGGAGCATTTCGATGCTGCCAAATACTTATCAGACACGCTACAGACGGCGTTGACTAGTGTCGATTTTAATAAATCGATGGCAATTCAGGCACAAACATCGGGGAAATTGAAAGGAAAAGAACTCGAATTGGTGGCATTGCAAGAAGAAGCACAACAGAAACTAAAAGAGTTTCAAAAGAGATTCCAGCGAGGTGGGAAACTGGTACAGCAAGTAACGAGAGATTTGAAATGGACACAACAGAGACTAAAACAACTACAACTACATGCCCATGCGAAACACCCCGTTGAATACTCACAGGCCAAGGACAAAGTGGTCAACAGAACAACAGCTTTGGACAAAGATGACGAGATCTACATCTGATCTTTCCCCATCATGGATGTATTAATTCATTAACCAACCTTCCATACCTCGACGCCTAATATATCGAATCTGGAAGATCCTTTAGCACTCAGAACATCGTTCCCAAACGTCAAGGAATGATCCGTCACTCCCTTTAGCAAATCGTGATCGATCCAGAGCCCATAATGCCCGTCTCCACCGCCTAATGACAGGAACTCACTGGTGCAATAAATGATATAGTCGTTTAGCCCAGTGTATGGGAATGCTCTGAATTGGAGTCTCTTTATATCACCCTCATCAACATACGAGGCCTTCCATAAGAAACACTCGCCATTGCCATAGAATCTTCGAAGGTCCGTTGGGTGGAAATGCTCATTTGTGTAACTCCCAAATACTCCACCATTGCTATCTTTAATGACCAATACATATCCGTTCTTGTCATATTTCGTTCCAGGCTTCACAGATCTATACAACGTGGTCAGCGACGCACCGTTCTGTTCCAGACTGTAAAGCAGTTTCCAATGAGATTGTATCTGTAGCCTGGCGGGAAGTATTCCTCGTATCTCCTCACCTAGTTCCTCACTGAGAACGTGATTTCTCGTTGTTGGGAGGTACCCATCAAGTGATAATGGCGTTAGAGGAGGATTGTCCAGATTGTAAAGCTGTTCTTTGGTGAATTGACTGGTTGGAGGTGTTGGGGACTTCTTCCGTTTGAAAAAGGACATCTTGCGCAGGTGTGGCAACTGACAATTATGAGTTTGAGGTGGATTATTTGTGTTGGTAGTGTTTGTTGTTCTGATGATATTCAATTGTTACTTATAAATGGGATTGTTTTTATTTCTTACGTAAACGGCATCTTGATCAATAAATAGCGTTGATGTGTATCTATAAATATTTATGTGTTTGTAGCTCTAGATCGGGACCTCGAAGTAGTTTCCCTCCCTCACTGCCTCTTCCTTCATTGATTTGGTACAATCTCTGAGTATTTTGGCTTGCTGTGCTATCTGTGAAAGTCTATCTAAAACAGCAGCGTTTCCATCAACAAATCCATAAATGGAGTATTTTAATCCAACTTTCTCACAGAACCCTATGACAAGAGGTTGTATCTTTCTGAAGTTGTGTCTTGGTACTCTAGGAAACAAATGGTGTATGGCTTGGAATTGTAATCCTCCATGGAAAAAATCAAACCATTCTGGACAATCAACATCCATTGTTGTTCTAATCTGTCTTGAAAAGAAACTCTCTGAAACTCCGAGATCAGAAGTGGACATAGCAAAATGTGATAATGTGATTTGCACATGAACTATCATTGTAGTAACATGACTCACCATCACATAGATAAATCTTGTCCAGTTATCATCAAGTGTCTTATAAACGATCAGGTAGAAAAACCACCAATTGAAGAAAGTCAATCCAACTAATTCGAAATATCTAAACCAAGCAGCTTGTCCATGTCTTGGACCCTGACCCAATATCACATGAGCCCAAGATAATCTATAAAGATTGAATCTTCCAAAACATAAGATTGGATAGTACATCTTCTCTTGAAATGGAATCAAACGTTGTGCAAACTTATCAAACCAAAGAAACTTTTCATAGTATGTTGAATAGACATTACCAAACAATCTAGTTGAGACCGCAAAGAATGGTAAATGTTGGATATCAGGGTCATGAACAGGGTCATTCGTAATCAAATGGTGAACATTATGATTTCTTTTCCACCATCCTAAAGACAATCCACCAATATATGAAGCGACAAGCATCCCAATGATATTATCAGTTTGATAATCATGTGTTATGGAGATATGACCAGAATCATGTGCAATAAAAACCAATTGTTGCCATGCAAGACCTAGTATAACAGCACTGATGACATAGTATCTAGCCCATAGTAAGAAAAATGACACAGCAAACAGTGTAGCAATTCTCAAGAATTCTTTCCCGTATTCCCAATAATCACACTGGTAATATCCACCATCTATCACCTGCTGGTGTAATAAGTTATACTCTCTGGATAACATCTCCTGAGTCTCGTAGTCTAGAGAAGGTAGTGATTTCAAATCTTGTTCAACTAATGATCTATCGTAATTCTCTGGTATATGACTTGGATCAGTGACGACTTTTCTCTCATATGCTTCTTTTGTGGATAACGTAGGCACCATGCCTTGTGGTATGAGTGGTTTGACCTCAGGTTCAGATTCACCGGCCATTTTGATCTTCTTGGAGTGTAATGCAGTTTTGTGGTTCACAGTATTAGTTTCGATCTCATCGATATCAGATGGATCTGTTGATGAGTTCATGACGCTCTCATCCTCTGAAGCAGATGATGTGGATGCAGATGTGGAATTCGAGGTATCTATCTTCTTCGTGGTCTTCAAACTTTCCATTCTCTTCTCTAATTCTTGCTCTTCAAAAGTTCTGAACTTACCACCTTGAATTGGAGGTACGAAGTTGATCCACTTATAGTTTATCTGACCAATTTTCCACTTCAAGAAAGTCCTCTGTGTTTCATCACTATGGTATGCAATCATCTCATCAGTAGCATCTCTCCCTACCAAATGGAAAACGGCCTTATCACCACCAGGATGATACTTTAACCATTTGTTCATTCTAAGCACGTTGTTCTTGTAGATCACAATCGCATCACCAAGTGCGATACGATGCTCGATCTCGTCCCGGGAAAAGATCTTCGAGCTCGACATCTTGCAGAAATCACACCGAGATATCAAACACCACCAATCAACGACCGTGAAATCCTCGTTTTTGTTAAAGATCTGGTGATTTCAATTTAACGTCTGAGGCTATACAAAAAAAACTTAACGGTCGGTGCCTTTTCGCGCATTTTGAGATTATCGTATTTATGGATGTTGCTATGGTTACATGACACACAATCGGATACTCACTAAATTTTATATAAACAGTTTTGTATTAAACGTACATCTAATCGAATGTGATCTTTTTTGGTTTCTTGGACATATCAACATCTTTGAAGAAAGCACCATAAGCACCATGTTCTTTCTTTTTGGTGTGAGAACCGAATTTCAATAACTCATCTGGGACAGATTGGTTGGCACCGTTTAGGACATTGATCAAGGCACCACTTAGATGTTTTTCTTGTTCAGTGAATAAAGTGTGAGCAGTACCATATGCACCAGCTCTACCGGTTCTACCGATTCTATGGACGTAATCTTCAACGGTCAATGGGAAAGTCAAGTTGATGACGGTTTTCACATTTGGGATATCTAGACCTCTGGCAGCAACATCGGTGGCTAGTAATAAAGAAGTGTTACCTTTCTTGAAATCATCTAGGGATTGAGTTCTTTGTTGTTGGGAAAGATCACCATGGATAGCTGAAACTTGATATCCTTTGTTTTGTAATAATCTTTCAATTCTTGTAGCTTCTTTTTTGTAAAGGGCAAAGATCAGGACTTTATCATTCTTCTTACCACCAGATTGATATAGTTTTAACAAGTCTAGAAGTTTTTGTTCTTTTTTAAATGGTTCAACGACTTCAACGATTTGAGTGATTCTCTTGTTGGCACTTAATTCATCTCTATCACCAATACTGACTTTGACTGGGTCATTCATGTAACCTTGAGCAAGTTCACGGACTTCCTTTGGCCAAGTAGCAGTGAACATTAGAGTTTGTCTGTTTGGACCATTGGATTGTCTCATGATGTTCTTAATATCTTCTTCAAAACCTTTTTCCAACATTCTATCGGCTTCATCCAAAATTAAATATGACACTTTAGAAAGATCGACTGAACCCTCATTTATCAGATCAATCAATCTACCAGGAGTGGCAATAACCACATTGGCTTTTTTCAAATCTTTACGTTGTTGTTCTTTTGGAACACCACCGTATAGACAAACAATATCTAGACCGACTTTATCAGTCAAAGTTTTCAAGTTATCATGGATTTGGGATGCTAATTCTCTAGTTGGAGAAACAGCCAACACTTTGATACCTTTAGTTTGTTTATCAGTGATTAGTTTATCAATAGCTGGAACACCAAAAGCAAAAGTTTTACCAGAACCTGTCTCTGCAACACCAATGACATCTCTTGATGATAATAGATATGGCCATGAAACGGCTTGGATTGGAGTTGGTTTAGGGAACTTGGCAATTTCAGATTGGATCTTTGGGTTGAATGAAACATGGGAGAACGATAACAATGGTCTTAGGTTTGTAGATTTTGGATCTTCAACAGTGACATCGTTTTCTTTGTAGAAAGCATCGATTTCAGATTGTGAGAATTTGAGAAGTTCAGCATTCTCAGTATAGCCACCAGTAGATGTTGCAGATGAAGAAGCAGCAGATTTAGAAGCAACTGGCTCTTCGATCTTACTCTCTTTGTCTTTCTTGTCTTTCTTTTCTTTTTTATCTTTCTTTTCCTTCTTGTCTTTCTTGTCTTTTTTGTCCTTCTTGTCTTTCTTCAGTTTTTTCTTCTCTATGAGTTTGTCATCCTCGCTATGGGACTTTCTCTTCTTGTCTTTGATCTCGTCAGCCATTTCAATGTAATGCAAGCTTGGTTGTGTCGTATTTCAAAGGTATTTAGTTGAAGCTCATCGCACATAAAAAAAATTATTTATCACCCGGTCGATCAAGCTGGGAAAGCCGGGTAACTTTTGATCGCACTGTTTGTAAAACAATATCCATCAAACACTTCTATCAATTCGGAGTGTAAGGTAGAACCGACCTTAACGCCAATTTTGGAAGACTTCCAATAAATTATGAAACCATTAGCCAAGATGAAACACTTTGATTTTCTGGTTATCAAAAAGCTGACTTTAACTGATTTGTTTCATGAATTGACCAACTATGTTTCTAAAATAAGATGATTATCAGCAATTGCATCGAGTACCCGACCGAGCTTTTTAACGGTGTATCTATCCGATAGGATATTCCATTAGTTGCTTGAAATGGTAAACTAATGTTATTGTCCAATGATTCGAATCTGATGTCACCTCATTTCATAGCTTTGATAGATGTTCAGTCTGTGACTGTGCTCTTTGAAGCGTTGAATGAAATCATGTTGATAGCTTCCTGATGAGCTCATGAGTTCGTTCAATAGACGGCTTGCGGACATCTGGACTGCTACAGCAAATACAATTTAACACAAATTACCATGATACTCATTGTAGACCAAGGTCATTATACACCTGCGTTTCAACATCTTTCCAGAGTTTGAAAACGTTTGGGTCATTATAAGGCAAAATCTGAGCGGCAACAAGACCAGTGGTGTCTCTCTCTCTATCGATCCAATAGTACCAGTTAATAATCCCTGACCAGGAACCGGAGTTCTTACTTCTTCCGGTATCAGAGTCCTCTAGATTCAGGAATAATGATAGTCCCCATCCTTGTGGAGGAGCTCCTTTTTGAGGGTAGAAAAAGTTTCCATTGTCTTCATTATCAGTAGGCTTTGTATCGTCGTATATGCCTCTAGCAAAGTTTGGCCATTGTGGAATCTGATTTGTGAAAATCTGATCAACTGTTTCTTTCTTGAGTATTCTTTCACCGGTTTTAGGGGATAAACCATCATTCAACACTGTTGTGAGAATCCTGATGTATTCCTTTGGTGAAGTATAAACTCCACCTCCTCCCGAATGGAAGAAAGTCTCTCTCGAATGACCTTTAAACTTCTCTTTCTGGATATTCTTCACATCGAGTTCACCAGTCTTTGGATCACGGTAGCTGATATTGACCAATTTATCAAGGATGTGTGTGTTTGGAAAGAAAGATGCATTTTTAACGTCTAAAGGTTTGAAGATGTTCTTTTCAAAATAATCACCTAGCTTCAATCCGGTGGCATTCTCAATGATTACACCAGCCCAGTCAACCCCGACACCATAGAGCCATTTATTACCGGGCTCAAACACCAAAGGCAGCTTATAATCTTGGTAATCTCTGACTCTCTTGTCAGGAAAGCTGAACTTTTCATTAAACTGTTTCAACAATGGATCCGAGACAGCGTAACCCAATCCACTTGTGTGTGTCAATAAGTGTCTCAATGTGATCTCGTTCTTACGAGAGGACAATATCAGATCATCATTACCACGTTGACTAATCACCGGTAGTTTGACAAGATCTGGTGCATATTTCTTCACAATGGCTGGATCATCCAAGCTAAGTATACCTTGCTCGACCAGTTGTAACGTTGCGATCGAAGTGATGAGCTTTGTGGCGCTGGCAATTGAGAATATATTGTCTTCACTCAGTTCTTCTGTGGCATTAGAATCTGTAAAGCCTTTTGTGGAATGGTATAGATCGTCACCTTTAGAGTTGGATATATAAACGGAAACACCAGGTATATCAGTCTTAGGATTCTTGACCGAGTCAGCGATCAGTTTGTTCAAGTTCGTAGTAGCTTCTGGGCTTAATTGTGACATTTCAGCTTGATACCAGTTTATAAGATCTAGTTAGTAAGAGACATTGGTAAGAAACTCAATACACTAGTCATTTATATAGTGGGGAGCCACACAATCATGTGTCAAAAGAATATTCGGAACTGTACGCAATTACATGGTATTTTATACTCAGAGATATTCGTCACTACTTTGATTGATTCGTCAAGCCATTAATTAACTAACTAAACAAGATGGAAATGCGATCACTCCAAGTTAGCATAGACAGTACTTTCGACATCAATCCACAACTTTAATACATTGGGATCAGCAAAAGGGAAGATACTCGTACCAACAAATCCAGCAATTCCCTTTTCTCTGTCAACCCAATAAAATAAGTTGGCTAATCCACACCAAAATCCCGTGTTGGCTCCTCTACCTGTAGCACCTGGTTCCAAAGTAAGAAATAAAGATAATCCCCAACCTTGAGGAGCATCACCCTGTGGATAGATATCAGGAACTGGGTTCGTGTAGAATGGAATTGCATCAGGAATTCCTTTTTTACCAAAGTCTGGCCATTGTGGGATCTGGTTTGTGAAGATCAGATCAACTGTTTCTTTCTTCAATAGTCGTTTGCCTGTCAATGGAGAAACACCATCATTGAGTAGAGTAGCTAGAACCTTCACATACTCCTTCGGTTTCGAAAAGAGGCCAGCTCCTCCTGAATGATACAATTTGTCAAACTCACCATTGATGACTCGCTTGTAAACGTGATCAATGGCTTTCAACTTACCAGTCTTTGCATCTCTCGAGTTTAATCCAACCAATTTCTTTCTCAATTCTTCATCTGGTGTGAACGTTGTATCTTTCAGTCCTAGTGGCTTGACGACATGCTCATCAATGTACTCACCCAGTTTCTTACCAGTTGCTCTCTCAAGGACTGTTCCAGCCCAATCAATGTTCGTACCATATGTCCAATCTGTACCTGGTTCGAACAATAATGGGAATTGCAATTGATGTTCGTTAGAGATATCAAACTCGTCAATACTAAACAATTCACCATAGTCACGATAGATGTCATTGAAGAAAGTATAACTGAAACCTGCAGTGTGTGTCAATAGATGTCTCAATGTAATTTTGTTCTTCTTTGGTGACAGTTTGATGGATCCATCTTCCAACTTGGTAGCAATTGGTATCTTTGAGAGTTCAGGTACCAGTTTTTCGATTTGATCACTATCATCTAGTCTCAGGACACCTTGTTCAACTAATTGTAAAATGGCAATCGTGGCTATTTGTTTGGTACAACTGGCAATCCAAAAAATATTGTCATCAGTAATTGAGGATTTCTGGTCAGAGCTTGTGTATCCAGCAGCATAACTGAACAGTTCCTCTCCTTTGGTGTTTATGATAGCAACTGATGTTCCGGGAATGTCTTTCACTGGATCAGCCACGGCATTGTTGATAATGTCATGTACGGTCTGAACACCTTTCTTTGATAATCTTGGAGCTGGTGAAGAAGGCATGTTCTTGATTAGTCTAGCAGTTAGGTATCATCTTGAAGAAAGACACAGTAGTGGACATGGCGTAGTTATAAGCTTACCAGATCATGATTGACAAACAACAAAAGTGTAGTCATGTGGGGAATAAATGGGCATGAATATTTGACAGGTCGCTCTCCGATGTGGCATTTGATGATCATTAAGCACAATATAACATAAGAAATTAGCAAATACTGAAACAAACTCTCCAACAAGACCGACTAAACAGCAAAAAGCCTCAAAATGAACGCCACAAACTGGAAAAGTCAACAACTGTCACTTTTTTAGTCACAAATTTCGTATATTACTTATCATAAATTCGCGAAAATAATGCGACAGTGCTTCAAACCATTCTTCCCAATAAATAATAATCGATCTCATCGCGCCGGGTAACTTTCTCGTAACAAATTTTTTTTTTAATGCCACTTTAAAGGCTTATTAGACAGATATCTCTTGAAACTAACTAGTTGGAAATTATCATATAACCATGGCCAGAAAGAAGTCCGCTGCCAAAAGAGCTAGAGAAGCTGAAGAAGCTGAAAAGCCTGCTGAACAACAAACCGTTGAAAAAACCGTCGAGGAATCCGTTGAGGAAGAGTATAGTTCTGAATCTGATTCTCCAAGTGAAGATGAAGATGATTTCGGTGAATTGATCACAGAAGATGTTGATGAAGGTATCAACAAAGTCCTCGATGCCATTAAGAAAGGTGATGATGCGCTTTTCGACTCAAAGGTTAGATTCTTCGGAAACCCTGAAGAAGAGGCTGCTAAGATTTCAAAAGAAGCTAAACATAAACCAATATATTTGAAAGATTACCATAGAATGAATTTACTTGCTGGTGATGTTGATATACAAGAAGACGATGAGACAGATACACCAAAAACTTACGCTGAAGAGAAAGAAGAAGAACGTAATGAATTATTGTCCGAGATCAAGGATGCTTTCAATAACGTTGGTGAAAGTGAAGACGATGATGATAATGAATCCGATGATGGGTTCTTGAAGAAGAAAGAAAGCTCATCTAAAGACCCTAAGAGAGTTCTTCCAGATCCTTCCAAGGATGAAGAACAATTCTTGAGAGAGTTCGCCAATCAACATGCTTGGATACCTCAAGATGGTGACAAAGTTGTGAACCTTGATAAGAAAGGTGAAGAATACGACGAAGAGTTTGATGATGCAGTGGAGAATTTCGAAAAGGCTTACAACTTCAGATATGAATCCAAGGATTCTGCTGAGATTATCAGTTATGCTCGTACTCAAGCAACCGTTAGAAGAAATGAAGCCAATGGTAGAAGAAAGAAGAGAGAAGAAGAGAAACAAGAAAAGATTAAAGAAACTAAAGAAGTTGAAAAACTGATCAATAAGAAGAAGACTGAGAAAGTTCACAAACTTACAGATATCTTGGAACAGGTGAAAAAGGAATACGGTGCTGATATAGATGATGCTTTAGTTCAAAGACTGAGTGAGAGTTTATTGAGTAAGGACTTTGATGACTCTCAATGGGATTCCTTACTAGCAGAAGTCTTCAATGATCAATTCTACGAAGAATCTTCAGGAAAACCAACATGGGATGATGATAATGATGAGATAATGAAAGGTTATGAAGATAGTGCAGATGAAGAAGATCAAGGTGAAGAACTCATAGAGTCTGAAGAACCACCAAGAAAGAAATCTAAAAAGGATTCTTTGAAAGAAAAGAAAGATAAAAAGAAAGACAAGAAAGCTATCAAAGATCTGGCTGAATCTGCTATTGAGAAACAAACCTTGAAGATTGTTGAAGAAGTTGAAGAAGAACGTGAAGGTCGTTCGAAAGAAAAGAAACACACTTTTAAATATCGTGAAGTCTCACCTGAAAGTTATGGTCTAACAACAAGAGAAATAATCTTAGCTGATGATGCTGATTTGAATGAATTCATAGGATTAAAGAAACTGGCACCTTACAGAACAAGAGAACAAAAGACTAAAGATAAGAGAAAATTCACAAAGTCTAAACATCTAAAAGAATGGAGAAAGAAGGTTTTCAAGAACAAAACTCCAGCAGAAGATGAAGGTGAAGAAATCTTAATTCCTGTTGAAGAGCCTGCTGTGGAGAAGAAAAGTTCCAAAAAGGTGAGCAGAAACAGAAAAAGTAATACATTAGAATAAATAATTTTGTTCAAAATATAGCATAACAACCGTTTTTACATCAAATCACAATGTTGTAGTAGAATTACAATTAGATATATTAAAGGACCATTCAAGATAAGTGATCACATAGTAGAAGTTATACAAAGTTTTTTCAACGGAATAAATAAGTAGTCAATTTCAATCATAACGATTGATCCGACTAGGATAACTCAAAATTGATCTCCCATCTCTTTGACCATTAGGTTGTTGAGTTCTTGGTCTGCGAGCCCATCCTAAAATCGAACGAGTTCCAGAATCTGGACGTAATGCTTCATTATGTTCTCTTGTACTCTTCGTTAACCACCAATTTGCAAGAATCAATGATAATGCAGCAAGAGTTATGACGAATCCCAAGATCCCAAAAAATGGACCAAGATTTGTAACGTCCTGACCTGGAACAGAAACATTCATACCAAACATACCGGTGATCAGATTCATAGGAACCAGAATAGTACCAATAAGTGTGACTTTTGATAACATTTCAGTGACTTTATTGTTGGAATGGAAGGATTCAACTTGTAATTGGGCAAGATAGTTTGAATGAGAACGGGAAAAGATCTTTTCATAAGATAGCAGGTTTTGATACATAGTAACAACATGATCCTGGATATCACCCAAGTATAATGCAATATCACCACGAGGTTGTGCTGCATGGTGTTGGGTTTGTTGTTGCTGTTGTTGTTGCTGCTGCTGGTTATGTTGTTGTTGTTGTTGTTGTTGAGCTGACGATAGATTTGCTAGATTGATCGAGGATGTCAAAGCTGGCCCAATCACTTGTGCTTCATCTTGACAACGTTTGGAGAACATTTTAATAACATCAGCTTTACCAGATAATAGTCTCATCAATGTCATGACTTTTCTTCTTGATTCACCAATTTTTTGCAACATATGACTTAAATCCATTTCTCTAGTTAAAAACACTTGATCTTCAATTGCATCTGCTTCATATTCAATGGCATGAATAACTGGAGCAAAACTATCAGTAATATCATCAATCAACGCATAACATAACCAATCTGCAGAAACATCAACATAATCACGTAGTTGTCTAACACGTCTTCTAACATTAGCAGCATGAGAAATAGGACCAAAATGGAATGTTAAAACACCAGATCTGAAAACAACGATATAAACATTGATAGGTTCCAAGAAATCTTCAGATTCATTATCACTTTCAAAAGTATGAAAACACACAAAATAATAACTTCTAAATAATTCAACTTTTTCACGAGTTTCTTGCATTCTAATATCTTCAGCTGTCAAAGGATGGATACCAAATGCTTTTGCCAAAACTTTCATTTCAGCATCAGTAGGACAAATACAATCCAACCACCAAGTAGCTTGTCCATTATTGAACAAACTTTGCATTGATTCGTGTGGTTTAACTAATGATTGAATATCTGGAGCATGTATGGTTTCTTCAGATTCAGAACAAAAATATGAAAATCTATCAGGTGGAGCATCTTCACCTTCAACTTTATTTGAACCAAATGAAACACCTGGGAATTTCTCATCTTCAGAGGATGAAGTGACAGTCTTTGTAGCAGGTGTATATTTCAAAGCTGCTGCAGAGCTAGTGCTTGAACTTGAATCAGCAGCAGCAGCAGCAGCACGAGCACGTTCTTTTGCGAGTTGAGCATCTTCTTCACGACATTCTTGGATATATTCATCAATCTCATCAAAATCTATACCATTGACTTTAACATGTTCTGGAACCATAGGAAAACAAACATCTTCTTCAGTTTCTTGAGATTCTCTTGAACCATGAGAATCAGCATCCGAATCAGCAATGGAAGTTCTAGTCATTTTTCTACGACGATCGAATTCACTTAATTCATGATCGATATCTGCACCATTATTGTTTCTTGATTGTCTTGACATGGTTTTATTCAATGGATAAATGACAGGAGATCCTGCATCTGAACCTTTACTTGGTCTTTGAGCCTTGTTGAGTAAGATACTTTGTGCAGCTTCTTTCTTGGTGTTGTTATCACTGAATGATCTTGTACGGATTTTTTTCAAAACATCTTTAGATGCCTCGATACCTAAAGATGTACTTAATCTTGAAGGTCTAACATTTGTGTTATTGCGAACATTTTGAGAAGCAATGACCGGGGATTCATGGATGGCATAATCATCACCATCATCATCATCATCAGAACCTTCTTGTAAGAAGACTTTAGGGACTCTGTTCACTGTGGTTCTTGTTTGGTGTTCCGGTTCATGGGGTATGGCAGCAGGAGGTAAGTCAAACACCGAGCCACGACGTATTGGGAGAGAGTCTGGTTGTTGACGGTGGTCATATAGACTCTCTATTCTTGTGGATGCATGAGAAGCCGTTGGGGAGAGACCCTCGACCTCAGTTATATGACGGTGGTGGTCTTCGTCTTGAGAATGGTGACTTTCGTGGTCAGACATGATTTTTTTTGGTTAATGTACTAAACTGAGCTTTATTTCATCTATAAATTCGTCAATGGTGAGAAACCTTTCAACGAGCCTGGGAGCGTGTTAAAGTTGAGAATAGGCAGCAGCAGTAGCGGAGACGGGCAAGATTCATAGAGCAGAGAGCGCAGAAAAGATAGAACAAATGTTGTTTGTTTGGAGAATTTTGTTAATTTATTAGCAGCAACTTTTAATTAGCACAACTTTTTCTGAGAAAAGACTTCTCAAATAGCAAAAGACACGTTTGAAATTGGCAGACAACGTGATTGACACTTTTCTTTTATAAATTGAATTCTCAGTGTAAATTAGTAAATTAAGAGCGTTTAATGTGGTTGTTTGTTTAATGTGATTGTGTTTATGGACTCATCTGGAAATTGGTAGTTTATAACGAACTTTTTATCAACTGGTGTCATCACTATACTAAGTAAAGTACGTCATGATGATCATGAATTAGGCTGTTTCGGGGAAACTGAAATCTTTGGTGATCTCATACATCGTAAACCACATCTCCATCTCTGAGCTGCTGTGTCACATCTACAGTGCTTAAATTACACCATATTAATAGCGTCATCGAATTTAGTTAGCTTACTCTTGTGATCAACTATCTAATTAATATCAAAGTTGATAATGATACAAAGATATCTGTGAAACTCACATCTGATATTACAAAAATACCCTTTACAAGTTGTATCTACAATAACTGTCTTCAATATAGTTCTTTCTTCGTAAAATTAACACCCTTAAATTATTTATTTTAATACATATGACTGTTTTGTACAAATAACTTATTCGTCATCTTCTAGAGTTTGAGCAGCAATACGATCCAAATCTCTTTGACCGTTTTCAGAGATTCTTCTACCACCTTTTGGAGAAATTTCAACAATTCCAATTTTTTCTAAAGCTTGTAAGACTCTTCTGTTAACGGAACCTGAAGCATCAGCGTGTTTGGATGGTCTACCACCTCTGTTGATGGCACCACCGTATTTCTTGTTTAGTTTACCAACACCAACGGTCTTTCTCAAGTAAACGTGACGAGCAGCAGAAGCAGCTCTCTTGTAGAACCAAGTTTCAGATTCTTGTGGTGGTAATTCGTTACCGGCAGAGGTTTTAACTAAATCAACGTAACCTGGAACTTCCAATTTACCTTGACGTTGTAAAAATTGAGCGTAAGCATTGATGAAAGCTTGAGCTGGGACGTCTCTATTGTTATATTGTTAGTAACTGTGATTCAATTATGATCAATGAAACGGGGTGGAAAAGAAAGTAATTAAACTGGAAAGTGAATGGTGGGAGCAATGAGTATTTTTTTTATAGTGTGTGCTCCAAGATGAACCAGTGTGATTCCATATACGTTCAGTGTGTATAATTTCATAGTGGTAAGGTTTTTGAGTTGATGTTGGTGGGCCATCTTGCTTTCACATTATATGATATTGATTTGACTTCATTTCCAGATGGGTATTCCATGATATTTAGGAGTGTGGTCTTTGATATCTTCCATATCATTGATAACGTAGATGTGATCTCTTATAGTAATGATCTTGATGATTCTTTATTGTCTATCCATATAATTCATAGATTGTTCATTGTCGAACTGAATGGATTCTTCAGTCATAAGTTCAGTCTCCACAAACTTGTTCCATTCACTATATCCATCATTCTCTTTCTTTCTCCACGTTCCAATGGTTTGCCATGTAAACATACTTAACAGTAACACCGGCCATTTTGAATACTTTATTGATGTGGTCTTTCTTCTATTAACTTGTTGATCAACTTTTCGTTATGTAGAAAATTTTGTTTGGGATTTTTCGCTGTGAAGGTGTTGCGCGTAACAGCAATTTTTCGCGGGAAAGTAAAAAAGTGTAATATATATTTCAGTCACGTGCAAGCTCCATTCATTAAAAATTGTTTGAATTCGCGCGAAATGTGGGACACTGTAACAATTGATATATGAGGTGTCTGGGTGTTCTGAAAAAAATAACTGGTGATTCTGGTCATATCACGTGTCGTAGATTAGGGCTACAACTCTCTAGTACCGATCTGTCAATTCAAGAATGACACCAAATGTAAACAATAGAAATTAACCGTACTACAATTCAATCAAGATGATACAAAACCTTCCGCATGAGATCATTCTGCTGGTAATCACATTCTTAGTACCGTCTGTGAAACACCCCGATTACGTTTTCAGACATCAAGATCGAACATTGGTATCATTGTCACAGGTGTCTCGATCACTCAGATCAAGCATTCAACCATTGTTGGTTAAACATTTATCTTTTCTTCGAGAATATGAGTCACAGTCGGTTGTCAATGCTTGTAACAGGTACATCTCACGGCTCGGTACTGTTGATGGCTATGAACGATACGTGGAAAAACTTGAAGTCCCGGCATCAATGTCATTGGATGTGATATCTGAATACCATAATATCAAGTCATTAAGTATACTTGGTACATGTGATAATTTGAGATCCACCAAAAGTCTCAAGTTCGAGCTTGAGCACTTGGCTATGGGATTACCTGACCAGATTGATACTACACTAAATCTCTCAAAACTTACTCGATTAGACTTACTGATTTCATCCAATTCTGATTTCGCTCAATTATCACAACTGTTACAATCCTCACCATTGGAAAAATTGAACATCACTACAGCTAGCTCGGTAGATCTCCTGAGACTTCAGAGTTTTGTTACCCTTTTGAGAGGCTTCACAACACTCACTCATTTATCACTGAGGAAAAAAATGCCTCCTGCTGCTTCTCCAGTCAGCACCACTAGGAAGAAACTCGACTATTGTTCATCGATACATCAATTTTTGGAAGCCCTATCAACATTAACAAGATTGAAATCACTTTCGATAGAACTGGCATTTGTTCGAAGTATGTGGCTGACTCCATATGAACTATCACATACTGTTGATGCTGGACATTCGGAAAGATTGATTCAACTTACGCTCATAGAACCTTCCTTGGCTGGTACTTTCAGTGATCATCAACAAAAATCAACTCTAGAGTTCATGGAATATCTATCGAAGAGCTTCACCATTGATTCACTGAAGTTAGTTTATGGTATACAGACAGAGATTTCATCACACACGTCGCTTCTAATATTCCAGAACATACTCATAGATATCTTTTTGGGACAATACGATTCTTTAAAAGGTTTGAAGTCTGTTTATTCATTGATGGCCTGGAATATAAGAGATGATACTGAACGCTTAGATGAGCAATATAAGAATCCATATGGCTTGTTGTCTCACCAGACCGATTGGAGATTCTCACCTGATTATCAGAATTTAATGAAGTATGGTGTCAAAGTGTCGAATACTAATGGTGTCTATCTTTTAGCATCAAAAGATTTACTGGAGTCAAAGGACTATGAATTCTGGAGTGCAGAAACTATCTCAAAAGATTTCATAAGATTCTTAAATAGAGAACAAAGATTCAATTCATTCTTATGGGATTAAATGCACACAAAGTTTGTACTACAACATTTTTTAATACAATGATTGATATACCATAAACCCAAAGCAATTAAAATTACAGAAATCCTTAATATATACACCAATCATCATTGGAGTTTCCAAAATCGAACTAATGTTAATTAGCTTAGACTTTGAAACCTCTTGATCTTCTTCTACCTCTAGCTCTTTCGAATTTTCTACCTTTAGATAGGATTCTTGGAGCTTTGTTTTTGTGAGGACCCATACCGAAGTGTCTAACGGCTTCTCTGGAGTTCCTTGGACCTCTTAGGATCAAAGTGTTTTGACCTTTTGGAGCTCTAACGGCAAGTTGATCCAAAGTAATGGCTTCACCACCAGCTTTGATGATTTTAGCACGGGCACCAGCAGTGAATCTCAAAGCAGCAACAGTGGTTTTTGGGAATTCAAAGATTCTGTTGTCATCAGTAACGGTACCGACAACGACAATGGTTTTGTTAGCAGAAGCAGTTGGTTTTAAAGAACGAGCAATTCTTGAAACAGAGACTGGTGGTCTGTTGATTTTAGACAAGAACAATGATCTTAAAACAACTTTGTTGAAAGCAGCATCGGTACGACCTGTAAGGATATAAGGTTAGTATACTTTGGGTTCATGGCTTCTGCTCCAATGTCGCACAATTTGATTGCACTTGCAGAAATCAGTGGGATCTTTGAAAAAATTTTCATTCCAATTTTCCATGTTCCAATTTATGACATCATGTTATTAAAAGATTGTTAAGACACAACTAATAAACCATTGGCTATTTATCAGTATCTTCACCGAAAGCACAATGTAGATGTTCATATTATCGTTAAGTGTCAATCTTTTTAAAAACATAATGAACCAATAAAAGAAGCACACAAAAAGTAAAATGCACAAAATATTTCAGATCAACCACTCGTCAAGAGTAGAGAAACGAATTCCTCCACCTTGGAATTTAACGAACACATGAACGGATCATGTTAAAGTTTGTTTTGTTTGACAACTGAAATGTCAAATTGTTTAGACAAATTTGGATAGTGGGAAGTATTCAATACATACGAGCTAAGAAAGAGTATAGTTTGACTAACAATTTCAAGTAGACATTGTCAGATTTTGGAGCCTCTCTGTGACCAGATCTGGCGTGTTGTTTGGTGAAGTGATCTCTACCCATTTTGACTTGATGTGTTGATACTTTATTAAGTGGAAGAGATGATGAACCGAAACTTTTCAAAACTTTTTCAAGTACAACAAATTCGCGGTAAGATTCAGAGTGCGGACTACTATGTGGTGTGTGGATGTTTTGTGTGTTATTTTATTTTTCAATTGAAGTTTTTTGAAATGTGAAGTCACGTGAGTTTCCAACTTAGGGCTTCAGGTTTTTGAGATGATTTTGATGGTTTTGAAGCCCCGTTCGTTTTGGTGATTTTCCAGATTTATCGTTGTTCAAATCAATAATAAACAAGAAGTTTGTTGCATATTTGAAAGTTATAAAAGCAACATGGAGAACCTTATCAACTCGTATGTTATTTCTATTATGTTAAGAAAGTCTTAGATCTAACAATTATCAACAGAAAAGTAAAGAACCCAAGAGGTATTCCTCAAGCACCTTTCGTTGAGAAGGTAGAAGACTACATCAAGAATCCAGATGATTTCGAAAAAATCATGACTGTATTCCAGGAGAGAGTCCAACAATACAAATACATGGAGCAAAGTAAGCTGAATGCTATCAAACAATTCAACACAAAGATACCCGAGATTGAAGATACATTGAAGATGGTTGAGTTCTTAAAGTCCAAAAATGATGCGGATGAGAGCATTGAGACAAATTACGAATTGAACGATACTCTATACACAACTGCCGAGATTGCTCCAACAGATAAAGTATTCTTATGGCTTGGTGCCGATGTTATGTTGGAATACCCAATTGATGAAGCTATAACTCTACTTAATGATAGATTGAAAACAGCCAAAGATAACCTAGCAATAAGTCAGGAGGATGCTGAGTTCTTAAGAGAAAACATCACTACAATGGAAGTTAATACTGCAAGATTATACAATTGGGATGTTGAAAGAAGGAAGAATATAAGATTAGCTGAAGAAGGAGCTAAGAATCTCAAAATATAAAGTATACAGCATAAATCCCAAATCCCTCACTATCTTCTAAAAGTATCCAAGAACTGACTAGTTAATGGTCTTGTTTCCGTAGCATCATCTTCTTCATTATTCGATTCATCCTGTTGGTTTTCTGATGGTGTATTTTCTCTACTTACTGTATTTAAGATCCTTCTACTTCTCCCATTAAATGGAGATTGTGTCAACTTCTTCCAAAAAGGGATTCTCCAGTTTTTGCCAGGAATAAACCCTCTTGATATCAAGCCACCCAACACCCAGCCGATGAAAGCAGACCATACGCTTCTCCATCCTTGTGTTATCGCTAATTGGAATCCCAAAATATAAAGTAGGAATTGATCACTAAACACAAGCTTGTTGCTATCAGAGCCAAAGATCTCAAACTTGTAAATAATTGGGATGTGTTCTCTATAGTGTGACAGTAAGGCAAATATCACCGCCACGGGACCAGTGCTTACCTCATTGAACCACGTGAGCCCCGTGTAGAACTTCAAAGGTATCGTCAATGTGGTCAAGATCAAATTGTATGTGAGCACCACCAAGATCAATGACAGGTATTTGTGACTCGAATACATTCTCTCGAGGTTTCTCAGCTGATAAAGTATCACCATCGACACAAACACCTCACTTTCATTGACAAAAGCCAATTGGAACGTGAGAAGTCTCCAGAATTGGCGGTACTCCACGATGAATGGGTCATAGGCGTAGTAATAGAGGTATTTCGTTGCGGAGAGGGAGGCGAGCAACGGGAGGGCGATCGTGAGCTGTATGAGACACGACGACACCGAAAACTGTTTGAAGCCGGACGGAATGTTTGCACTCATTCTCTAATTGATTAGTGATAACAAGAGGCAATTTTTGAATATGATTTGAATATGACCACAACAACTTGGTTAAAGTGTTTGTTTGTTAACAAAATTAGTGATTATTGGTGGTTCGCGAATTATCAGCTAAATAGAAAAGTGAAAAATGGAGAAGATTAAACAACACCTTGATTAGTGTCCAGTGCCAGATGTACAAGCTCGGAGCGCAGGGAAGAGCTGCCCAGCAGCAGCTATCCAGACAGCAACACTACTCCTCGGTGGTCCAGTTCCAAACACCCGAAACTCAGGCTCAAAATGACGTGAATCTGCTATTATCCACATTATCAACTCCACACGCAAAACAACCAGCTGATATTCTGTTATCGTATATCGTACATTACCTCCCAAAAGTGAAGAACGAGGCTAATCTTAAACTGCTATTCAAGGCTTTCTTACTCAACCAGACGGTTTTCCCTTCTTCACAACAGATCAACTTGAATGATTGCTATTTGGTGATAGAGGCTATCAAAGCTACTTTTGATTCCAAAATTAGAATAAGTGAACCTTCCTTACCTCTGGTGAAGTTCTACCACGCTATAGTGGAGACTGTTTATGAATTACCTATTGAACCATGGAAAAAAGTTTTGGTCATCACTGGGATCTCACTATCACATCCTTTGTATAAAGAACATGAGATCCCGGAGACAAGAGGCTTTTTCACCCAGACTTATAACACTTTGATCAATTTGAATCATGAACTGATAATCGGAAGTTTCAAGACTGTTCAGATCAACTTGTTTGAAGTTAATGCTTTGATGGCTGTCTCTGTTGCATGCTCATTGCCATTCTTTACATCGGCTCAAAAGAGACAACTACCACATGAAAACATACTTTTATTCACCATAAATCTATTGTTCCACTCACCATATGGCTTATCCAATCATTCACTCGAGGTGCTGATGAACTCTAAATCTCCAGTACTCAAACATCTCAGCAGGTTATCGTTCCTTGTTGAAAACTGTCTGGTTCATGGTGTTAATTTTCCAATATTGGATACAACACTGAAGGTTATCCTGGAATTCAGTACCACATTGCATACGAAGGTAGTTGCTAATAACTCACAATCATGGGACTTCTTGAAGACTGTTCTATTCTCCATTGTCATCATGTTTCAAGGTGTGTCTTCTTATTTATTGAATATCTATAATGGATTGACATCGAATGAGATTCCTTCAATTTCGAGTCAAGTTCTCAGGTCTTTATTCCATCTGAATTTCATAATTGAAAAGATCGGTACTGGTGGCTTCCAAGCTTATAATTTTGTCTATTTGACCTCAGTCGATGGTCTACTCCAATACTCCTTGAAATTAGGTGAAGAACTAGGTCAATCATTCATTCATTTGATCAATATCTCACAAGTACCCCAGAATCATTTCGAGTCATCAAAGACCATGTTCACTTTGATATACTTTGAATTGTTATCTCAAAAATGTTCAGAAGCTTATTATAACACTGTCATTTCACGTTTCGTTTCAACATTCATTTCAAACCCTCAAGCTAATCAATCTCCTGAATTCATAAAGACTCAAAGATCAATCATCGAAGCTTCCCATTCTGTTGTTTTATCGACTTTTGCACACCCAAAAAATGCCTCTATCACTGCATCGTCTGCCATTCCATACTTACATACCGTGCTTTCCCAATTCCCAGTTTTTCTATCCTCACATCAACTGAAAATAGCCGTTGAAGCCATTACCAAATCCGTTTCACAATCTTCACCTGCATATACACTGAACAGAGATAATTTACGTGAAGTCCTACATACACTATATATCGCAATCTTAAACACAAGACCTGGTGTTCCTTTACCAATTGACCAAAAACCATCAACAATAAGATCTTCCTTGATATACTCCTTAATCAATATCATTCCATATGTTCCAGTGGTGCACTTCAATAATTGGTTGAACAACATATGGGAACTGATGACTAATAGTACTACTGAGGAATTCGTCTTTTGTGAAGATGCTCTCTGGACTCAAATCAGTGAAGGTTTAGACTTACAAAGAGGGAATGTCGGTATACAATGGTGGTATAATCGTGATACGAACATGGAGTCAAAACTTTAGCTTCTATTAATCATGTCTATAAGATTCGTTTTCTATTTTTTATTATGCAAATTTCTATATGTAGTTAGTCATGAGCTTTCATGGGATAGGAGTAAGTCCGTTTCCACCTTCAAGGAAAACATTCTTAATGTTATCCATGCATCTGACGTTCGAACTGATGACGTTGTCTTGGGAGACATTACCCAGATGAGGAGTTGCAATGACATCTAATCTTCCAAAAAATCTTGGATCAATGTTTACTGGCTCATTTTGAAACACATCCAATCCTGCACTGCAAACAGTACCGTCATCCAAAGCTTTGATCAATGCATCTTCATCCAAGATTGTTCCTCTACCGATGTTCACTATTCTTACACCTCTTTTCACTTTCTTCAATGTATCCTCATTGATCAGGTGTGTGGTTTCAGGAGAGTGCGGAGCAGCATTAACGATAAGATCAACTTCTGGAATCATGTCCTCGAAGCTTTTGTAATAAGTGGCTTCAAACCCGAGTGCTTTCAATTCCTCGTCAGTTAATGGAGTTCTCTTGGTGTATCTGATCTTCATACCAATTGCATTCAACCTCTTTGCTATCTCTTTACCAATGGATCCTAATCCTATGATACCAGCGATTCTCCCAGTAGGACTCTCAATATGTTTACCACCAACAGTCAAGTTGGCAGCAAGGTTTATCCTCTCAGGTGGAGGTAGAGGCTCACCATCTGAGTCTACACCTTCACTTCCTAAAATCTTTCTTGAACTCCAGATTGAGTGTGTCTCGAGGAACTGCTTTTTGAAGTAAGATGGGAATCTGAAACAGTCAAGTGTCAAATATAATGCCATATCAGCAACATCATGAGCTGAAACATCACCAACATTACAGAATTTGATTCCTCTTTCTCTCAAGACTGTAGCCTCTTCATCGAAATAACCAACCCATGGGAATACATAAAGTTTTAGGGTTTTTGGGAAGTATTGCACGTTCTTCAAGATTCCTCCAAATTGCATGATGGAAGTACCCGTGATCCAAAGAACATCTATATCATTATACTCAGTCTCGAACTTTTCAATCAGTTGTTCTTGCGTTGATGTCTCGTAGATCTTGACGTCAAAGAGTTGTTTAAACTCGTGAAATTCCGGGATGTGTTCTGGTAATTCAGACAACGGTTGTGTCAAGATCAAAACTTTCGGTCTGGTCATCGCTGTATACACTCACTCACCACAGTGAACACTCTTGACTTTCCAAGGGACTTTACTCTGTATTTATAATAATTTAATACTCATCTCGAGTGCCTCAACGCCTACTTCCCGATTCGGTAGCCGCGCGATATCTAATTCCATTCGCTATACACAATCATTAGCGAGCTGAACCAATAAAATATATGTAAAAAGCTAAACCGGTGTTAATCCATTTCCTCCAGCAACAAGGACATCAGTGATATTGCTCATGCAGCGAATGTTGGCTTTCACGGTGTTGTCGGTGGAAACACTTGCAATATGTGGTGTCAAAGTCACGTCCCATCTGTTTGCGAACTTCGCATTGACTGAAGACTCATCGCTGAAAACATCCAATCCTGCAGAGTTCACAATCCCACTATCAAGGGCTTCCAGAAGTGCGTCTTCATCTATGGCTGAGCCCCTACCGATGTTAACTATTCTCACACCTCTTCTCATTTTTTGTAGAGACTCTCTGTTGATTAAATGTGTAGTTTCTGGAGAGTGAGGTACGGCTAGAACTATGAGATCAACTTGTGGGATCAGATCGTCAAAGCTTGGAGAGTATTCAGCTTCATAGCCCAAATTTGCTAGTTCATGTTGTGTCAATGGGTTTCTCTTTGTGTATTTGATCTTCATTCCAATAGCATTCAATCTTCTACCAATCTCTTTACCAATAGAACCAAGTCCCACTATACCTGCAACCTTACCACCTGGACTCTCAATCTTTTTCCCTCCAATGCATGTAGACTTTGCAAGGTTCGTTCTCTCCGGTGGTGGAATAGGTTCTCCATTCTTCCCAAATCTATCACTACCCAAATGTGCCTTTGATTCCATGCAATTCATCGTGTGTCTGAAACGTCTTTCGAAGAATGAATCTAGCTTGAAGATGTTCAAGGTGAGATACAAAGCGTGGTCGGCAACATCATGTGAGGAAACGTCACCAACGTTACAAAACACAATACCACGTTCTTTCATAGCTTGTGCTTCAGCACGGGTGTATCCAACCCAATGGTACACATAGACACGAACAGATTTTGGAAAGTAATCAATGAAGTCTAGAACACCACCATGATCGTCAATAGCTTCACCAGTGGCCCAGATTGCCGACACGTTGTTGAATTCTCTTGTAAGTCTTCTCTTCAAATCATCAGCAGAGACAACTTCATGGACCAAGATGTCAAAAGTGGTTTGAAACTTTGCAAACTCTTCCGAATGTTCAGCTAGATCTGAGTTCGGAGTAGTCAAGATCAGTACTTGTTGCTGGGTCATGTTGATTTTGAGCGTGTGATATGAGCATCAGAACTGTATAGTTGAAAGAGGATGAATAACATGGCTTTATATAGTATTGCCATGGAACTAAGGCACAATTGGCACCTTCATTTCGAAACACTCGAATCTTTTCAGGTTCACTACAAAAGTGTCAATTGACATCGAGTTCACTCCAAAAGTGACACAATTCGTCAAAAAACGGCAATTTGAATCGAAGTTCATCGTTGTGAACTTCCTCAACCTTTTTTATTGTTTTCCAAAATAGCCAAATTTCTTCCAACCTCACAGGGAAAGTTTCGGCGAGAACAGAATAAACATCATCAAAGCCACAAACAACTGGGAGGTCTAATTTCTTCAAGTTTGCTTTTGTGGCAGTTTTATTCTTTTTGAATATACTACACGTCATGCTCAAGCAATTCTTCTGTGATTAAGGTTTGCCGGTTGTTATGGTTTGTATTGGGTAATAATTTAGGGGAACTCGTTATGGTTTTTGTGTTACTTGCAGAATTTAATATCTTTGTGACACATTTCCCACAGGTCACGAACGATCTCTTCAGACCTCCATCTCTTATACAGGCGGTGCTTTAGTCTAACCATATCATTGTCATAATGGAACGTCTGAGAACTCATTTATCAGCATTCACAGCTCATGCTGCCTTCCTATCCAAAGCTGGATCTATCGAAACATTCATCAAGAACCAGCTATCTGATCTCCAGAACGCCTGGGTGATCTCTCATGTGCTGACCATATTAGGAACGGTGTTATATCTTTACTCTTCTGTCTCAGAGAACCACAGAGCCCAGGATCACTTCTACAAGATCTCAACACTCGGGTCGGTCTTCACATACTTGATTGTGCTTTACAGGTGCTATTTTGAAGAACCGGTGGAATTCAGTGAAAGCAAGACATCCATTGTTGTCAAAAGAAGATCAATCTCTGTTTCTGAACTACTTGGTAATGAGAATGCTCAGTTATTGGGTTACGTGTTGCTCTGGAACTTCACAGAGAAATCCATCGTCAAGTTGATTCCATTCTTCATCTACTCTTTTCTAAACGTTTCAAACTTTTTCGTTCTGGACCTCTTCCCTTCAAGCTCACTCTGTGTCGCTATAGCTCCATTGCTAAACTATATGGAGATCCCACTGTTAATAATGGCATCCCATCTTGATTTGGCTGTCTTTGGTGTCTTGCTGAGAGAATCAATTACGATATATCGAAGTGCATATCCTTTTTTAATCTATTTCTTCCTTTTCACTCTTAGATTTGAGAACTCTGAGGTTAGTCGCTCATCTGTTTCAACTATTGTCAGATTTCTGGATGACCAGATCCTTCAAGAACCTATTCCAAGCTCTGTCAAGGTTAAGTGGTCTTCATTCCGTAAGGAGTTTGCAACCGTTATTCCTTTTGATTACAAGACTAAAGAAGAAGAATCCAGATCTATTGAGTCAGAAATCGATTCTGCCGCTACACTCATCAGCCCTTGATCATCAATTTCACTTCTACGTCACTGCTCCCTATTGAATGAGATTCTATTTTCATCTATTAATGTAGTCCTCTAAAGACTCGACTTCAGTTCTACCAGTGTGGCCCATCCTTCTGAATCTTCCCAGGAGTTCTTACCCTTACTCATCAAAGATTTCACTGTTGATTTTGCTTTATATCTCCAGTCTTTACAGACAAGATCACCTGCATCATGCTTACCAGGAAGTTCACCTAATGATTCATAAGAGGCAACAAGATCAGAACAAGCTTCAACAGTTTCATTCCAGATTTTTTCATCGACTTCAAGGTCTGGATTATGACTGATTGCTCTATAAGCTTTCTCGTGACAATCCAAACAGGCCCATGGTTTCTTTCTCCATAGTTCAACTCTTCCAATGATTCTCCATAATCTTGAGGAAGTTGTGATAACGCCCGGCAAGGTGACTGTTGCGAATTCAACAAGACTTCTCTGGAAAAAATTCATAGCATCAGGTTTGTATTCTGACTGAACCAAAATCTCCACCAATTTCTCCACAACTGGGATATCAACTGATCCTTCACCACTTGTATCTTTCTTAACATCAACTAGTTTCTTACATGCATGTAGCACTTCATCCCAATCTTGTAACTTAGCAGCAACAATCAAGTAATTTTCCCATAATCTCCAACTTCTCTTGTTATCACTAGTAGCAGTTGCTTTCTTCAATGCGTTGAAAGCCTCTCTTGACTTATCAAGACGTAGTAATGAAGTTGCTAGATTGGCCCATGAGTTTGAATTGGAATCATCAATTGAAACACAACGTGTGAATGCTTCAGCTGATAGATCAAATTGGGCGGCTTCTAGACCCAAACAACCATAGAAGAACCAATTCTCAAAACTTATAGGATTGATGGCTAAAGCCTCACTGATGTTCTTAATAGCAAGATCAAGGTTCTTCTCAACACCTTTTGGTGGAGAATGGTAATATCTACCCAATGAAATCTTTGCTTTGTTATACTTTCCAATCTCCCATGCTTTCTCCCAATATGATGGGTCTTGAGTCAAATCACCCATGACGGAAGTGGCTCTTGCGTCGTCAGGATATTGGTCAAGTCTAGTTTGAATGATTCTCTTCGCTAGTGCTTCTTCACCAATAGCAGCATGACATAGTGCAACTTCGATCTCAAGATGTAGACGCTCATAGATCTCAATGGCACTCTTCACTATACCGAGAGACATGTATTTTTCCGCCAATTTGGTATCTAGGGACCAACGTGGAATCAAAGGTAATTGGAAGATGTAACGGACTCTAGCATTGGTGATTGTTGAGTCGCCAGATTTGCCATCCTTGGAAGTTGGAGCAGCTGGAACGTAACGAGTTGTGATCTTCAATCCAATCTCTTCGACTAAAGATTGCATTTGTAAGATACCACGTTCAATGGTTCTTGCTCTTGTTGTTTCCAATACAGAACGTTCCCATAACCCACGAGAAAAAATCGAGTAATTGACTCTGGTGGTGTTTGTCTGGTATAACACTCTGGAGACTAATGACATCAGTTGTTGATCAACTAAGGAGTCTGTGGAAGGAGAGGTTCTTCTCAAAGTGTAGAGACATAGCAGTAGTTGCAAATTATCATAGTCCGACAAGTTTGGTTGATTGTTTGGATCTAAAGATTTCAAGCTCTCAGGAATGTATTCTTGACGTAATGAGACTGGTAGTAATTGGGTATAATCAATCTCCTGTAGATCAGTTTTCTGTTTCTTGCAAATTTGTTCATCAACATCTTCTTCACCAACATTCTCATAGTGAGGTTTCTCCAATAAAAGATCAGAGTTCAAGTCAAAGTTCTCTGGTGTTTGGTTGGACTCTTCTTCTGTATTGTTGAAATTGTTCGATTTGGCTAACACAATCAACCCTGAATGAGCAGTCTGTTGATATTTGGTTCTCTTGGCTCTTGCACCAGTAAGGACAAATTGGAAGTCTGTTAGTTTTTGAGCACTTATCAAGTTTGGTAATGCCAGTTGTTCCATGTTTGATTCCAAGCTGTTCTTAGCTCTTTCCAAATAGTACACTATGGACAAGTTTTTTTGTAATTCTTCAGAAAGATTGGCACCAAGGGCTTTTGGTAGTGATGCGTTCAATATGGAAGAGGAAATGGCAATATGTGGACCTGAGAACTCTGGGTAAAGAGAAAGTTGGACTTGAATGGCTCTTGATCTCCACCAGTTAACAGCTGCACTCAATGGATCATTGATATCAACTTCTTCATCGGCAACAAACTCTTCAGTAGAGTCCAACTGATCTAAAAGTAGCGATCTTGAAGTGTTGGATAATCTTTCAAAGATGTGAAGTGCTAAGAGTAGGAAAAATGGATCTTCAGTTTCTTGATATGGTGATAAACCATACGATATTAATGCTTTGATCGAGCTCTTTTGTATCTGGTCTTTTGTGACTCCGCTTGCATCAAAAAAGTACTCATATGAGTTCAATGGGGCCTGAGGACCTGTGAAGTTATTTTGAATAAAGATTTGTAATAGTGCAATGGCGACAAATAGTAAAGACTCCTTGTCGCCAGTCTTAGATAGTTCAGTCACATATGATGACAGGATATCATTGAAGTTCAGACCACCATTCAGTAGGATGTCTTTCGAAGATGCTAGTAGTGACTGGATATGTTCAGCCTGTAGAATTTTGTAGGATTCACCTCTAGAAACATGGTTCAATAGTTCGATAGTGGCCAAATTTTCAGAATTTTCTGGATACACTAGCGACTCCAAAGGCGTTGAAAGTACCAGCTGGGCGTGAATAAGCCTTAAAGTATCAACTGGATCAGACATTATGGCTCAATTTACAATGTTTTGGTTTCGATTACTTTTCGATTAATTTTTTTTCATGATGAGATGAGGTGAGTGCGCCAACCGAAATGGATTTCTATGTACCAACAATATGTGCCATAATCACTTTGTATAACAAGCAAATCTGGACAGTGTCAGTTCTCGGAATGTCTTGTCATCAGTGTTTACTGTACCTTTGATATATGTCTTGAAAGAACTCGTGACAGATCCAATGCTCTTCTTTGCAATAAACGAAGTTGACGCTTAAATACTTCATTGATCACGTAAGACCTGTTACCAGGGTTTAGTGATTTCCATGTTCAAGTGTCCAGCCTCTCAATGAGTATGCAGAAACGTACCCGGATGATTGGATACTTTCAGCAACGAAACCCAAAAGCTTTCACCGTAGACCACTCTCATACTGGCTAATTTGAACTAGCTCACACCACCAAAAATCAATTGATCAATTCAGGAAGGAGATTCCTCGGTGTTTCCATCACTAAACTCGTTGATCCAACTAATTAATCCATCATTATTAACATTGGACCAACAACTCACCATGTAAACGCTAACTTTTGAACCAATAAAGTGGAGAGAACAATGATCAATGTTCTAGAATGACTTTCTTGAAATCCGAAAACAGAAATTTTCGCGTATTTTACTTCGTGCGATGAGTTAATACCCGTGTGAGGCTATAGAAAAAGCAAGTGAGAGAAATCCCTACCATTTGTTGGATCCTTGAACGTTTTCAAAGATACAAAGACATGTCAGAAACCAGTGGATTACTTTACGATCCATTCAAACAACAGAGAGGTGCGAGACTCAACAAGAAAAGCTGGAACTACTACTTGAAAGTTGTCGTTGGTGTACTATTAGTGTTACTACTTGGAGACCAAATTGGTAAAATGAGCCAAACTAACAAGAATTCGCCACTGAATTTCAAGATATACAACAATAACATCAGATATGATACCAAGAATCTGAGTAATGGGGAAAGACCATGGAGTGAGAGAAAATTCGAGCTTTATAAATCAATCAAGTTCAACTCTTTCAATTCAAATACCATTGTCACATTGCAGGAAGTGTTGAAAAACCAACTAGATGATATCTTGAAGTTGTTGAATGAGGACTCCAAAGGACCATGGAAATATGCTGGCTCTGGTAGAAACGATGGTAAAGAAGCCGGTGAATACTCTCCAATTCTTTACGACTCGACCCAGTTTGACCTATTAGAATCTTCAACGTTTTGGTTGAGTGAGACACCAAATGTTCCTTCAAGAGGATGGGATGCAGACCAAGAGAGAATTGTGACATGGGCAAGACTCAGATCCTTGGAGACCAAAAAATCAATCAATGTTTTCAACACACATTTGGATCATATTGGTGTCAAAGCAAGAGAAGAATCTGTCAAATTGATCGCCAACAAGACCACCACTTATAACGATGATATCAGCTTCATCACCGGTGACTTCAACAGTGAACCAGAAGAAGAAGCCTATCAGACCTTGGCTAAGAAGTTCAAAGATTCAAGATTGTACAACTCCAACAAGTACGGTTACGAAACCACATTCACTGGATTCGATAACGGTAAGACGGAAAGGGAAAAGGTCATCGATTATGTTTTCATTGACCCTAGATTGGAAGGTGCTAGAGGTTTCGGTGTTTTGGGTAACCAATATGATGGTCTATTCAGCAGTGATCATAGACCAGTCATTGTTGAATTGACTATCTGAGTGAACTAGAGTTTCAATAGACAACGATATCCATGGCTTGCTTGAGTAGTTCGTACTTCGTAGCTTGAAACAAGAAACCACGAGTTCAAACTTCAAAGCCCCAACTCGAGAAGTAGTACTTCATGGCTCGAATTGGATGTCGGTGTGTCCATATTAGTGCTGAAATGGGTGTTTTCACATAGTGCTGCATAAAGGTAAAGTCATAACTTCCAACCTAGGTAACAACTTCCGCATAGACAAACAGTGTCAAGAGCTGTGAGTGGATAGAAACAGGGCTGTCATATAATTATTTAGCCGTTGGAATTGGATCAGTGACTTGGTAAATTTCTGAGTTCTGGAGTTGACAGATGAATAAAGACCGATATCTGAGCTTGGAAACGGGTGGGACGAATATCACAAAAAAAGAGCCATTTAACTCAGCTTTGAGTGGTCCAATAGCGATGACACTCGAGGATATTGTTCCCACGAGGTGTGTTTCCCCAATGAGACTATTCTACGACTGTCTAGCCAAGTTTCTCGTGTTTTACGCGTGTGTTTTCCAGTTCTGTGTGATAACGGAGCATGCAATTTATTAGCTTGATGTACACCCAAAAATGAAAACAAAGGTGCCAAATTATAAGTGACTAATGCACAAGTAAGCATGTCTTGATTCTTTCTTATATAACAGCGATTCCCTCTATTTTCTTTGTATTAGTTGACATAGCGACCATCTATCCCACGTAACCATGTTCAAATTACTCACCACGTTCGTTGCAATCGCTGCCGTTGTCAAAGCCAGTCCATTCGCTGAAGCCGACCCACTAGGTTGGGCCAGTGCCACCCCAGAAGCCGAAGCTGCTGCCCAAGCTTACGCCGAAGCCTACGCTGAAGCCATCGCCATCTCTCACCCAGACCCTGAAGCCTATGCCTTGGCTGCCTCTGCCGATGATTGTGCCTCCATCGCCTGTCACGCTGCTTGTGGTTACTTAATTTTGAACGGTGCTGCTTGTTCAACCAACACCACTGATACTTACTCTGGTCCATACAACACCACCTGTTTGTGTGCTGATGACGGTAAGTTTATGGGAAGATACCCATCCTGTATGGAGTGTGGTTGGACCTTGTGGAAGTACTACGGTCCTTATGTCACTGAGGCCCTAGCTGCTTGTACTTCTTTGTCCACTGAGCCAACTGGTACCTTGAGATGTTCCACTACTTTGTCCGAATCCTACACCAAAGATGCCAACGCTGGTTGTGCCTACGGTGGTACCTGTACCAGTTCCACCGCTGGTGGTAATGATACTGTCAGCAGTGTTGCCTCTAGTGGTTCTGCCGTTGCCGCTGCTGTCTCTGCTTCCGGTTCTGGCTCATCTTCTGCTGCTGCCGCCACTGGTTCTGCCAACTCTTCCTCTTCTGCTGCTGACTCTTCCTCTTCTACTGGCGGTGCTCAAATGCTTGCTGCCGGTTCCTCCGTTGTTGTCGGTGCCATCTTAGCTTTGTTGATTTAGAGTAATTAGTCTTAGTTAGTGTGTTATACAGGTATAATAATAATTCAATAAAGTAGAGAAAACGCGAAACAATAAAATGAAGTGAAACATAAACAAACAACAATAACAAAAGAACCAATAAATAAAGGCAAGAAGGCAAAGATGACTAACAGTTCACCGCCCAGCGACGATGCGTCGATTGTGCTTGAGATGGCCTGGCGCCAGATTGACCCCACTGGCACGGGGTACATCTACACGCGTGACTTTGATCTGTTGATAGACGCCATTGATTCAATCTTGCAGAGATCGTTGTTGAGTGAGTCGGGGAGAAAAATCATTAGGGACTTCACCAAAACGGACGGTCTTACAAAACTATTCAAATCTGAGTTCAAGCATCTGTTCGAGACTCTGGCTGGTATCTCTTTTAAGAAGGCACTAGAAGCGGTTGATTTCAATAAGTCTTTGATAGAGAAAGAACGGAAATCTAGAAGAAAACTGTTCAATGTTGTTGATGACGATTTGTTGCAATCCACTCCTATACGACAAGACGACTCACTATCCACGTCGCAATTAATAGACCCACCCAACTTCAAAAGACGTTTCAGTTCGAAATATAACGACACCAAGGAAGAAGAGATCCAGTTTAGAGACTCATTGATTGAGAATCTCGAGAAGAAGAGTCCTGATTTAAGGAAGATCGAGATGAAAGTGACCAGTTTGAAGATCAAGAATGACTCTCTTGAAGATGAAGTGCTCTATAGAGACAAGATCATTTTGAAGAAAAACGAAGAGATAACTTTGAAAGATGAAAAGATCAAATCCCTTGATGATAAGATTCTACAGTTGAAGAACGAACTCAACATCTATAAATCTCAGGACAAGACAAAGATGACACAAGCTGAGGACTCCAAAAAAGACTTTTTCAATAAAGAACTATTGAAAAGAATTAAAACTCAACAAATAGCCATAGACAATTTAAAAGCTGCACTTGCTAAAAACATCGACATCATTGAGACCACTCCTATACCAAACTTCCAATCACAAACCTCTGAGAAGTCATCATTCGCATTTCCATCCATCAATGTCAGTCTCCCTAGACCCAACAAGAAAGTGCTATTTTTGACATCATTGATTCTGTTCCTCTATCTCTTCAACCCATTAGTTCACGTTGGTGAAAAGCCAGATGATGAGTATCCATGGTACACTGGAACGTTCTTAGAGCCTTTCTTGTTCAACTTGATCGAGAATCGTGAACTTGACTATAGTCAATATGATCTAGAAGATGTTTCGATTGAGTCTTTGAGATTATGAATTTATACTTAATGAAATGCTACGATAATTAACGTTGGAAGGAAGTGAAGTAGTTATAACACAAAGAATCTAAATGTGTAGTTCATGCATCTATTTGTTGAAGTTTTTGATACAGAAACAGAACAATTTCATCAATAATCCACCAGCATTGTTATTATTGTTGTTATTATTATTATGATGCTGTTGTTGTTGTTGATGGTAATTGTTGTTGTATCCCTGTTGGTTATTGTGACCTTGTTGGTACTGTGGTTGTTGTTGTTGATTGTAGGCGTTAGAAGGTTTGGATGGTTGTTGGTTAAATGGAGTAACATCAGCCCAAGCTTGTGGTATTTGAGCATTAGTCAAGTCAATGACTAAAACCCCAGCGTTTTTAGAGTCAATGTGAGATCTGAAACCTGCTTCATCACAAAGTTCTTCAACTGCTGGTTTCAATTTGGCAACACCGTTTTTGGAATGAAGACCTTTCCCAACAATGACTTCAAGATTAGATTCGTGTCTTTGAACACCTGCAACGATTCTTTTCTTTAAGATGTATAGAGCTTCTTTAATGAAAAGCCCGTGAAGATCGATCTCATTTGAGTCACTATCAGCGTTGTTCTCCTTGAAGACGTATTCAGCAGCCTTAAAGTTATAACTATCGGCGATATCGACTTGTTTTTTAGATTCTTCAGATAATTCATGTGCTCTCTGCTTATCACCACTCTTGTAAGCTTCTTGTGACTCGGAAGCCAGTCTTTGCTTCTTTTTGAATGCCTGGTCAGCGAGATCTCTTAATTTCTTGTACTCAGGATCTGACACATGGTTGTAATCTCTCTCTTGTGTTTGACCACCTCGTTATTGTTAGTATCAGTTGACACATTGATCAAGACGTATGTCCAGGGCCTAATCAACAGACAAAAGTATTAAAAAAGGGTCCCCAAAAACAAACATCAGAAACTCACCAAGATAGTGACCTCTGTCAACGATAGCAGAAGCACTCATACTTCAATAGAAAACCAAATAGTAACGAATGGAATGAGTTAATTGGACTCGGGGAAGTGACACTTTTCCTCGAGGAACTATTTATTTTAGTACCTGAAATTCGCACATGGCTGACCGTTGACTATCTTTATTAATAACGTCACGTGCATCTAGTACTTTTATCACCTGACTTGAATCACGCTACATCCAAACACCAACGACTCAAAATTTTGGGACTGCACTTTTTCCAAAAAAAAATTGATGTATTTATGTTGCCCGTTCCAAAACTGAGCAGAAGCGTTTAGTTTTATGAAAACTGAAAAATTTAGTTGGTTTAAACCTTTTTATTGTTACAACTGTTAACTATCGCAATGGCTAAATCAACTCCAAAACAGTACGTTATCACAACCTGATATGGATGTGATACCAAGCTCATCTTCTTCATGAAGTGACCTTCTTCTTAGGACTAATTATCACAAAGTCTTCTATTGATAAAGTTCACACTTTACTCATTGAAGTTCTTATGAATACAAAATTGATATTATAAAGACTTTCTAGGTTTTTACCTTCAAAGCAATATCAAGGCATGGGTTATCATAGACTTGAGATTACGCTACCAAACATGATCTTCCAAGCTCTATGTTTCCTCTGACCTTTTTTTGAAAACACCCTGACATTGATTCATCTTTCATCTTCTTGAAAGTTTGATGATATCAAAGGATATGTTTTTGATTAGAACTAAAAGATTGTCGAATGAGTGGTATCATGTCGATGAAATTAGGAATACTTCTTTCTTGTTTCTTTCTTCTCTTGACTCTTACTAACCCTTTCTTAAGAGTTATCACTGCTGAACAAATTTTGGTTCCAGAATCTCAATTGAAGAGAAACACCAAAAATGCTAAACTATCAGAAGCCGCTGCTGCTGAGAAATTAGCTCGTAAGAAGGTATGTTTTTCTTCCTTACATTGACACCACTCGTGTTATCGTTATTTGAAAATGTTTTAATTCTTGGTGATGAAAACCATTTCAACATGTTACGACTAGCTTAATTGCAATGTTGTCAGTATAGTTAACCATCTTTCGGGGCTGAAAAGATTTTTTATGTGTTACTTCAAATAACGACGAGTGTGTGATTCAAGTATCAAACTATGAAAATCAAGAAACTAACAATGGATAACAGGCCAACCAAGAAAAACGTAAAGCCATCTTTGACAGAACTGCTGCTTACGAAGAAGAATACTTCCAATCTGACCGTGCTATCATTGACGCCAAACGTGAAGCCAAAGCTGCTGGTTCTTACTACGTTGATGCTCAACCAAAACTTGTTTTCGTTGTCAGAATCAAAGGTATCATGAAGATCCCACCTAAACCAAGAAAAGTTTTACAATTATTGAGATTGTTGCAAATCAACGCTGGTGTTTTCGTCAGATTGACCAAAGCCACTTCTGAATTATTGAAATTGGTTGAACCATACGTTGCTTACGGTTACCCATCTTTGTCTACCATCAGACAATTGATCTACAAACGTGGTTACGGTAAGATCAACAAACAAAGAATTGCTCTTGTTGACAACTCCATCATTGAAGCTAACCTAGGTAAATACGGTATTGTTTCCATTGAAGATTTGATCCACGAAATTTACACCGTCGGTCCAAACTTCAAACAAGCCAACAACTTCTTATGGCCATTCAAATTATCCAATCCATCTGGTGGTTGGGGTGTTCCAAGAAAATTCAAACATTTCATCGAAGGTGGTGCTTTCGGTAACCGTGAAGAATTCATCAATGCTTTGGTCAAGAAACAATTATAAGTTTCTTAACTACGTCGTAAAGGAATTTTATAGTTTTGTACATATAAAAAGATTTTATTCCTTTTAAGTGTTCATGTGTGTATAATAATGGGTAAATGTTTGGGTTTTATATGATAAACGCTTGTAATCATCTCAACATACACCCACCAACCTCACAATTATAGTTCAACTCCAAAAATCGACAAAAACTAATCCATCGGAAGTGAGTGAAGTCGGTTCTCTGGTTTTCCCGGTTAAATAACAAAAGGAGAATGCACATTACGGTTAAATGGAAATAAACCGATAAGTAAAATCGTTATAATAGCAATAAAAGTCATACCACTAAGGTCTGTATACTCTCAGAAGTATCCTCTATGTATTATGCTTATTCTACATACCCAAAAGAGACTTTTGAAATTTCCAAATTATGCTAACTTTCAAAAAGAAGATCTCAAACTTTCCATTTATATTAATGATCTGAATTTGTTAAAAAACTTGAATTTTAAAAATGCGTTATTTCGTTTATCTGATGATTACACAAGATACATCTGATCCTAATGACTAGATTGCGTCAGGAGAAAGTCATTATTAGCTTAATTTTATTATGTAGTTGTTGCTCAAAGAACTCATCGCTATTAACATTCGGTATTTTGTGTCACACATATTTTCTGCTAAAAAAGTTCTTCACCTGAACATGATTTTAAAACGTCCAAAAACGTCTGCTCTATAATGCTCTTAAGGTTAATCGAGTGGGTCATATGATAATTGTAGGAAGTGCACTAACTACAAACAGAGTGGAATTATCACTTCACTTCAGATCTCCAACATGTAATATGATCTTTTCAAGGAGCTAGAATTTTGCTTCAACCTCAGTTAATCATTACAATAATCCCATCGGCATCAAGACGGACTTCGAACCGAAGAGGGAAGAAAGCTGATACCCCTTTCTCATTTGAACCGGCGTTCAAGAGAAGCTGGGCAACAGAGAATATACAACATCCCCGTGGCATCTTGTGATCTGAACTACTAACTAATTGAGGCAACAGTTGATGGCTCATTTCAGGATATACGAGATTTTGATGAAGTGCAGCCGTGTGCTAATGCAGGCAAGCCGGTACACGTGTGGTACAAAAAGCGATGGGAATAAGAAGTTACAAAACGTGTTTCTTGTGTTAGATAAGGGGAAATTTTTCACAGTATACACTGGATAGTGGATAGTGGAAAGTCCGTCAGTAACCGATGGGATCTCAAAATCATAGAAGAGACAAGCCTGGGCAATGGGCGGAAATGTTTCTTTCCAAGAAAACCTAGTGAGGGAGGGCATCTTGGAGTTTAGTCTTGTGTTTGTTTGAGATGTGGATGATTGATCATACGATTCAGTTTGACTTTTGTGTATTAAACTCAAGTTGTAGCCTGGTTTGATTCTTTTAGAATTATGGGACTGGAGACAAGCAAATGGTATTGTAGTCAATGGACCATTTGTTTACGAACGTCAATCACAGTGGACAATGGCACACGATCACTAAACAACCGGTTCCCAGTGTCTCGTTTGACCATTTGAGTCCACGGAACACGGGGATTGAATACGGTACACCGTGCTCTTCTGGCGGAAAGAAGAACTTTCATGAAACAGCAACAGCAGCCAGCACTCACTCAAAATGAAGAGTTTCCAATTCCACAGCCGTTTCAACAACGTGCTCGACTGCTCTTTTTCGCCAATTGGCATAATGAAAAATCCGAGCCAAGCCCCGAGCACTGAGGCCAAGCGCCAAATCTCTTGAAAAATCTTCACAACAAAGGAAAGAGGTCGCACGAGCCTAGAGAAGTTGAGCAAGAAGACAAGCAGGTCGAGGTCACTGCTCAACGGTTCTCTTGGTTTCTTGTAACTATTGGCATTACTTTTCCAACATGAACCGAGCTTCATTCGAAATCGTTACTTATCGCACAGCATAAAGCCATTTCTTCCAGCTGCTGGAAATGGGACCCACACGTGACTCAGAAGGCACGAAATGGGACGAAAAAGGCACAAACTCGCGAGTCCATGTGTTCAGGCAGTCGCTGAATTCGGTCACTTTTGACGTATTTTTGCTGTGTCACACAAAAAAGGGTCCACGTGCCCAGCTTAATTGATGTATTTTCAAGAGAATTGAGAACTGATGCGCACTGGGCAATGGGCAAATGCAATTCCGTTAATTCAAAGCCGATGCAGATGATAATCGATGGTCCCAATTTTGTCTCTTGACCTATATAAGGTCCTCTTGTGCCTCCAAAAGTTTTTTCCTTTGTATACCTTTACTTTACTTTACTGTCTTCAAAGTCTTATATATATTTACATACTCTTAACCTATTATGAGTGTTGATCAAGAAAAAGTCAACCCAGCTCAAGCTGGTGTCAAGACCGCCGGTGGTAACGCTGCCTTCCACAATTTCTTAAATGATTTCTCCCATGTCGAAGATCCTCTAGAGAGAAGAAGATTAGCTTTAGAAAAGATTGATCAAGCTGATTTCGGTTGGTATCATGTCAGAGCAATCACCGTTGCCGGTGTTGGTTTCTTGACTGATTCTTACGATATCTTTGCCATTAACTTGGGTTTAACCATGATGGCTTACGTCTACTGGGGAGGTCATATTCCAGCTTCCACAACTACTTTATTGAAAACTTCTACATCTGTCGGTACCGTTATTGGACAATTAGGTTTTGGTTTCCTAGCTGATTACACTGGTCGTAAGAAGGTTTACGGTGTTGAATTGATTGTTATGATCATTGCTACCGTTGCTCAATGTGCTCTTGGTGAATCAAAAGCCATTAACTTTGTTGCCATCTTCACTTTCTTCAGAGTCGTCCAAGGTATTGGTATCGGTGGTGATTATCCATTATCTTCCATTATCTCTTCTGAATTCGCTACCACCAAATGGAGAGGTGCCATTATGGGTGCTGTCTTTGCCAACCAAGGTTGGGGTCAACTACTAGCTGGTATTGTTGCCATTGTTTGTGTCGCTGCCTACAAAGATGTCCTTATCGTCGCTACTAAAGCTTCTGAATGTGGTTATGAATGTCAAAAAGCTTGTGATGTTATGTGGAGAATCCTTATTGGTTTCGGTGCTGTTCCAGGTATGATTGCTCTATACTACAGACTGACCATTCCAGAATCACCAAGATATACTTTAGATGTTCAATATGACATCGAACAAGCTGCTGCTGACACTGCTAAATTCTCTTCAGGTGAATATGGTGCTGCCGCTGAAGCTGATGTCCAACAATTGAGAGTCACTGAAGGTGTTAAAGTTGAAGTCATTCAACCACCAAAAGCTTCTTTCAAAGATTTCACTACTCATTTCAACCAATGGAAACACATGAAAATTTTGATTGGTACTGCTGGTACTTGGTTTATGTTGGATGTTGCTTACTATGGTTTAGGTTTAAATTCTGCTACTATCTTACAAACCATTGGTTATGCTTCTTCTGACAACGTTTACTGGAAATTATACAACTCTGCTGCTGGTAACTTGATTTTGATCTGTGCTGGTTCCATTCCAGGTTATTGGTTCTCCGTTGCTACCATTGATACCATTGGTCGTAAACCAATTCAATTCATGGGTTTCGCCATCTTGACTATGATCTTGTGTATCATTGGTTTCGGTTACCACAAAATTGGATCAAATGGTTTGTTAGCATTATACGTTTTGGCTCAATTCTTCCAAAATTTCGGTCCAAACACCACTACTTTCATCGTTCCAGGAGAATGTTTCCCAACCAGATACAGATCTACTGCTCATGGTATCTCTGCTGCTTCAGGTAAAATTGGTGCCATTATTGCTCAAACTGCTCTTGGTACTTTGATCAACCACAACTGTGCCGCTGATAAACCAAACTGTTGGTTACCACACGTTATGGAAATCTTTGCATTGTTCATGTTGATTGGTTTCTTCTTGACTTTCCTCATCCCAGAAACTAAACGTAAAACTTTAGAACAAATCTCTGAAGAAGTCCATGGTGAAATTGATCCATCAAGAATCCGTCAAACCTCTGATTCTTCTTCTGCTGAACAAGTTTAGATGGAAAAAAATCCCTATTATATGTTGGTCATGAGTTTATTAGTTGTTTGTTTTGGGTTTCATAGTTAATTAGGTGCGGTGTGTGCAGTTTCAGTTCTTCCTTCACTTTCTTTCCAGTTTTATTTATAGAGTAATGATACATCATCATTCAATGTCATATTTGAAAACAATCTTATACGGTGTAGTTTGAGTTTGGCATTGCATAAAGGCTACTAATTCCCAACCCACTCACAGATCATCGTAGTCTTACATGATACACTTCATTAGCTTCTAGCTGAGCATCAATTTGTTGGTATTGGGTATGTCGTACACTACATGTCTAGAGCAGGGTAAGGATCAAGGGCAAGTGGTCATGATAATCTTCATTTCCATGAATTAAGGTTTTCATCATGAGACTGATCTGGTCATAGCCGACGTAGATTGAAACAAGATTGATACGGACCATGCAGTTTATTAGCGGCGGGTATATTTGACACTTTGATCATTGATCAAGGTTGATCATACAACAATAATTAAATCGTTAGCTAGCGTGATTTGATAATGTTCCAAGGGAAGTATCTGCGCCGTGGAACGGAAAAAGAAAGAAGCCAAGGGCCAAGCTGTACCGTTTGATCAGGCAACAACAGGTGAATGAATTATGAAATGAGTTGTACTGAGTTAATAGCGTACATAACCGATGTGTATGAGATGTAAAATATTGCTCAATAGATAGGTAATTTGAAAGTTCTTTCGCTGATGAGGAGAGGAGGTATACAAAGGAGAATGTAGACAGGTGATAGCACTGACACAATCCATCAATCTCTATAAAAGCTGTAAAGTGCAAGCTTGTATGTTAGACACTTGACCTTTTAATTTCCCAATTGGGAAATCGAGCCATGGGCCAAAGACGTAATTGTGCCTTCACTGAAAATTTTTCAAAGCGGGTTTAAAAATTTTTTAACAGATGTATGGAAAGTGTCATAAATAGTGGTGGAAATACTGCTAATCGGTGGATTTTGATGAAGATTACACGACTGTTTCAGGACTTGATGGAATCGCAGAGACTTGTTCTTCCAAAAGATAAATCAAAGCTAAATATATACTGTGCTGGTCATTGAGTAGTATCTCAGAATCCAAAAACACAGAAAACTGTCAAACAGTAGCGTGTAAACAGTACATTGACGTCACAGAGAGTTCCAAAACGGCAATATTTTTTTCCTTTTTGCAGCGGTGTTGCGCGTACGAATTCTAGAGCAGAAGGCCACTCAATTGATGAACATGACTTTTTATATCTCAATTCATAGGCCGGAGGTACTTAAGCTCGTGGATTCGCTAATGTGTAATATTGTCTTCTGCGCAGGGTTCTTCTCCCTTTGTGTTTTTTCTTTTGTTTGTATACAATTTGTTTGTGAATAGTACATAAATAGCTGAACTTCAACTACTGTACTCTGCCCTTTTTGATCAACGCTTGTGCCTCATTCTGTTCATTTCAATATCCGTCGGTCTATAGTACATTCATACATTCACTGAGATTTCAATACAATATGGGTTTCTTCAGTAAAAGCTCATCCTCAGATCCTGAGAAATACATCGAGAAGACATCCACTCAAGATGATCTGTCTCTGTCAGAAGATACAGGAAGTATGGACAAGATCCACACCACGCACAGAACCCTTAATGCCAGAACCCTGCATCTTATAGCTATTGGTGGGTCAATTGGTACTGGTTTATTCGTTACAATTTCAACTGGTCTGCTTTATGGTGGTCCAGCAGGTCTATTTATCGCATTCACTTTCTGGACAATGGTCATCTTCTCAGTCACTGCTAGTATTGGTGAGATGGTCTGTTATTTACCTATCAGTTCTCCATTCATCCAGATGGCTGGTAGATGTGTTGATGAAGCTTTTGAAGTCGCTGTTGGGTTCAACTACTTCGTCATGATCAGTTGTTATATCCCATTCGAAATCACCGCTGTTAATGGTATGATCCATTATTGGAGAGACGATTATTCACCAGCTATTACTTTTTGTCTACAGATTTTCATATATACCTTATTGAACTTATTCGCTGTCAGATTCTTTGGTGAAAGTGAATTCTACTTGACTATCGGTAAAGTTCTATTGGCTGTCGGGTTGATCTTCTTCACTTTCATCACTATGGTCGGTGGTAACCCTCAACATGATGCTTTCGGTTTCAGATATTGGAATAATCCAGGTCCATTCTCTTACTACATCACCGATGGTTCCATGGGTCACTGGCACGGGTTCTTGGCTGCTCTTTCAAAAGCTTGTTTCACTATCGTTGGACCAGAATACTTGAGTATGGTCTCTGCTGAAGCTGGTGGTAGAACAAGAGCCGTCTTGGCTGGTACTTTCAGATCAGTCTTCTTCAGATTGATTTGTTTCTATATCCTAGGTGCTCTTTGTGTTGGTATCTTAGTTGCTTACAATGATCCTACTCTTGTTCAACTAGCTTCTGCTGGTTCTACTTCCAATGGTGCTTTCTCCCCATACGTTATTGCAATGAACAACATGAAGATCAAGATTTTACCTGATATTGTCAATGCCCTTTGTGTCTTGAGTGCTTTCTCCGCTGGTAACTCTTACGTCTATTGTTCATCCAGAGCTTTGTACTCTATCTCCCAAAGAGGTCATGCCCCAAAAATCTTCCAATACTGTACAAAACAAGGTGTTCCGATCTTCTGTGTTGGTGTTGCTTTCTTGTTTTCATTGCTATCTCTATTACAACTAGGTGATGGTAGTGCTAAAGTTTTGACTTGGATCTTGAACATCTGTACCAGTTGTCAGTTGAACAACTACTTCTTCATGACTATCACTTACATGGGTTTCTATAAGGCTTGTAACTCCCAAGGTCTAGACAGAAAGTCTTTCCCTTACACCTCATGGTTCCAACCATACACTGCCTATTTCGGTATGTTTTTCACTTTATGTATGGTCGGTGCCATTGGTTACACTGTGTTTTTACCTGGATTCTGGAAAGTTGAAAACTTCTTGACTTACTACTTGATGACCATCTTGGACGTTGCTCTGTTTGTCGGTTACAAGCTCATAATGAGAACCAAGTTCGTCAAACCTTCAGAGGCCGATTTAGTCACTGGTCTAGAAGAGGTAGAACAACATGAAATAAACTATGAGGAGAAAATGGAGCGTGAGGGTAAGAACTCCATCGAGGACGAGAAGAAGCTGTCCCGTAGAATCATGAACTACGTCTTCTAGACCCGAGACTCCCCACTGAGTCTCTTTTGCATTGTTAATTATTTATTCATCCAATTTACATACATATTCATTGTTAGGAACATGGCTCGTAACCAAACTCACGTATTATTATTGTATGGGGCAGACTCAATTGATCATCTGCTTGAAAGTGGCGAGGATTAGTCGTATATTGGCCAGTGGAGTGTCATGTTTCGTGTGTCTAGGACCTGCTGGAACGGTGTTAAGAGAACAGCGTTTGGATTGGAGACCAACAATGGGCTTCATCATCTCCATCCAGCTCATCAGAAGCAAGTCATCAACGCAATTAACAAATCTATGATGAACAAGAAACCCCAATTCTTCAAAACAGTGCTCCAAATAACGGGGATAATCATGGGAACCATCACTGTCTACTCAGCTTACCAGGTTGGTTACAGGAAACAGAAGGCGTTCATTCCACTATACATATCGAGGACAAAGAGAGCCCCATATAACTTTGAAGTGGATGAGAAAGTGATCCAAATAGTGGCAGAGGAACAATTACTGGAACGACTTTCATTGGACCATCAGATCCAAACAGAGTTCAAACTCCCAATCAAAGTGGCACCAGCAAGTGAGTTCGATATATGGATTCAGGATAAAGACATCTCTATGAAAGGACTGGAAATTTCACCAAAATCACCTTATTTGAAGAAGATCGATCGACCTCTTAAAATCGAGAAGTATTTAAATGGTGTAATGGAGCCAATGGGAGGAAAGGACGATTTCAAGATCCCAATGGTCAATGGGCAGGAGAACGACTACGATGTTTGGTTTCTAGGTCAATGTGAGATCATTGGGAAGAATGGCCATAACGCTGAGATCGTCTTCAAGGGGATATTTGACTCTGAACACGCGAAACAAGGAAGGATCGTACAATGTCATTTGATCAAGACTATCAAGGGGAAAAAGAAGAGAGAAGTGCTATGGTGAAGGGAGCGAGTAACTAATAACGATTTATATGACTTTTTACACGAATAAATTCATATCAAAACGATCGTAAGATCTTTCTCTATATGATTACTATAACACAACTCTTAAAACTCATCATCATCAACAAGATCGGCCCAGTCAGTACCGGGTTTCAGTACAAAATCATCTAGATTAACATTGGACTTCTTTGAAGGTTCTGCTTTTTTCGCAGCAAGTGGTTTCTTGACCGTGTAGTCAACCTTGGAACCAGCCTTGCCTTGATCCCAGCTGATCTTACTTTCAAGTTTCTTCTCTTTGTAGCGTGAACGTTCCTGGTCTCTCTTGAGTCTAGTTTGGTCTTTGTTGTTCTCTGCCCGTATTTGGGAAGCAGGGGAGGGCTTTGAAACCGGATCCTTCTTTGCTGCATTATTTGATTTAGCTGAGTTCTTGACACTGGTTGAGTTTTCCTTTGCAGCTTTTGGTCCTTTTGGAACATTCAAAGATATACCCAGTCTTGATGCCAGATCTTGAGCAGCAGGTGTAGGTTTCTCCAATACATCACTTGTTTTTTTGTGTTTAACGTCAACTTCATCACTATCATCTTCCCATTCATCTTCATTGGGCTTCACAATAGGTTTAGCCGCAGCTTTTGGTAAAGGTTTCTGGACTGGTTTCTTGGTGAGTTTAGCAGGTGACTTCTTAGCATCGATTAGGGGTTTCTCTATTGCTGTGCCATCAGTTTCTGATGACTTTGCCTGTTGTTCTAACTTGAGGGCCTCGATCCTTGAAGCCAGGTCCAATTTACGTTCACTTGACAGCTTATTACTAGGTTTCACATGTTTTTCAGCATCGCTCGCTTTCTTATTTGTCTTGTTGTTGGGTTCAGAAGCACCATCAGTACCAGCTGTGGCCCACTTCGAACTCAATGGTTTACCCTTCTCTGAGATAGAAGGCCCGTATTTTGAGACCAGTGGTTCTCCTTTCTTAACGGTCAATGTTTTGGAAAGATCCTGCTTTATAGCCTTCTGCACAAGCTCTGGATCGTCTGCATACCTGGACGGTAAAGCCATTGCTGTGTATGTTGGCGCGATATCTTTGTGTCAAGTTGAAGTTGGTGTTAGAGGGCTGGTGGATGATACATATTTCCGGTTTGAATATTTTTTTTTTAGGGGGGAGGTGTCTGGATGTGCCAGTAATTATTTCATTTCTAGGCAGAGAAGTTTAGCGACTACAGGCAGAAGTATCATATTGTAGACATTAATAACACATTATTGTGAAAGCAAAAGACAAAAGAACAATTTCATATTGCCAAACTTGGGGATTATTCTTTATTGACCATCGTCTGATAAGCTCTAGGATTGATACTCGATGTGGAAAGTCCTTTCAGTTTGGTGATATGATGCACAGTTCTAGCGATCGTTTGTGTTAGTAAATTAGGCTTCAATGGTTTGGAGATATAATCGTCCATTTGATGTTGTAAGCATCTTTCTCTATCACCCAGCATAGCATGTGCTGTCAATGCAATGATTGGAGTTCTAACACTGACAGGATTCATTGGATTGACCGATTTCTCCCATTCTCTGATCTTCTCTGTAGCTTCAAAACCACCCATAATTGGCATTTGAACATCCATTAAAATAACATCGTATGAATTTCTCTTGATCTCTTCAATCGCTTCTGCACCGTTCTTGACGACAAAGATCTCGTGACCATATTTCTCCAATATTCTGACGGCAAGTTTCTGGTTAACGATGTTGTCTTCAGCTAGCAAAATAGTGAATTTCTGTGGAGTTTCATCATCTCTTGGTGTGTATGCCCTAGATTCCAATGCTGGTTTCAAATATCCAGCTAGATCATAGAGTGAGCATGGTGTATTACCATGTGAGTGGATACCAAGATCCAGTGATTCTCTCATGTTGAACTTGAGGTTATGGTTGTTCAAGACCACATATGGTATGCTCTTCAATTCTGGTAGTTCTCTTAAATATCTTCCTGTTTCCACCGAATCCATTATGATAACATCGAATTTACTTCTCTCTTTCTGCTCAATTTCTGTGATGTGATTAACAACTGTCGGTATTAGGTTCAATTCAATCAAATCATTCTTGATAACCTGTACCTCTTCTGGAGTATATTGCGTTGAGATGACAAGAATTGGATGTTGGTTAAATGGCAACAGAGCATCCTCAGTCTTTGTGAATTCTTCTTTGGATAGACTGACACTGATGGTGAAGTAGAATTTTGAACCTTGTTTGAAAACTGAAGTGACCCAAATTTCACCACCCATCAAATGAATCAATTTCTTAGAGATTGATAGACCTAAACCGGTACCACCGAATTTTCTTGTTGTTGAACCATCGGCTTGAGTGAAGGTTTCAAAGATCAGATTTAGCTTGTCTTCAGCAATACCAATACCGGTATCACTGACACAAAATTCCAAACTCAAAGAATTTTCTTTGTTTGGAGGATTGATATTAGCATCAGTTGGTCCAATAACGAAATTGTTGTTCTCGATGGTTTCTTGGATAGCCTTATCTAGTGACTTCGTTGACTTCTTGACACTCAACTGAACATGTCCTTTCGATGTAAATTTGATAGCATTACCCACTAAATTCAAAATGACTTGTCTTAATCTGAATGGATCACCGACCAAGGAATCAGGGAACGAGTTATCAACTTCATAAATCAAGTCTAACGGTTTCTCGATTGATTTGACTGCTAATGTTTTCAAAGCACCAAACACTGTACCTCTTAATGAGAAATCAACTTCTTCCATCGACATTCTATTAGCTTCAATCTTTGAAATATCCAAAATATCATCGATGATAGTCAATAGCGAGTTGGCCAAGTTATGGACAGTTGAAAGCATTTCTCTTTGATACTGAGTCAATTCAGTCTCCAAGGTCAATTGTGTATAATTCAAAATACCATTGAATGGTGTTCTCAACTCATGTGAGAAGATACCCAGGAACTCAGATTTGGCATTGTTAGCCAATTCAGCAGCTTCTCTTGCAGCAGTGTTTCTCTTGATAGAATCTCTCAAGTTGAACACCATCTGATTGATCTTTGTTTTCAATGTATCCATTTCACCACTTGCTTCAACTGTAATGAATTTAGTGAAATCACCATCAGTAGCAGCAGCAGTAATTTGAGCGAATGCTCTGACTTGTGAGGTTAAATTGGCAGCCATTACGTTGACATTGGTGATAATTTCCTTCCATAGACCATCTAGATCACTTACCTGGGCCTGGACACCCAACTTACCGTCAATACCGACATCCTTAGCAACTCTTGACACTTCGCTAACGAAAAGTTGTAAGGAGTCCACCATTTTGTTGATAGTATCTTTTAGCTCGAAAATTTCACCTTGTGCAACAACGTCAATCTTTTGAGATAGATCACCATGAGCAACAGCCGTGGTCACAGTCGCAATAGCTCTCACTTGATTCGTAAGGTTTGTGGCCATGGCGTTCACATTATCGGTTAGGTCTTTCCAAGCACCTTCAACACCATTGACTATGGCTTGTCCTCCTAAAATACCCTTGATACCGACATCAGTAGCTAAACTTGTTACTTCAGTAGCAAATGTCTGCAAAGATTCCACCATCTGATTGATTGTAAGCTTCAAATCTAAGATTTCACCTTTACAATCAGCAGTAACTTTTTTAGATAAATCACCTCTAGCGACGGCAGTTGTGACGTTAGCAATGTTTCTGACTTGATTTGTTAGATTTGTAGCCATAGCATTCACATTGTCTGTCAATTCTTTCCAGATACCTTCAGCTCCAACAACAACGGCTTGACCACCTAATCTACCTTCAACACCTGTTTCTCTCGAAACCCTTGTGACTTCAAAGGCAAATGTTTTAAGTTGGGCAACCATAGTATTAATAATGTTTTGTAATTCTAGAATTTCACCTTGGGCATGGACATTGATTTGCTGGGATAAATCACCATTGGCGACACCTCTAACAACTTCAACAATTTCTCTGACTTGATTAGTCAAATTCAAAGCCATTAAATTCAGGCTATCGGTAAGTAGTTTCCAATCACCTTTCACCAGGTTCTGTTCAAGGGGTGTTTTGAATTCAATCTGACCACCCAAAGTACCATGAGCGACTTCGTTTGCAATCTTCAAGATCTGACCAGCAGTTGATGTGATATGGGTCATCATTAAATTGATTGTAACCTTAATATCGGACACTATAGGGTCCTTCGATGGGTTTTCATCATCTACTTGCATTGTGGTTGTGAAATCACCATCAGAAATAGCCTTCAAGGTGTATCTGATTTCGCTTAGAGCCATCTGATTATTCTCGTGAAGTATTTCATGATCTGAGATAGTTTCATCCTTTTTGTTGAATTCTGAAAGCAGTTGGAGCCTCAGCTCTTCAGGCGTTTTGGACTTCATGAGTTCTTCGAATGCTTCTGGAGAGTCCAGCAGACTCTGTATGTTAAAGACTTCAGCCATATTGCGTTATCTGTGTTGATTAGAAGAGTTTATGAAATCAAGCACTGATAACCACCTCAAACTGCGTAATGAGCTTATTGAGTTATTGATTTGCAGAAGAAAGCACGTCTAACAAACAGGACCGCGTACACTCTTCAAGTGGACGAACAAACGTGATTGCAGAGACCAAGTTGGATGAGCTCTGTGAAGGGATTCAGGGAATGTGGGTGAAGAACGAGCAGCGAGTGACAGATGTTCTGACGAGCAAATGGGGAGATCCGGAAGCTATGGAACGACGAGTGACGAGCAAGAGCAGATTTTACCACAGTACTGTTCACCTCAACAAAAACCAGAGCGGGTGCGAACACTTAAAAGTATATGAACTTCACAACAAATTCTTACAATTTGTGGTGTTTTGATTTCAAGATTTTAGTTGACGTTTTTCCAATGTTGAAAAACCAAAATTAGCTTTCAAAGTTTAGGCAGCTTCCTTCAGTTCAATATGCGTGCGTGGACCAATTTGCATGCTGTCGTACGCAGGTTTAGGTATCCGCTTAATGCTGTGAGAAATCGTAAAAGGTTTCAAAATTCAGGAACCACGTCCAGTTGATGAATTGTGAACCTTACGCGGTACTTAATTTCATGAGGAGAGCATGTTTATAGAATACAGCGTAAGCGTAGCATGCTTCGAAATTAGTGCATATGCTAAAAATGCCGGTTCCATTTCAAAGGCTAACGGTGAAGTGTCCGGGGTTGGAGGAATTAGGTGGTATTTCCGATTGGTGAATCATTGGCCTACCGAGTACCGATGTTCTGATGTAACTTTGTGAATTGGATGAGCATTGATCAACAATCACGGATGAAATTGGCTACCCTATAGCTAGCACTGAGTACTGGCTAGACAGGAGCCTCAAAACTTAAATGTGGTCTGCTTCGTGTTTTCAGCTCTTCTCTTAAAATGCAGGAACACTCTGCACTTGTTTTCTAGCCGATCCAACGACACTACAGTGTACACGCTTCAGTGTTCATAGCCAATGAATCATATAGTCTCCGAAGTCATGATATACTAACTCAATATAGACGTTGATCAAATCATCTGTGCTTAAAACCAATTTCAACCCATCTCATGACATCGAAATAGAGGTTGCGCGTACAATTGAGGCGGTGAGATGTACAAAGTCAATGTCGATGTGATGCTAATGATGAATGCCCAGCGCGCAACCACTAGGCACTAACAAATAACGCAGCTAACCGCTTAGCGTCTTCAATTTTTTTCAAGCCGGCGTCTCAGCCAAGTCTGATTATTTTAGAGCCCTCCCCAGCGGGCTACCGCCCACTGCACGGTGCACACTGCGCACCGTCTTCAGTCGAAAAGCGCTTTTGGCGGTCTCAGAGCTTGGTAAGAGCATGGTTTTCTGATGAGACTCTATTCGACTCAAGATTTAGTTGAGTCGTGGACGTGAGCGTCGTAGCTTGAGATATAAGCCTATTCAAGATTTAGATTGAAGCTGTTAATCACATCGGAAGGGTTTCTACCAGTGTCGAGTAGTTCAATTTTTCAACATGCAACAATGTGTACAATGATTCATCAAGCATAATCTTTTTCATTTGTGATTTGACCACAGGACTACCGCTGACTGAGAAAATAGTTAAAGTGCTGGTAGAGTTTATTATGAGCGCTGTATTCAATTGAGCCTGCAAATACGCGCTCACAATAGCTGGAGTTTTAAATATATACGCTAAATGATCTGATAACTGATAAGTGAGAGAACATCTTGCCCTGGATCAAAGATGTACCGAGCGGAGGACCTAGTAATTCGATTTGCTAGTAATTAGACGCATGTAGTCTATGTACCATCCTGAACAACTTTCAAGTATTTTGACGCAGTTATCAGCAATATTGCAGAGTGAGTTATCGGACCTGATCACCTTGTTGTCAACAATAGCTCAATTACGTGTACTATTATTGATCGTGATCATGAGCATTGAGCATCTCTCAACGCATGTGAATAGAAAACCGCTTAACAGAAGCTAAAGACATTGAAAACTCTTTGAATTGTACCAATACAGATAAGCGAGCGCAGGGGAATGAAGGCTAATTGAAACTTATAATTAACAAGCAAAGTACAAGACTTCCATGCTTTGTCAATTGGCAATTACCATTTAGCACCACGTACCGCTCGACGCGCATTTATTATTGTTGATGTTGTACAGCTTTACCGCGTTTGGTACATTTCGAGTAGCTAATTATAGCAAATCGACCATAGCCGTACATTTACGACATTGGGGGTGCCCAATTCGAAACAATAAACCTAACAGAAGTTTCAAAGTTCAAGATATCATGATTCATGGCTTCTATAATTAGACCTGCAAGGTTCGCCTTTACTCTATATAGGCTGCAATCTGCACGCTCGACTGAACGCGTTAATCTGAAACTTTGTACCCTGCAAAGATGTCAAAAAAGCTATTTATGTCAATAGACTCTCCAGTCCTATAACTTTGCTGCTTTCCGCAGTGCAATAGGAGCTAGTTTACAGGGTCTTGTAGTTAGTATTTGCTACTAAGAAGGAATGACTGGTATTGACCATTCAGTACTCACCAAAGGCCAAATATCAACAGTAATTTGTGCAATTGAATTGAAGTAATATGGTCGCTGACACACACGTTAGTCGTTAGGGCTCTTTACCGAATTTAACGCGTACTCACAGAGCAGAGATCAATTGATCGAACTGTAGGGTAGTACCTGGGAGCAGAACAGTGTAGTAGTGTACTGGAGTACCACTCATTGGCAAGTTTTGTAAATCAGACGTCGAAATCAGCAACGCGGACGTTGGTTTGATTGTTGAATCGTCAGACAAGTACTGTTGGGCACATACATTCTCCGATGCCTGCCGCAGGATTCAACTTCTATGGCGAATTAATCAAATTTTTGTCTGTATGGGACGGTTATATCAACTGCTAATTGTCGTCATTCTTCAAGCAGTCACTGGTACAGACATAAGCGAAACCGAAACAAGACAGCCACCCCAGTTGGGAACTTCCACGCATCGTATTCACAAGTCGACATGTTGTTCCAAACAGCGGAATTAAATTCCACGCCAAGCACGTGACTATATCACTCTAAACGTCGGGAAGAGGGTGTTACCGTCGGGAAAATGACCGATAAAAAAGTAAATTTTGTTAGTTGCCCCAGCTTTGAACTGTCAAATGGAAACCAAACTCTCCGGTGCTGTGTCACTCTCTCGAATTTTGGCGGAGGATTTGTTTTTGTTCAACGTTGCTTCTTTTTCGTTTTGACAGGTTCCACCGGGGATTTCCATCGAGGCTATTTACTGCATCGAAGATTAGCAGCTAGGCTTATAACTGGTTGTTGTTTAAAAAGTCGTGATATTGTCCTATTGATCTATTAGATCTGTTCATGTATTAGGTGGTGATAGAGAGTGCAAGTGATCAATAAGCAGTAAAATGGCCAACAAGAACGAGATGCCCGCGCAGCGTCCCTTCAAACAGATGGTTGCGAAGATCACGAGAAGAGCTTTGAAAGCGTGTGATTCATGTCGTCGACAAAAGACGAAATGTTTCCCAAATTCCATAGATGACACAGGGTCCTGTCTGCGATGTGCCTCTGTTGGGAGACTATGCAGCTTCACCATCAATGGATCAAGCGAGATCGAAGGTGCCCAAGACGCGTTTATTGAAGAAGAGAGATCAAATAAAAAGAGGAAGATGTCAGATGAGTTGAAAGAAGAAGATTCAGATACAGGCTTGAGTAATGTCTTTCTCGAGAACAGCTCAAAGCTAAACACAATTCGAAGTGATGTTAGCAAGATCCTGAGCTTGTTATCTGATCAACATTTATTACAACAATTCCAAAATCATCAACAACTATTGAGTCTTTCTCCATTACCACAAGAAATGAGCAACATGATGACACCATCTCCATCCACTTCACACACTATTGGTCAGTCATTACCAGCTCCTCTACAAATACCTACTACTAGAAGACCATCCGTATCCAACGTGCGTCAAGCTCTTAAACCCACAAATTCAAGTTTACAAGTTCCAAAAGACGTCACGACTGAATCCAGTTTTGCTCCATCTTTGACATCACCTTTCCAGACCATTCAATCGGCTGCTGTATCGTCGGAATACATTCCACAGACAATCCAACAATTCATGTCAGATTCCAAGATCTACTCATTTGACGAGATAGAACCAGATAATATATTGTCTCTAGGTATAATATCGCTGAGTTTGACCATCGATCTGGTGAATGATTTCAAAGATAATTATGAACAATGGATCTCACTACCTAGATCTTTGACCACAGAGGAACTTATATATGATTTGAAATATAAGTGTCCTATATTGTTGACTGCTATCTGCTTAACGACGCTGAGATATGAGTTCTCCAAGACGGTGAATGATGACCTGCTAGTAAAACAGCTAATTTCAAGAATAGCAATTGAATTGAAAGAGAACCTTACGTCTTATAATCAGTTCAAAAATTTAGAGTTTCTGAAGGCATTAGTGATACTGTGCGTTTATGGGCATTCCATCTCAACTGATCAATTGATCTTAGATCCTTGGTTCTTATCAGGGATTGCCATTCAATGGTTCTTGACGCTTGATAGAAACAACACTTTTTTGTCGTTGAAAGATCACGAGAACTCTAACAGTTTGATCCATCAGTTGATTATAGATGAAGACGAAGAAGAGAAACTGTCAAATTTCAGAATCTGGAACCATATCTGTCTTGTCCATTTATCGAATTGTGTGTTTTCTGGTAGACAGTGTTTAGTTGATGAGATAAGATTGGATCAATCGAGAAAGAATCTGGAGTTACCTTTGGCTACGAATTTCGATGGTCGTATGATCGGTGAGATCTCATTACAATTGCTGCTTTACAACTACATTCAAACATCAAGTGCAACTGGAGATCTTGTCGAGCCTTTTGAGAATCTTGAAGTTGAACTGAAGCAATGGCATCAACAATGGAGCTATCTATTTGACCAACCAAGCTTACAATTCCTAGAGTTTGGATATCATTACTCCTACGTTGTTGCATTGTACCATTACAAACTTGGAGGTGTCGATTTTGAGAGAGATGATTTGCAAGTTATCGATGATGTACCTATATTGAGTAAGATACTCTACCATTCACTAAAAGTTTTGGATCCTATTTTGAAAATTTACCAAAACAAAACAAACTATTTCAATTACTTGTCTGATCAGATCCATCTCTGTCTATATTATACCTGTTTGATCTTATTAAAGACCATCAACTGGATCAAGAAATACGACAAGTCTAACACATATAATTCAAAAGAACTAGCAAAATTCAAGTCCAATGTTGAAATTATCAAAGAAGTATATAAAGGGATCTCAAGAAACGAGAAGGATTTGGCTTTCAAATATGTGAAAGGACTTGAGATCTCATTACAGAAACTAAAATGAGTGTTTACGAGTGATGAAATTAGTTAACAAATTTTTTGACCATAGTTATAGTAGGATGTATAAATAAAAAAAGACTTTGCACTGTATGTAACCATTAACCATGAATTCTTTGAGTGATGTGAGTGAAGATGTAGAATAATTTAGATGTATCAAGCTTATTTCTTTGGTTTTTGATCTTTGATACCAAGAACGGCACGACCTAGGTAGTATACATTAACAGCAGAAACCCCCCAGAATAAAGCCCAGAAAGGATAGACGTAGAATTTAGATCTTGGGTGTCTCATCCATAATGGTTTGGTAGAGCTTTGGTATAGTTTTTGTAATTCAATAACGTTGTTAGCCACTGAATGAATTGTTAGTATATTGTCATTGATGTTACTGGTTCAATGGGTGCAATCACGATAAAACCACATTCAACATTCTGTTTTCATCTCAGAGAAGTGTTGTATAGGGCCAAAGTAAGTCACTGAATCCGATGCACACATTGTTTCACGACTTTAGGACATACTGTTTGCGTTTAGATGAACTTATTCCACGAACTTCTGTTTGTTGTATTTGAACCATTCGACTTTTTTTCGTCTTCAGAAAAACAACGGAAATTCCAGCCAATAGAAAATCAGGAAAAGATTAAAAGAGTAATTTTCGCGTGTGGTAAAGCACACTAGCCACACTTGTCCCAATTTGGATATATGCTATTGTGTGGCTGGTGAATGAATGCTGGAGTAATGTCCACAGTTTTGTATGAGAATCTCGAGGAAATTGAACGATTTGAGATTAGTGGTAGTACTTCAGAGCTAAAGAGATGTCTTTCAAAGTGAGTGGAACGTTGTTTTCAATGTGCGTGCGTCATACTGATAGATCAAATAGAGATTGATAAGATTTATCGCTACTGATGGTCAAACTTACTTTGGTGATGCTATTCTACCAAAAGATTCTTTTGATGCCAGATTCGCCAAACAAGCTTATAAAGTGACTGGTGATATCTTCCATATTCATGAGGTCACATCAGAAGTGTTGGATGTCAAGGAACTCTTATCACCTTTAGATAGATCGCAAATATCTACTGTAAGAATGATTGGTATGAATTATAGAAAACATGCTATTGAGATCAACCTACCTATACCACAATACCCTTGTTTGTTTTACAAACCATCAACCACCATTACATCACCTGAACATGATATAGTGGTCCCAAAAGTCGCTCAGATTGAGGATCAAAAGATCGATTACGAGGCGGAATTAGTGGTTGTCATTGGCAAAGAAGCTAAAGATGTCAAACAAGAAGATGCATTGGACTATGTACTGGGTTATACAGCAGGTAATGATGTTTCTCAAAGAACTTGGCAAATAGAGAGAGGTGGAAGTCAGTTTTCAACTGGTAAAATGTTCGATACATGGGCACCAATTGGACCTGCAATCACGTCTTCAAAGATCATCACTAATCCAAATGACTTGAAGATCAGTTCCAAGATAAATGGTGAAATAAGACAAAACAGTGTGACCAATGATGCCATATTCAATGTGAAATTTCTGGTTTCTTTCCTTTCACAAGGAACAACACTTCAGCCTGGTGATTTGATATTCACTGGTACTCCTGTTGGTGTCGGATCAGGTTTCAAACCTCCAAAATGGTTAAGAAATGGCGATGTTGTTGAGATTGAATTAGAGAATATCGGAAGTATCAAAAATACAGTTAGATTTGATTGATATGGTACTATTTGAGTCATTAAAGATTGAACAATATACAACTTTCAAACAGCTTCATCATCATCCTCATCAAAAGAAATTATGCGTCGTACCCTTGATCTACTCTTGACTGAATTTTGTAGTTGCTCGTCATCTGAACCACCTTCTAAACCATCGTCTGAACCGTCTTCAGAGACTTGTATCTCCTGTCCATCATAAGGATAGTCTTCTACCTCTTGATGTTCTTCTTCACTTTCCTCTTCCTCTTCATCGCTAATCAATATTCTAGGACCACGCGATGGACTTTCTAACCTTCCTTGAGGCGTGCTTACCATCCTCTGTGCCCTAGGGGAGAATCCAACCCATTCCTCCTCACCGTCTTCTATATCACTCATATTATCCAACTCATCCTCCCAAGCTTCGTTTTCCAAGATGGTAGGATAATAATCATGTTGTCTTCTAACTGGCGATGAACCATCAGAACTATCAGATAGCAGATCTTCTATAGTGTGCATCACGATTTCTCCATCGTCGATGAATGAGTCATCCTCTTCGTCTCCTTCTTCCTCAGAGGAATCCATCTCGTCTTGAGAGGACAGGGCTTCTGGATGTACAACTTCCAGATCGCTAGTATTGGCTGAAGATATCTCATTTATGTAAGGGTTTCGTAGTCTTGTACCGCAGTTAGGACACAAACTTCCTTCAACCTCCCAATGACAGTTGCTGCATCTCGCGACACCATCTGAACTATCGATCAGAGCTGTTCCAGTATATTTGAAAATGTTTCTAAACGGCGTATTCCTTTCTAGGTCTCTCTTATATGCCCGTATGCTCGATTTCATAGTATGCAGCATCATGACAGCACCATCACCATCGAGCTTTTTATGACTCTCCACTAACATCTGTACCATGTTCTGTAATCCCCAATTCAAATACGGTGGTTCCATCACATCAGCCCTGCAAGCGGGACAAGTAGCATTAGAAGTGAGCCATTGTGTTAAACAGTCATAGCAATAGTTATGTCCACATCTTGCCATCACAGGAACGTACATGAAATCCTGACATATGGAACACGTTGTCTGATCAACCATAGCTTTGAGCAATTTGCTCGTTACTTCTGGATCCTTGTTGATATCGTTAGTGACATGCTCATCATCAATGAGGGCAAAATTACACTGCAAAAAACAACATACCCCGCTCAAAAGAGACTCTTCGAAACGTGAGTCCATTCTCAACTCTTCAATCTGTGTATCGATCTTGGTACAAAAGAACCAGCACTCAAGATCAGACGATTAAAATTGTGTGTGTGCCTTTTTTCTGATTAATTGATTGTTTTTATTAATCTCAGTTATCTTTTTTCTCAAACATAAATTCCGATTCAGAGTAAAGCTACATAACATAATAAACCACGCAAATGATGATCAGATCTTATTAATGATGATTCGTTTATTCTGTGTAATTTCTATGCTGTCGTTATAGTGATGTGATGGTTTATCAGATTCCATCTTTTCTCTTTTGGTTCGTTTCTATAATCCATTCGTCAAAAAGCTGGATGATCTCATCGGTCGTTGTCATAAAACTAGTCTTTTGAACGATGAATCTCTCTTTGATAGTTTCATATATAGGTTCAAAGTCTTTTGCAAACATTGCTTTGGATTCTTCATCGAATGATGGATCGTTCAACACGTGTTTCTTGTAATCGAGCATCTTCTTTAGGGAGTAACTGGCAAGTAGAATAGTAGGCTCATCACGTATAACCTCCATTAATCTCAAAAAATTTCTGCGTTCTCGTTTCCACAAAAGTGCTTTCAAGAATAATGAATAGATCGAGATATTGCCCCATGGATTATCTCTGCTATTAACGAGAGATTTGGCCTCCATTAGATACTCCACTGCTAGATCGTAAGCTCTAAGATCTATTAAATGTGCAGCAAGTTCATTATATCCTTCATATCCTAATCTCTCACTGTACTTGACTTCAAACTCACGAACCATGCTGATCCCTTTGAAACCTGAGGACTTGTTCTTACAAGAACGTAGTTCATTCTTCAACCAGCGAAGTTCGATCTTCATTGATGTGTCACCGTGTAATTGATGAACGATCTCATATAGTGGAAGTGCATACTCAGATTCCATATCAAGTAGATGATTCAATGCTCCAAGTAATAATCTTGTATCTGGTCTTTTACCATCACGTATCAAACCTTTCACTTTATAAAAAATTTCACTATCTTTACCTGATGTAGAGTATGATTGAAATTGTGATAACAAAAACTCATTTTCATCTTGTTTAGGTTTCACTTGATGACTATTCTGTCTTGAAGATGAAGTCTTGGATAGAGAAGAGCTTTCGAGAACATGATTTGCCCATTCATTAGATCCTTCATGTCTCTTGAGCATGGTTTTGAACTTTGTGTTAAACTGATGAGCAAAATCGGGACGTAGTTCGATTAATCGTGTCCATGAGCTTCTAGCGTGGAAATACTGTAATGGTTCTGTAGGTTTGATGAGTGCTAGGTATTTCAATAGCTTTGTTGGACTGTCTGCATGTGAGATGATGGTTTGTTGTAGTTCTTTAGAATCGTGCAATCTATCATTCAAATAAAAAGAGACAAATTGTTCAATGTCAGCCCAACTCATCTTGGACTTTAGAACGGCATGGAAACCAAAATAAAGTCTTGTTAATCTATCCTTTGTGAAAACGTTCTCTGACTTGAAAGAATGAAATAATTCCCAACAATGCTCCAAATCACCAACGGTTTTGATCTCGTTCAAAAATGTAGCCATCTTCACTTCGGTTGTTTCATGAACTTTCTTGTGTTGAAGGTATTGCATCAACTCATCACATTCTGTAGGTGTAGCATTTCTGAGATAGCTGCTCACAAGACAACCATATGCTCTATCATCAATGGGCACAGTAGGATTTCTCTTGATCAGTTCAAACACAAATCTTACAATGTCAAAGATACAAACTCTATCAGCGACTCTCAAGAATTCATATATGGTTTCATCATCAATTGGGTACTGTGAGTAGACCATCTGATGCAAGATCTGTTTCGAAAGTTGTGGATTAGTTCTCAAAAAGACTTTCAATGCCATGTTGAAATAATAAGGTGTGTGATATTGAGTTTGTAAATAATGATCAAACAAGGTTTCGAAAAGTTCATAGTCTCTTGCTAGATAGCTTGAATCCATCATTGTCACCAGAAGACCTGTATGTTCAAGGATTTTGGCCTTATATAGTGCATAAATGGCTTTCAAATGGGTGAACTTTCTTGCGTCTGCTAATGTTTGAATGATGTGTAATAGTTGTGAAGGGTCCAATTGAGTTTCGGATGCCTGTATTGATTGCACGGCTTCGGTATATTGGTAGTTATTGATGAATGTGATAGCTCTTTGGAATAGTAAATCTTTGGGGCTTCCAGATTTTTTTTCAATAAATGGAGCAAAGTTTAACAAAGTGGTGGTTGAAGAACTAAACTGTTTTCTTGATGAGTGTATACTATGCCGTATTATCTGGAACTTGTTTGAGTTAGACGGTATGCGCTTGTCTATCCCACGGGTGAGTGTCCTCAGCTGTGCGAGTAAACAACGTCGCATTATGATGGGTCTATTATGTCTATGTGTATATGTTGATTGATGCTTTATATGATACTGATCATAATCTTATGGATATTGGATGGTTTTGATGCAGAAAAACAGACAAAATCAGAACGGAGATGAAGTGTTGGTAAGACAAGACAGCACCCAACAGATAAACCCCAATTTATAACAAGTAAACGTCCAGCTGAGAACTCAAATATCTCTCAGAGAAATCCAACTAATTAGCGTAATGATAAATAAATAAATTGGAAAATGAAATAAAAGAAATGTAAAAAAAAAATATTACGTAATGAGATTAGACCATGAAGTCACGTGATAATTTGTTTTCTTTTATATACTGTCATAAACACATTGTATTTGACCGTCTTTGATGGCGAAATAGATCCCACTGAGCACCACAGTTTGTAACAATGGAAGTTGTTGCTGTAGATATTTCACTTGTTCTAGCAGAAAATGAGAGATGCATGTAACAAATGGTTGGAATAACTCTTTATCAAACTCACAATTCTTCACATCGTTGAAACACGTTATCGAATCATATCCATGGAAGTCCCAATATGTTTCTGTTGGTGCCGCAGACAGTGTATCTAGGTCATACTGGTATGCTTGTCTCTTCAATAGTTCATTGTTAGCCCATCCGAATAATCGTGGTGCAATCATATCTTTAAACCCACCATCTTTCTCATCGTAATACCCATGATCCATCAGATACTTATCAAAGATCGCCAGATAATGAACACAATGAGGACATTCACAACCGTTCCATAGGAGATCAGACACCACGATCTCATAACATGAAGCTGTTTGTAACAACGTTGGTGATATAATTGTCTTCAGGTTTGGTAATTGAGGTATAACTCGTTCAAAAAGTCTTCTTCTTCTGAAATAGTTACCTTCATATCCATTTTTCAATTTCCCATTAGTTGGTGTGTTATGATGCATTGAGATGAAGCTCAATTTAGATGATGGTATGCTTAGTAAGAATCTACTAGTATTGACATCCCAATTCTCGGTCAAATAATGATCTTTTTGAAATGTTAGTTCATGTAATGCCAATTTCTTCAAGTTGAGAAGTAATGGTGATAAAGAGTCAAGGAATAACGATAAGCATTCACAATCTTTCTCCTCGCAACCAATACTCATCTCTAGTTCTTCCAATTGCGTGAGATCAATGCATGATAGGTGTGCTATGGTCAATGGTCTCAACACCGTGTTATAGTCGTTCTGACCGTGTGTATGGTTAAACACTAGTCTTTTGAGTGGAAGATTAGATGAAATTGATAATGATAGAGTTTTGAGGATTCGAAGAGATGCTGCTTCTTCATCTTCCAGCACCAGTGTTTTGATTCTGTCCATGTTTTGTGGGATTGGTGGTAATGAATCATTGAACTTCTCCATCGTAATAGTTAATGATAGGTCATTATTAGTCTTTAGTGATGAAGGTACTTTAAAACCTGAACCATCAAACATGGTGAAGCTCTCAAGATTTGAACATTGAGTAGTCAATGCTTCAAGCAAGTCATCTAGATGTTCATTGCCATCTTCATGGAACACTTTGTCAATCACTTTCACATTTATGATGAGATGACCATGAATAGACAGCACGTTCCTCAATTGGTCTAGTTTCAAATAGATAAGATAATCATTCTGGTTGGTCGTTGCTTCAAGACCTCGAAGACCTGAGATGTGTGTCCAGCCGGAGTCAATATACCATTCTTTTGAGCGAATCACTGGTTGTGAACCGATGCTGATGTTTTTGTAAAGGTGTTTTAATGCATGATTGTAAAGAGTGCGAGATGTTGAAAGTAATGAATATGTATCGTTTTGATTCAGGAAAAAGAGTATATTGTCGAGAATCTCCGGTAATAGCTGGTCAATGCTCATTTCGTGGAGTATTCGCATGTAATTTTAGGGTAATTTTAAGGTCAATTTTCTGTTATATCGATTGTTCTTTGAAGTTTGGGGTTGGGTACATATTTGGTTTTTCAATGAGATAGATGCTCAACAAATTATTAGCGAAATGACACCACTTTTACAAAGAGAATCGTTGATTAATAGATTGATTAGGTATATAGTATCATAAATCATAGTGTTGGTAGTTTCCATAATCACCTAAATAATACTGTCTCGCTTGAATCAGTTTCAGATCATTGATTTTGATTGTTTCAGGTAACTTGTCATATTTTGCAACTTCATATTTGTATGTGAGCTCCAATACTTTCTCAACTATTGTCAGTACCTCATTCAATGTTTCAATTAATGGACTGTCATTCTCCTGATACTTGAAGTATGAACTTGCCAGCAACGAAGAGAATAAATCACCGGAACCACTGAAATTTGCGTTAATCTTGTTCAATTTGAAATAAAAAGACTGACCACCATGAGACGAACCAGCGCTATAAATCATTCCATCCTCTTGTTGAAATTGTACCGAAGTAACCACAATGTTCTTAACAGAAGGATACAATTCCTGGAATGACGTCAATGCCAACTTGAGCCCGCTCAAGTCATTGATCTTAACTCCACTTAGCACTTCCAATTCCAACTGGTTTGGGGTCACCAAGAACACATGCCCTGATCTCAAAAGCTTCTTATATATCTCAATGTTTCCCTCACTGACATATATTCTACCATGGTCACCTAACACAGGATCCAACACCCATTTCAGATCAGGACTCTCCTTACACAGTTCAACACATATCTCACCAATCGTCTCCAGACTTTCATCATCTGGTATGTATCCAGTCAGCACAGCATCATATTCCGTCCCTATTGCTCTCAGTCCATCATAAACATCCTTCAATTGTTCACTTGTGGTTTTAAAACCTTTAAAATGGCCATATGCTGGATGATTGGAGTATTGAACAGTATTAATCACATCAACATCCCATCCTCGAGTCTGTAAAGGGAAAGTGGCAGCCCTGTTCCCAACATATCCATGTGAAACGTGCGATTGAACAGAGAGAATCTGACTCATCGCTCTCTCTCTCTCTCTCTCTTTCCACCAATATATTTGTATATCAACGATAAAGATATCTTCCTTAAGCGAATCGCGAATAACTCGTAAAATTTCATACTAATAAAAATTGATTAATTGATTAGTGTCAGCTTCCAATAAAACAGCGAGAAGTTACAACACACAACAAGATTGAGAATGTCACACACAATCAACGCTGGTTACCCGATTTACGGGGCCCAATTCTATGACAACAACACTGCTGTGATCACCGGTGGTGGAGGCGAGGGAAACAACGGGATCCCTAACAAGTTGTCTGTGCTCTCTATCGACTTGGGAAGAGCTGAAGACAAGATCAAGGTTGTCAATGAATTGGACATTGAAGGGAAAAACGATTCTCCAACTGGCCTAGCTATAGGTAATGGTACTATCTTAATTGGTGAAAACGGTTCAGCTGCTGATGTTAAAGCTGGTAAGAACAAACATTTACGCAAGTTTCAAATTGATGAAGAAGATTTATCACTAAAATTTGACACTAGTGTGGATATTGAAGAATCAAAGGATACCACTGAGTATCAAAAAATTACAGAAATATCTAAGAATGGTGAAACTGCTGTTATAGTCTCTTCCAAAATACCAAGTGTTTTGAGAATAATAAATCCAAAGACTCTTGAAGTGAGAGAAGCTATTGAATTAGCTGAAGATGAAGAAGTGAACGATGTTGCTATCAACAAAGATGGTTCCAAAATAGCTTACATCACCGACAAGAAGTTAACTGTTATTCAAGATGGAGAAGCACCAACTTTATCACACGAAAAGTTCTCTCGTAATTACAAACTAGCTAAAATACAATTTGCTAAAAATGATGATATGTTGATCGGTGTCAATTTGAAAAATGGTATGGGAGCTCTTTTATTACATTCTACTATTACCAAAGATGAAAATGATGAAGAATTAGATATTTTGAAAACCAGAAAAGCTCGTGTCATCACTAGTAATTTTAAGAAGATCACTGCATTGGAAATTTCACATGATTCAGAAGAATTCATCGCTGTTGCCGGTAATGATAACACTATCATCATCTCAGACTTTGCCGATTTCTCTCCTTTCAAAACTTTGAAGAAATTGCACTCATTCGCAATCACTGACTTATCATTCAGTCCAAATGGTAAATACTTGTTAAGTACAAGTGCAGCTAACACCGTCAACGTTTATGAAATCCCTTCAGACATTAGATTTACTTTCAAACCATACATCACCACCTTCATCGTGTTAATCATCTCTATGGTCTTATACTATTTCAAAAGACAAGTCACTGAAGATCAATGGGAAGAATTTTATGGTGTTATGGCTTACCTTTATGGAGAAGAGTACATTCCAAAATCAATAAGAGAAGCTTCCATGTATTCCACCAATGAGCCAGTCAGTACCGGTATTATCGAACAAAGTCCAGCTGACTATGATATCTCCGAGACTGAAACAACCACAGAGACCAAGACAGTCACACAAACTACTCAGATCCAATACGAGACTGAAACTATCATTAAAGAAGGTGATATTGTCGATATCAAGATAAGGTCTATTGCCGATGATGAAGACAAGCCAGAAATCATCAACGTTGGTGCACCAGCTTCCAAACTTGTCCAAACTGTGATCGATGAGGAATAGTCAATCGAGTTTAGCTCAATTCTTTGATTAATTTTAATCGTATTAATGTGTTGCTCGTAGTAAAGTCATCGCGATGTTCATTAATTTATGAGCGCAATAATGAAAAACCCCAAACATGGGGATCACCATTAAAAACAACAAATTATAAAACTTGTTTGATAAAAGAAGGAAGAAACTGAAGACAAGATGTCCACTGAAGTTACACGCCAAAAGACTGCACTCATCACCGGTGGATCATCCGGTATCGGATTCGCAATGGCCAAAGAATTGGCCTCAAAAGGTTATAAAGTCTACGCTGCAGCAAGAAGACTTGAACCAATGGAACCATTGAAAGAATTCGGAATCATTCCTATCAAATTGGATGTTACTTCATCTAAAGAGATTGAATCAATCAAGGAGTTTCTATCAACAGAATTACAAGAATCAAAATTGGATGTATTGTACAATAATGCTGGTCAATCTTGTACTTTACCTGCAATTGACGTATCGGATGATCAAGTTGAACAAGCTTTTAAAGTCAACGTCTTTGGTGCTATAAGCTTGACAAGAGAACTAATACAATTTGTCATCAATGCCAAAGGAACGATCCTATTCACTGGCTCATTAGCTGGTGTTGTTCCATTTCCCTTCTCATCGGTTTATTGTGCTACTAAAGCTGCTATTCATCAATACGCAAGAGTGTTACATCTTGAAATGAAAGGGTTTGATGTCCGTGTGATCAATGTCGTTACTGGTGGTGTTCATACAAACATTGCAGACACAAGACCACTCCCTAAAGGTTCAATTTTCGATATTCCTGAAGGTCGTAAAGCTCTTGAAGGTAGACAAACAATGGCAGCTAAGAACTTACCTATGTCTCCTGAAGTTTATGCTAAGAAAGTCACTAAAGATATCTTGAGTTCCAGAGATCCAATCGACGTTTATAGAGGAAACTTCGCTACTGTGATGTCCACTTTAGCTGCCATCTTACCTGGTTGGATTGCAGAATACTTACTAAGTTATAAGTTTAAAATATTCACAGTCTTCAAAGCTTTGAAAAAAGACAACGTTGATTTACATTTGGACTAACCACCAGTACAATGATCTGATCTAATCTAATCTCTAATGCAATAAACGTATGTACTGATAAAGAAGCCAAATTAAACGTTGCACTCAACTTCCATACATCATGTAGGTCTTCAAATTATTTACTAGATGCTACTAAAAAATGCTGGAAACAATAAACTAATGTGGTCGATCACCAGCAAGAGGCGAGTTCAAGCATTGAACATCACACTATAAAACTGGCAAAGTCATCGTGCTTGTTAGATCAGCGTCCAGTTTGGCCAGCCATCTTTTTAGTGTGTGCATATTGATGTTGCTCGTACCATGCTCGAAATGGGACATTTTTTTGTCTTTTTTTTGGTAACCACAGAAATAACTAGTAGACATAATTCCAAGAAATCAAAACAAAAAAAATGGGAGATTTCTTTCTTTCTCCAATCACTTTTTAGAAAACTCCTGAAACAAAAACTACTTTCACTCCTTTTCGATTGTTTGTTCTAGCGTATCTTTATCCAACTTTTTACACTCCTTTGATACTACTGTTTGAGATACCTTTGTCAATTTTTGTTCGGTTTATTTACACATCCTGTCATATAAATCGATTATTATAGCCTTATAAGAAAAGAAAGAAGACATTTTTGAATACGCAAACTCCAGATCTACTAAAAGAAGAGAAGTTAAACTATAGGTATGTGTTTTTACTAACTCTCCATATGCTCTATTCATTTGCTGTATCAATGCTGGTTCTCAACTTAAACATTCCCATATCCTTAACTCGTCGTTTCCCTCGAAAATCAAACGTCATTCCTACACCAAAATAACAAACCACTGTCTATACTTCAAAAATCCTGAAACAAGCTCAATACCGTCCAGTCCACTCACCTTCTTCCTACTCTTGCATGGATTTGCCGTCCTCTCGTGAGACAGCCCCAACTCATCTACTTTGTCCACATTCCTTGTGTTTCAGGTTGTTTGGACAGTCTGCCAACCAGTGGTAATTACCCGATTCGGACAGTCAACATGGCTTGGATTTTTTAGCCGCACTGTTTTATGTGTTTTTTTTTTCGGGGATTTTCTGATTGGTTAGTTGTTGCCATAGTAATACCAAGCCAAAATATATTCCGAGGGCGCGTGGATCCGAGTTCCGACTTGTCTTTTTAGGTGAGACTGAAAGGTACAGTTGTGCTAAATTAGGAAGTTACGCGGTCAAGGATCTGAGACATAAGCAGAAGGCTTGAAATCAAAACAAAGTAAAATCAAGGTGACGGACGGGGCGATATTAAGGAACGATGGTGGAATTAAACAAATTTTGGATGATTTTGATCCTTTCTTACAATATCTTGTCATCACTAACTCTTAATTCATTCCTTTAACATAGTTGACATATACAGCATCTAACAGAGTCATATACAAGAGAGATCAATCACTGGGTTCATTATACTAACTAGATAAACACAGTCGCAATGAAATTCTCAACCTCTGCTATTGCTGCTTATTCAGCTTTCTTGGTCGGTTCAGTTGTCGCTGCTCCTCATGATCATGCTCAACTAGCTAAACGTGATGCTGATTGTTCAGAAACCAAACATGTTCACCATCAACACAAACGTGCTGTTGCCGTCGAATACGTTTACTCTACCATCACCGTCAACGGTCAAGGTGAAACCATTCAAGCTGAAACCACCGTCTTGAGTTCATCTTCAAGCGCTGCTGCTACCAGTACTTCATCTTCAAGTGCTGATGAAACAACTACTTCAAGCTCTGCCGCTGTCTCTTCTTCAAGTGCTGCCACTTCAACTTCAAGCTCAGCCTCTGTTAAATCCTCTGCTTCATCCAGTTCTTCATCTTCTGCCTCAAAACCAACCAAATCATCATCTTCATCTTCTAATGGTATCTATGGTGATTTAGCAAACTTTTCTGGTCCAACTGAAGAATTTGAAGATGGTGTTGTTGACTGTGATGACTTTGCTTCAATTGTTGGTCAAGGTGTTATTGCTTTGGATCATCTTGGATTTGGTGGTTACTCAGGTATTTACCATCCATCTGATACCTCTACTGGTGGTTCTTGTACTGAAGGTGCTTATTGTTCTTACGCTTGTCAACCAGGTATGTCAAAGACTCAATGGCCATCATCTCAACCAGCCAACGGTGTTTCTGTCGGTGGTTTACAATGTAAAAGTGGTAAACTTTACAAAACCAGATCTTCAACCAATTACTTATGTGAATGGGGTGTTGATTCTGCTTATGTTGTTTCTGAAATTGATCAACCAGTTGCTATCTGTCGTACCGATTACCCTGGTACTGAAAACATGGTTATCCCAACTTACGTTCAAGCTGGTAAGACTTTACCATTGACTGTTGTTGATCAAGCCACTTACTACCAATGGGGAGGTACTGGTACTTCTGCTCAATACTATGTTAACGATGCTGGTATTTCATGGGAAGATGGTTGTGTCTGGGGTGATTACGGTACCACCATTGGTAACTGGGCTCCATTGAACTTTGGTGCTGGTCATGCTAACGGTATCAGTTACTTGTCTTTGATTCCAAACCCAAATAACTACGATGCTTTGAATTACAACGTCAAAATCATTGCCGGTGATTCCTCTTCCAGTGTCAGTGGTGACTGTTACTATGAAAATGGTAAATATAACGGTGATGGTACCGATGGTTGTACTGTTGGTGTTACTTCCGGTAAAGCTCATTATGTCTTGTACTAAATATAGTACCATTTCATGATTTTTTATTGCCTCTTTTGTGAAGTTCCGCTACTTACAGTTTGCTACTTTACTTTACCTTATCACGCGAGTGAGAGCTGTATCTTTTTTTTTCTATAAAGACTATTCTGTATATTTTTGTGATTGTTTGTTAAGTGTTTGTTATAAATCAGGCAGTGTATTTATTGTAGATCTATCTTTTTATAGCCGTTAATTCGCGAAACAGCGCATAGAAATTTGTTCCAAAAACAAACACACTTTCTGCTGATAAAAGTAATTAAAATAGCTGCTCAATTCGTTTGTTGAAGAGGTTCGAGGCCGTTTATCTGGATAGTTCTCGCTGGTCGTTGCTGGTACCGTCTTTCTTCCACGCTTCCCAGGTTTTTTTTCCGCTGTTCTTCTGGCGTCTGAGCACATTTCGAGCTCAACCCTGTCTACAATTTCACCTTGTCCTCCTTGTGACTAGGCATCCATTCCTTCAGCCTGAGTGATAGCTGGTCCCTTTTTGAAGCTGCACATTTCCTATCAAGACTTTTTCTCACTTGTGCTTAACACTATCAATCCGGTTCTGTCTCTTTTATTGCGATTTTTACCCTTCAATTGCTCTATTTCTTTCCTTAGATGTCACATATTTGAGCTGACTCCTTCATTTCACCACCATCCAAGCCCTGATAAAACACACACATGTCATGAGTGACCAGAAGGAACAAGCTTACAAGAAACAAACAGAGAAAGAAGAACTTGCAGCATCAGAAGAACCACTCCAATCTACAAAGTCCACAGATTCTAAAGATAGAGACCCTACAAAAAGAACACATAAGCGTCACAAATCATTCGACTCTTCCATATCATCATTACTAGGAGCCACAAGATCATCGGTATCACAAGAGACGACAGTAGAGTCCCATGATGACCATTCAAAAATCCCCAAAGAGGAAAGCCCAAAGAAGGCAACAAAATCTCACGATAACAAGAATGTTGATAAAATTCTGAATGAGCTATTGGGCTTCTCAACCGGTGATTGGCCCTTCTCAGAAACTCTACTGAACTCTACACTGTCTTTAAAGACAGAGATGGAGAAAACAAAAAGAGAATCATTGAAATTGACTTCCATTCAATCATCTATGGAACTATTGAAGTTTGCTGTTGACTCCGGAATTCCTTCACAATACCTACATCATGTCTTCACCGGAGGATCAGTAGACCAATTCAAAGATCCATCTAGAACTGATGGCAAAGATGAAGCGAATAGACTCCCCAAGCAATCTACCAAGTCCCACCAAACATCAACTTCAGTGTTCAAAGTTAACATACCCCAACAAACTAATTTTCAATTCCATCATTGGCAAGGGCCAGAAGATGAGAGGTCAAATGCTTCATCTGCTGGAGCAACTGTTGGCTCACAGGGTACCGATCATATCCCACAACAAATACCCAACCAACCTAGACCTGATGATAAAAAGAGGAAGAATATAGAATCATCAGTGGAGTCTTCTACAAAACAGCAGCATCAAGAACCTCAAGGCTTCAAGCCATCAACGCCCAACAGGTTCAGCTCCAATTCACATAGAAGAAACCAATCTGAAGCTAACGTCACACAGTTGAGATCCATATATGAAAATCAGATACACCAACAACAACATCAGCCATCTCAAAGGTCTCGGCCCTATATACAAAAACCACAACATTACTCCCAACAGCTACTCAGATCACCATACCATACACCTTCAGAGCCCCACCAGCAACCACACTTGCCTCAACAGCAACAGCCACAATTACAACAAGGCCCTCCTCAAAACCAAAGACCTATGTATTATCCCTATACCCAAGCTCATGGTGGTTCGCAAGTTCAATATATTCAAGGACCACCACCTGCATTTCAATTTCCAAGACCACCACCTCCACAACATCAAGGCACAATACCACATCAGATAATCACACATTCTCCTCATCAACAGCCTCTTTCCAATCAACCATCACCACATCCTCAATTACAACCTGTACATCTTCCTCATCAACCTCCACCACCACCACCACAACAACAACAACAATACCAACAGGGCCAGATATCAGGGAATCAGAGCAGGAATAATTCTGAAGGGAGTAACGCCAGTCCCATCTCAAAATCAAAGGGAAAAAGTGATGTTAGTTTTTTGATAAGTACTCCTAATAATCCACCAAAATAGAATATCATGAAGCTTTAGTATTGCTATACTTTGTTTCGACGTTGATCTCTAATTGCTTGTTAATTCTAGTTCGTTTGGTCACATTCTGCACTTATTTCAATTTGTTCCGTGCTCTGTTCATGTCAGAGATTAATGATAATACCCACGTTTTGTCTGCCTTATGCTGCGTCTCTTTTGTAGTGAGTTATTCCATTACTACTGATACGATCTATATGTTGTATCTCATTTTCGTTCAATCGAGGCAATTTGTACAATCATTTGATATTAATAATCTTGTATGAAATTAAGTCATGTACGTACTAAAGATCAGGTTGAATTAAATATATCTCTATGTAAAAGCAACGCTAAGGGTAAAACAGCTAACGATATATGGCGCAAGAAAGATGCCTGGTACGGAACAAGTTAATGAATCTATTGGTTGGCACATTGGACACCAGGACCAGCACCTTCCTCCTCATCAGAGTCATTGTATTGGTCTCTTCTTTGGTTTGCTTCATGTTTGGAAGGATTGTAATCACTCAAGACGACTTCGTCGATTGTTCCGGCTGGTGCTTTGACATTTGGTCTTGCTGGGAGGATGCTTTCTAGTTTCTTTAGGTTTTCAACACTGGTGAAGTTGTTCTTTGGGAATTTAACAGTGAATTTAATAAATAGATTACCATAACCACCAACTTTTTGAATTGGCATACCTTTGCCTTCAACGACTTTGATGTCATCAGGCGAAATAATCTCACCTGGAATGATGCTAACTTTTAGATGTTCACCACTGACATGTTTGATATATATTTCACCACCAGCTAGGGCGGTTAGTAAATCAATTTCAGCATCGTAAATCAAATCATCACCTCTTCTCTTGAAAATAGGATGTTGTTTTTCTTCAACAACAAAGATAACATCACCTGGGATGATATCTGGTTCTTGGTCACCTTCACCTCTAAAGACAATTCTCTGACCATTTTTGAAACCAGGATCAATATGAACTTGTAAGATTTTTCTTTCTGATGCAGTTTTCTTACCATGACAAGTTGTACAACGATCTTTGCTGTCAACCAAATCACCAGTACCATCACAAGAGTCACACTGAGTTTGGAATCTTTGGATCATTGGACCCATCTGTCTAGTGATGAATTTTATACCTTTACCACCACATGAAGAACATTTTTTAACATTCTTACCACCTTTACCCTCACAAGATTTACATAGAATAGTTTTGTTCAAGGCAAGTTTAGCAGTTTTACCTTTGTATAACTCCTCCAAAGTAACTCCGATTGAATGTTTGATATCAGCACCTTTTTGTGGACCTCTTTGAGCACCACCACCAAACATACCGCCTCCAAAGAATTGGGAGAAGATGTCATCGGCATTCATACCACCACCCATACCACCTGGGCCACCTCTGTTCAAACCTTCCTCACCATAAGTATCGTAGACTTCTCTCTTTTGTGGATCAGATAGTGTTTCGTAAGCTGCAGATGCTTCTTTGAATTTTTCAGCAGCTTCTTCTGAAGGATTCTTATCTGGATGGTATTTCAAGGCTGATTTTCTGTAACCTTTCTTGATCTCTGCTTCAGATGCAGTTGGAGCAACACCCAATATGTCGTAAAATTTGGTATCCTTAACCATTGTGTGATATTTGCCTCTCGAATTGATTTATAAGTGAAGTATCTAGTATGGGAAAAACAACGCCAATGAGTAAAATGCTAAAAAAGAAATATCTGGTAGCTGATGTGTCAAACTTGATGTGTTGTGAGAAACAGGAGAGAAAACTCTTGAAAATTAATGCACAAATTCAACCGCAAAATGCCTAAAAGACGATGATTTTCTATGGTTTTCCACAGGTTTCCACCAGATTTTTGTTCGATTTCTTTTCTCATAATTTTTTTTTCCGAAAAATTCGCGGAAAGAAACATACCGCGAATCATCACGTGACGCTGACATAAGCAGAACGCGCGCGAAAACTGCCAACGCCATATTAATCAAATAAACAATCCGAATCACTCAACGAGAATTTGTTGTGTTAGTTGATAGTTGATTGTGTCAAGGTAACAATGCCACCAAAGAAGGACGGGGGTGAGTTCTGAACTGTGATGTTTCTGGATTGGGAACGATGACTAACACAATTTATAGCTGCCATATCGATATCTTCCTTACTTGGAAGCACGAGTGATAATGAGAGTAGCCATGTGGATCAATCGAAGCCAGTGGTGGATACAGATGACAGGGTGATTGTGGTACCAGATGATTCTGAAGATGAGGACAACGAGGATGGTGCAGATGGTCCGGTTCCTATCACAGAGGAAGACTTTCACAAGGTACAACCAGAAAAGAGGAATTCCATAGACTCATTACTATCTGATGATAAAACACAGAGAAAAGGTACAGGTAGAACTAGAGGATCAATTGTGAGACAACCAAGAGCTGTTGCCAAGAAGAAGGAAGAAGAGAAGGTTGCACTGGAAAAACAAAAGGCGGAAGCGAAGGCTGCCAGAGCCATTGCAAAAGCTAATAGAGTTGCCCGTGTTGCAAAGAGTAAAGCTGAGAACAAGAAGGATGAAACTGATAATGAAACCGAAACCCCAATCAGCAACTCTGAGAGTAAGGAAACACCTGGAACTGGCAATGAAGCTCCGAAATCTCTCCCTGAAAGCGTGAAAAGTGGCACAATTGAAGCAAAGACTACACCTGCTCCTGAACGGTCTCCAGTTCATACACCTACTCTATCCCAAAACAGTACCCCATCAACCAAACCAACTATATTAAACCTTATGAATCTTGTCAATCCTGAAGAATCCACAATCATCAAAGATACAACGAACTCAAGTCAACCACCAATCTCTGAAAGTACAGCCACAATATCAGTCCCAGTCCCAGAGCCCATCCCACATCCAAAGCCAATCTTCGCAGCTGTACCACCTCTCAACAGCTCACCAACCAATCATATCTCACATTTTTTGACAAATCAGCCCGACTTCCCTCATGCATCTCCAGGACAATTCGATCCAAGACAGCAACAACCGCCTCCTCCACCACCACAACTTGAACTCCAACCTCAGAAAAAATCTGAGACCACACCTGCAGTGGCACCTGCAAAGAAAGAGTTGAAGCCGAAAGCACCCAAGGCAACAAAGGTGGTGAAGAAACAAGGAGATGTAAAGACTAAGGAAACAAAAGGTGCCAAAGACCCCAAAGATACCAAGAAAGAACTCAAACCAAAGAAGGAAACAAAGAAATCAACTAAGAAAGATGACGAGAAGAAAGAAACCACACCAGCTCCTGTACTATCTAAGAACGAATTACAAAATCAAAGTTTGAAACAGGTCAAGCCAACCACGGTTCTACCAGCTCCATCATTCGTCGAAATCACAAAAACTACCGAATCTCCAAAAGAATCAACAGCAGAACCAGTAACGGAACCAATCATAGCGTTGAATATCCCATTACCTAAAAGTAGTGAAGAACGTGGAACAGCTCAAGTCGTGTTCAACGTTCTGAAGATGACTGAGGACAAATACGGTTGGAAGAACGTTCATCCTAATGCATCAAAGTTTGCAATGGATCTAATGAATGATGATGATATGGAAGATGATGAAGATGCCGATGGGGTCGTTGTTGCTGAAGAAGAGGAAGAGGAAAAAGAAGCACCTGTAAAAGTCGACGGTAGAAGTTTACAAAAAGGTAAACCTAAGATCGGTCAATACGATACTAATGATCCCTTTATTGATGATGCGGAGATGCTTTATGAAGAACAAAGAGCTTCGACAAAAGATGGGTTCTTCGTATACTATGGTCCTTTGGTCGAAGAGGGTAAGAACGCAAGAATTGAAAGAGCAGATGGTACTATTAAGAGAAGTAGAAAGAGAGTTGCTGGTATGACAACGTTATCAACCCAAAGTAGAAAAAGACAAGCTACAGCACCAAAACCTCAACCATCACCTGCTCCAACACCCCAATCCACAAACGGGGTCAAAATAGCGCCAAGACCACCGTCTCTTGTTGCTATTGCTCCTGCGCCAAAGTGATCTTCTCTACGCATTAGTTTGATATATGGTATATTGGAATTTGAGTGTTTAATCTATACAAAAATCATTCTTCAGTTCTTCAAGCCATTTTCAAGTGTTTCCAATGAGAAAGATAACAGCTCAATGATCTGTGAATCTTCATCGGTTACTTTGTAATTTGTGATTTTGTCCTTTGTGATACTGACAATAGTTTGTGTCTTGTCTGATGGGAACTTGCCTCTGATTCCAATCAAGAAATTGGAGTATCCTAGTAAAGTCTGGAATCCACGAGATTCTGAGCTGAACGATTCATCAATACATTCTCTTACCAATGCATAGATATCCTCCACTCTGTCTTTGCTCAACTCGATATAGCTTCTTGGTGGTAAAGGTGGAGCTTTTTTCTTATCGTTCAAAGCAGCAGTTTTGAGATCCTCAGTTAGATCATCGATGTTTGATGGTCTTCTTCTCAAAATCATATCTTTCAATACACAAATCATACCAGATTTTGCGTTCTCAAATGGAGCTGTAGTCAACGTGTCAATTATGAAGTTGTAACTGGTAGTCTCATCAAGAAGAGATAGTACTCTGGTTAATAATGTGAAGATGACCAAGCGATATCTTGAATCTGGAGCCGCACTTGAGAAGTATATCAAGATTTGTAAATAGAGAGTCAGCTGATAAGATGGGATCTCTTTAAAGTCCTTGGTTTTCGCGTTGAGGATAGCTTTCCAGTTCCAGAATAGACAGGTGTCAAGACCACCAAAATGTCTAAAGTTATCAGATAACAATGTAGGAGAAAGTAGCCTTATGGTCAATGCAACTGCACTCTTTGGAGTGATTTCCAGATCACTAGCACCTTCTGTTGCTCCCAATGTGATTATATGAAGGAGCCCTGTGAGTGACGAAGTGATAGTTGTTGAGGCAGGATTGTATGAGTTTGAAATCTTGTCATTGAGCGACTTGCTCATCAAGGCTTGAAACTTCAAATCTTCAGACTGTTTTTCATCAATGTCGTTAAATAGCTTGACTGAGTCTTCCTGAATTTTCTTGAACTGTTCGACAACATCCATATCGTAGCTGATTGCCAGGTTATAAATTCTAGACATCAGATCTCTTGAACTTGTGATCTCTTCAGCATCATGTACGACTTTAGGCTTTGGTGGAAGACCTCTGAGTTTATCCTGCAGAGAACGGTAAAGTTCCAAAGCAAGTTCCGTGCTGTAACTCTTTTGTGGGATTGACATGGTGTGAGTGATAAAGCTTTGTAGCATCGTTCTTTGTAGATAGTTTTCGTCATCTTCAATGACTTTCGCTTCATCTTCACTTATGCCGTGTTGTTCCAAGTAGTCTGCAGGTTTTGATGGTGGGATATAATCTCTAGCGAATGAATATAATCTTCTAACAATGATGTTTCCATGAGAGCTATGCTCAACATATGAAGAGATTAGTTTTAATAAAGATGTTAAAGCCATGGCTAGGAACTTGGAAGGGTAAATGGTCTTGATTCTCTTAAGTGATGTAGATAGTAGTTCGATCAAGGTATGTATTTTCACATCCCTTACTCTATCAGGTTTACTATGACCATCCTCTTCTTCATCAACGAATTCAACATCTGCCAATAGTTCGATGGCTTTTATAAACAGCTCTTTGGGATTACCATTTTTAGCAACGATATCGAAGTTGGACAAGATCAGTCTCACTAGATCTGTACCACCCAATAAACCTCCAGTGGTGAAGTCCCAATCCATGTTAAAGAATCCCAGTAATAACTCTGGTAAGTCCCACCCAATCTCTTGTACTATGTCGATATTATCCTTGAAAATCTCAGATAGGGCGGTCAAAATAGTACTCTTATCCTCATCAGAGAAGACTGATGGGTCTGATATATACACATCGATCAAAGTAGCGTATGATAGATAATCTTGAGTTTCCTATGAGGCGTGTTAGTGAACTCATCTTTGTCTAAAAATCATGAAAACACTCACTTTAAGCTCCACCAAGGCGCTTTGGAGGTTGTTGATGACCTCAGTTGCGGTCAATTGCTCTTCTTCGGTGTCAGACATTACTATTTTGTGACTTCTGAAGAGTAAGTTACTACTAATTAACATTTAAGACTGTTTATCGTTCTATTTGTTTATTTGCTGATGGGTCAAAATTGGTACGGACAGCATAAATGGTTTAGCTAAACGTTTGTCTGTGTTTTTAATACCAACTTGTTAATGTCCAGGGATTGGGTTATGGTGCTATAAGTTGTCTTGGAGACTACATTAATACAATAGAACTGGATGATATATAAGTAGTGTCGAATCTTTTCTTTTTCCATCCATGAAGAAGTATCTCTTGACCAAACAAATGTATGATTCTCAGTGACAGCTAGCCATGTGAAAGATACAATCACCAAGCACTTCCAACCTCCCATGCTTTTAAAGGCGTGTATACTTTGTTATTCGATCACTCACATTTGACACGAGGTCACCCATCGAGAGAGATCTGAGTTTGACTGACATTTTCAACACTTTGAACATTTTGAAGAGTGTCAAATGGTAGTTCCACATGGACATGAACATCGTCTGGTCTATTATACTATCTATTCTAATAGAGTCAGAATCTCATAGTATATCATCCGTGAAGGCCCAAAGTGCTTCTGTATATCGAGCCTATAAGGTACAGTGTTATACTCATAATAAAAAGATCTGCACATACAGCTTCTTTCAGACAGGTCTCTGTGAAAATTTGTCGAACTTTACCAGTCCGTAAATCAGAGAGTACGACGAGAGCTTGGTTTCTTGCTGGTTGAAGTCGTGTAATAGCCAAACGTGACACCACTCTGTCTTCAAACTGATAACAAAGCAAGGTATTGTGATTGCTCCCCTGTTAATGCTGAAGAGACAGTAACATCAATGAGATAGAATTAATCATTGTCGTCAAACCTAAGGATGAAAAACAGTCTGCTTTTGGAGAGTGTAGCTATTTCATCAGACCATTCATTCGCTCATAGTCGTCCACTGCATAAGCACCAGCTCAATTGACTATATTCAAGAGTATGCCATACGGTAGACAGTCCATTATTGCTATTTTATTAAAGTGTCAAGTCACCTATCTTGAAGCTTCAACCTGTTCTATTACTACAATTCATTCAATTGAGAGAAAAATGTACAGTGTGCATGTTATTTGTACTGGCTAGTTACGGTTACCCTGCCTGATGACTAACCCCGCGAAATTTTTTCGCGGTGTTTGTGTGTGGGAAATGATTATCTATACAGCTTATCAGTTGGTATAGTCACGAGGATAAGACTACTCTGGCCAAGTGCTCATATACCGCTTCAGAATTGAGCTTTTCGATGATCTTTGTGCGTTTCTCCGGTCACTCTTGCATACTGGGTACTGGGTTCTGGGCTCATCTATTAATTGTCAGAAAGTCACGTGCCGCTATTTGAAAAAGTTGGAGAAGGCCCATAAAAGTGGAGAAACGTCCAAATAGAGGTTTGTGTCACAATTTACGTACCACATTTAGGTTTCTGTACGTCAATTTCTAGTTCTCCAATGTGGATCAACCGCTGGATGATGACTTATTTTCTAACATAGCTTAGTGGTGCAGAAGACGTAAAAGCGGTGTTCTACGTCCAAACTGTCAAGCCCGGGATTTACTTCGCTGTTGTTTCCTTCTCATGATCATGGATCAGGCCGCAGATTACATTACTGGCCTGTCCAGTATCCACCTTTTCACTTTTCAGCCATTTATCCATTCCCGTTATGAGAGTCGGGGTAAGACAATCGGAGGACCTGTCAACTGCAGTTGAATGATAGAGTTTGAGATTGTAAGCGGTCAGTTAATTAATTAGCATGGTTCAAGTTTAGTTTGCATGGCTGTTCATAACGTCTGATTTACTGGTCGAGTGGATGTTTGGATGGACCCGCATCAGGAATTTCACCACTAAATTGGTCAGTAGCTCTTTTCATGTAACTTGCTGTTGTTACGGGTTTTGAGGAGTAAAGATGGGGTACGGAAACTGGGCCCACCACCCGCTATATAAACAACTTGATTCCTTCTCATATACAAGTGGACCCTTCTCTACGTTGGTAAATAATTAACAAACGTTTGAGGAATCTTATATTTAACATGGAGAGTTTGATTGCCGCCTTTAAGGCGCAGACTAATGGAGCTGCTGATGGTACAGGTGTGATAAAGCTGGTCGCAAAAGCTAAACATCTATTGGGTGGTGACATTCCACAAAATTTGATCGACTATACATTGAGCATTCAATTATCAGTCTTTGGTGACTATCCCTCAAAGAAAGATATCGCACCTTCAGCTGTTTTCGTGGCAGTATTTATCATATTCTGCTTTGCACACTTGTTCATATTTCTAAAGAATTACTCGAGAGGTCATAAGTTTTGGTTGAGTTTGATGTTTGCCTTTTATAATCTTTTGAGAGTCATAGGGTGGGCATTGCGTATTGTTTGGGCAAAGGACATCTTGAAGATGAGTGCTGGTCTTGCATCTGCCATATTCATCATTGTTCCTATTGTCATTTTGGCCAGTTTGAACTTGGTGCTAGCCCAAAGAATCTTTACATGGCGTCATCCTCATCTAGGTTCAACAAAGCTGTTCTGGACGGGTATGATTCTGACCTATTGTGTGGTTGCTGGTGTTGTCATCATGGCTATCGTCGGTGCTGCCATTCCTTATATCTATTACCTAAGTGAACATCGATACAGAATGTGCAGACAAGCTGGACAAGCTGCTGCTGTGTTGTGTGTTTTGTATTCCTTATTGGCAATCAATTTGGTTGCTGGTGCCTTCATCTTGAAACCTTCCAAGAAGGCCAAATCCATCTTAACATATCAGCCATGGTGGATCGAATCATTTGACCCATTCTATTATGTCCCAAAGGGTGCTGCAAGGGAAGCTGAAGAAACCTTCAAGACTAGAGATCCTGATTTCTTTTCTCATGTGAGAGTGATTGCTTCAACCACAGAGACTCATGATACTGTTCAAAGAGTTCAATCTGTTACTTCCAAATCAGGTAAACTTGGACACAATTATTCAATCTTCATTATCTTCATTACCAGTTTCACACTGTTGATATCCTCAACTTTTAGATGCGTCTCTACTTTTGTTGCTCACCAGAAAGCTGGCCAATCATGGATCTTCTTACCTGTTGTTCAGTATATCATGTTTGGAGTGTTGGAAGTGTTTGTCAATGTGATATACCTAGTTGGCCGTGTTGATTTAAGATTCTATAGACCAGATAGATTGGACAAGTCTGTCACTGGATCTATCGAGTCCAGTTCATCTCATGGTTCTCATGAGGGATTCGAAAAGAGTGAAGCTGTTCATGGTGATGATACACTAAGAGGATCTAATGACAGGTTAGTTAACAGTGACAAGCCAGTTGATCCACAACAACAGGTCTAGGTTCAGCAGATATCAAATAAGTCGATAATTCTTTAATTCAGTTCATAATTCCTACTACACCACTATCGTAGATATTGAACGGATGTATTCCAATACAGACTAGTGCACAATGCGCCCAAAGTAATCTACAACTAAGACAAGAGTCTCGTTAATCGCTACCCGCCAATACAAAGTTATTGGCTTCATATCGGTTGAAGCCCGAGTAGGCTAAAAAGTACGATCACTTCAGTGGTTTACGTCAAGGTTGTAGCGAAAGATATTCACTGACGCCGTAATTTATCGGTAGATTGCAGAACAATGTAGTGCAGCGGGAATGAACAAAGAGACGAAGACGAAGCAGCGTTAACGGGCTGGGACTGGGGTCTAAGACTGGGGGAAGCTTTACCAAATACTTCTATCGCGGTCAATGTAATTGTTGATCTGAGGTCTAAACGTACAATATCTCCAGAAAAAGCCCTTAAGAGCAACACCCGCCACGAGAACAAGGCACTAATTATAAATAATCAGATCGATAATATCAAAACTGGTGTCTGGGCTCTGGGCGCTGTCAGAAAGGGCTGGGATGATATGGCAAAGGGGAGCAGAATTCCGAGGCCTACTGCAGTGCTCCACACAACGTTGTGAAGATGATAGTTCGATGTGTCTACGTGCTGCTTCACTGGTACTTGGTTGTTCTACAAGTATTAGCTGCTGATTACCGCTCGTTTGTAGATTAGACGTGCGTATATGGACGTTGGACTATGAAGTGATTTAGGAGACGAAGAGACTGGAGTCTAGGCACACTTCCGTTTGAGTCTTGATTATAATGACACAAAATATGGACTCTTCTGGACGTTACCAGGATTTCTCAATTACAGAGAACTGTACAACCATTGGATGATCAGTATCCAGTATTGTGACTCTGTGATCAATTTTCTATTGTTTTGTGTGAGTCGTAAAGTGGTTGCTGTAAGAGTTCTTAATTGATTCCGCTTCCGTTGCATTGCTGATTGCTATAGCCCAGCTTGCGTTGATAGTCCAGTCACTAGTGAATATCAGTCTCTTAATTATCAAAAAGGGTCTGATGGGCTGATGACAAAGAACACAATACTCCGTAGGCCAAAACTAATTGAGTGAAACTACTGTTTGTTATTTCAGCCTTACACAACAAATTTAACTGGCTATAAAACTCCCGCGGCGTTGTTCTGTAAAGGTTCAGAACTGAGTTCCAAGTTACCATTTAGAGAAGAAAATAAGACGCCAGTGTATCAAAGTCACACGACACTAACCGTTGCACAGAGCTGTTTCAAAATGCAACACAAGGACCCTCAAATCTACACACATCGCGCTTATAGAAGTTACAACTAACTTCGCTGTATAGTGGTAAAGAGTGTAAGCGGTTATGAGCGATGCGACCCTCGCGCAATATTTCCAGAACGATTTCTCGCGGGTTTGTGGTGAATACGGCAACATGCCGTATTTGTCGGAAAACGGCACCAACCGAACTCTAAATCACAGAAAAAATCAGGGCATTCAGTCAGTTTAACGTCACACAGGGCATTGTTGAGATCCGTGAACTACCAACCAGTAACAAAGAGCGATTGATCAATAATATAGTCCGTCTTTCATACAATGCCGAACGTGAACAGTGCTGACTGCTGAACTGCCATACATAATTACCCCAGATCATTAGAGGGGCTAACGGCTTAAGACTGTGAGGCGATTGGTCATGATTGATGATCTGTTGCTAATTATTTGATGTCTCTGCAACTGGTACACTCTATGATTCAACGTCAACTGGTGTCTGTTTTTTCAAGTCTCCAAGCTCCAAAGAATCAAGACCCCTTGCCAGTTCCTACTTCCTAGGCCAGTCCATGCAGGAATCGCACCAGATAAACGTCTCTTTATCAGCAGGTAAATTTCTTTTTTGTTATCTTGATGAAATCGCGAAGAAACTTTGAAAAAAAAAAGTCGCGAAACATGCAAATACCATCGCTGATCGTGCATTTTTACACTCAACGCAGAGGAACCAAGTATATAAAGAACAACAGATCCACATGTAGAATCATGAACCGTTTCATTCTGTGTACATATTTCATTATATCGAGCTAATGTCAATCAACAAGACCGTCGATATCGACGAGAAGAACATCGGCATCGCGTCCACAAAGTCTCAAGAAGGTGAATCCTCCACCGGTTACGTCGATGAAGTGGAAAGCAGCCCTAAAGAGGATCTTCACAAGGGTCTAAGTGCCCGTCATGTCCAACTTATTGCTTTGGGTGGTGCCATCGGTACTGGTCTGTTTGTTGGTTCTGGTTCCTCATTGACCATGTGTGGTCCATTGGGTCTACTACTAGGTTATGTCCTTCTATCCACTGTTATTTTCAACGTTATGAATCAATTGGGTGAAATGGTTGTCTATTTACCAAAACATGGTGCTGTTTCTGATCTTGCTAGACGTTACGTCGATGAATCTCTTGCTTTTGCCACTGGTTGGATTTACTACTACACTTTCTACATTTTAATTTGTACTGAAGTTACTGCTGCTGCTATTGTGATTGAATATTGGACTGATAAGGTTCATATCGCCGTTTGGATCGTTGTTTTCTTGGCCGTTATCGTCTTATTGAATTTCTTAGCTGTCCAATACTACGGTGAAACTGAGTTTTGGTTCGCTTCCATTAAGATTTTATGTATCTTGGGTTTGATCATGGTTGGTATAGTCATCTTCTTTGGTGGTGGTCCAAACCAAAAAGGTGTTCAAGGTTTCAGATACTGGAAGAACCCAGGTCCTTTCGTTAACCATTTGGATATTCCAAACGCTAACACTGGTAGATTCTTAGACACATGGACTGCTGTCATCAAATCTGGTTTCGCTTTCATTGTCGGTCCTGAATTGGTTGCTTTAACCTCTGCTGAAACTCAAAACCCAAGAAGAAATGTTGCTAAAGCTACAAGAAGATTTATCTACAGATTAGTCTTCTTCTACTGTATGGGTGCTTTAGTTATTGGTATTGTTGTCCCATCAGACAATTCTCATCTGTTGAACGGTTCTCATGATGCTGCTGCTTCCCCATTCGTTATTGGTATTCAAAATGTTGGTATCAGCGGATTGAACCATGTCATCAATGGAGCTATCTTAACTTCTGCTTGGTCCGCTGGTAACTCTTTCTTCTATGCTGCTTCCCGTTTCTTATACACAATGGCTAGAGATGGTGATGCTCCAAAGATCTTCATGAGAGTCAACAAACATGGTGTTCCATACGTTGCTTGTGCCGTCACTGCTGTTCTATCTTGTTTGTCATTTTTAAACGTCTCCAGTTCTACTGCTGATGTCTTCACTTGGTTCAGTAATCTATGTACCATCTCAGGTTTCATTGGTTGGGTCATTGTTGGTGTCTGTTACCTAAGATGGAGAAAAGCTATGTTCTTAAACAACATGATGAGCAGAGTTACTTTCACTACTCCATTCCAACCATACGGTGCTTACTATTCAATTGGTTTCATTACCACCCTATGTGTCACCAATGGTTACGCCGTTTTCTTTGATTTTAACGCTGCTGATTTCATTGCTGCTTACATTACCATCCCAATTTTCTTTGGTCTATACTTTGGTCACAAACTATTCAAAAGAAACTGGAAATGGGCTATCCCAGTGGAAGAAATTGATGTCTTCACTGGTTTAGAAGCTGTTGAAAAAGAAGAACAAGAGTATAAAGAATACGAGGCATCTCGTACCAAATCAACTACTCAAAAGATCATCGATTTCATTTTATAATCGTTGTCTCATTCATTTAGTTGACCGTTGTTTTCATTTTAGTTCGTGTCTGTTTGTTCGCTGTTGCATTTTTTTATACATTGAAACGCCATACTATAGCTGCGCTATACTTTGCCGTTTTTTTTTTAGTCACTTGATTTTATAAGTTTAATTCAAACTGTCTGGTCTGTATGTTCGAGATCTACAATATTGTAAGGTAGAATCTATGATCAATTCAGAGGTATTGCATGTATAGTTAATTATCAAAATTCATACATACCTAATAACTCATAATTGATGTTACATGATCATCATGCTCTATCCAATTGTAATCTGTCATCTTGACCAGAAAATCCTAGTTTGCTCAACTTCAGGTATGTATCAGTTCCATACCCGTCCAACGAGTGCATGACCAAATCGCCATTCCAGTAGTCAGCATAAACTTTACACATTGCAAGACCTAAACCTAACTTGAACTTTGCTGGTCTTTGAATCAAGTTGATCAACGTAGTTTCCTTGATGATATTGTTGTCAATACCACCAACAGAAGTTCTCATCAAGTCCTGTCTTGCTTTGAGATTCTCTGGTTTTGAGTGTAATTTCTCCAATCTCAAGTTAGGTAGTTTGTGGAAATTTGCCAAGGACTCTCTTGCAAGTTTAGAATCTTTACCAAATGACCAAATCTTGTTGATAGGTTTGATTGGGACACCGCCTCCCCTGTCTGAGAATCTGAATGCAACATGGTCTTTGTTGTCGATGATGCACACAACAACAGGCTCAGGGGTAGCTGTTGGTGAAGGATTTGAGGCAAGGAAGTTCTTTATTGTAGCCTCGTATGAGTTTCTCATGATTTCACCGAATAAATAGTGTAGATGAGAAGTCAAGAACTGGAACTTCAAATTCTCTTCACCTTTGATTATTAGTTGTGGTAGTTTAACATTTGGATATAAGTTTTCGATGAATTTTGATGCACTGTCTGCAGAAATTTGTAAATGTTCTTTTGCTGAACACTTGAAGAAAATATCACCAATGAAGTTATGTGATCTAGCTTTGTTTGGTGCCTTCATGAAATTTGCAGTCAATGACAAATGTTCTTCCAACATCAATCTTCTTGATATTCTTGCTCTTAACAACGAAGAGATCAGTTCATCCAGTTGGTTTTGTGGTAATGAGTCCAAGATACAACACTCTAGAGCACCCATCATCAAGTTGGGTAGATTTAAAAGGTTCACATCTGTTAAAACATCTTCAATTGCTTCGCAGAATTTTGCGTTATCTTTCATTGTTTCAATCTTCGGTATCTTTCTAAATCTATCAAAGATATCATAATAACTTTCATACACTTTGGCCAAATGAAAGTTATTCACCACACTGAAGGGCAGTCTTTGTAAGTCTCTTAGCCTCAGTGCTATTCTTATAGGCAGTTCCAGCCTCACAAAGTTAGCACTAGCAATGATTTTATCTTCATTCAAGGCTCTACCAAAAGCAGCTAGCTGTCTCAAAGTGACTGGATGTGGTGTTCTTTCACTCCATTGTTTTAGTACTGTGTTCTGGTAGTAATGCTGAGGGTTTATATATGGAGAATGCGAAGGAAATGGACCCAGATCGGATAGATGTGATGATATCTCAGTGATGTTTTCATGATACTGTGAAAAATCTGGAGGTGCTAATATGTCATTGGAAAAAGACGATTCCAGAGATGAATAGAGTCTCTTGCTCCTTACCAATGGTGTTGTGATCTTTCTAAGCATCTTCTATTGATCCTTTCTAGACAAATGAAGAATGAGAAGCTATGTAAAAGGGATTTTCCAACTCAGTCTAGTGACGATGTGTTGCTTGATAACTGATATTGGGATATTGGGGACGACCGGCAGAATGGAGTGTGCACTTATGAGTCGTGTGTTGATCTTATTGAATGAGTATCAAAGTGATGTACAATTAAACTGTCTCTTGTTTCAATTGCTCGACGATTAACAGCACTTGACACCAAATTAAACGTAAAAACGACCGAATTTCAACCTGAACGATCTCGAATTGACTTTGAGTGACTAACTAAAGTAATGATCATCACCAAAAAATTCGCGAAACAACTTGTGACAGAAAAGCAAAGTGCGCTGAATCGGGAAATCGCCGTATATGGACGCTAATTATACCGCGAATTATAATAAATTATGTTCGCTGTGGTTCCATGGTCAATTTTCGCAGCTGTTCACAAAACAAAACAATCAACATTTCGATTACACTTCAATTCATCACCAAATTTAAGCCAGTTAAAACCACCACAAAAACTAGTCACACAATGTCCACGCCTGCCAGAAGAAGACTCATGAGAGACTTGAAAGTATGTGTAGTGCTTGATGATATACACGGCTTCTATCAAGCTGTGGTGTGGTTTTAAGATCAGTGGCCAATGTTGACGATTACCAATTGACATATAAATCACACGAGCTTTTAAAACCATGGTCCGCATGGAACTTTTACTAACCTCCATAACAGCGTATCCAACAAGATCCACCTGATGGAGTTTCTGCTTCTCCACAAACCGACAACGTGATGGTATGGTATGTTTCAACCGTTGGATTTTTCATGTCATTAAGATCGGATTACTAACAAGTTAACAGGAACGCTATCATAATAGGGCCTGCTGACACTCCATTTGAAGACGGTACATTCCGTCTAAACATAAATTTTGATGAACAATACCCTAACAAGCCTCCTAAAGTGAAGTTCCTAAGTCAGATGTTCCACCCAAATGTCTATGCTAGTGGGGAACTTTGTCTAGACATCTTGCAGAATAGATGGTCTCCCACTTTTGATGTCGCCTCAATCTTGACATCGGTTCAGTCGCTTCTAAACGATCCAAATATTTCTTCTCCGGCCAATGTTGAAGCCGCTAACTTATACAAAGATCATAGTTCTCAATACGTGAAAAGAGTGAGAGAGACAGTAGAGAAGAGTTGGGCTGATGACTTGATAGACAACGAAGATGACGACGAGGACGAAGATGAAGATGAAGACATCGAATGAGACAACACGACGAATACTTGAACATATGTTGAAAAGAAGGTCATCAACATCAGTGATAATACGTAATAGTTCATAGACACCTCACTTTCCTAACATACAAGTCCCACTTTCATCAGAATGTCTCATAGATAAGCTATAAAAAATGCGCTTACGAACAATGTTTTCAAAGACTTCAACACAATGCATCATCATTATCATCATCATCATCATCATTTTCATACACATATATACAAATGTTCTGTTTATCTGAAACGACATGATGTAAATCTATTTGAGCCACAGGAAGTACCACTTCTTACGAGATTTCTGTCTAATCTCTTCCTCCAATCTAAGCTGCTCGGCAGCTTCCTTGCGCTCGACCTCGAGTTGACGATTTCTCTCAGCTATCAGCAATGGACTTTCATATTCTGCAATGACATCCTCACCAATGTACTTGTCTCTATATAGTGCAATCAGACTGATCACTAGACCAAAATACACAACGAATTTACTCAAAGGATCCAATGTTCTTGTGACTCTCTTGAATTCTTTTCTTCTCTCCTCAGACACCTGCATCAGATCAACAGGTTTCAACTTCTTAATAATATCAGTCTCAGTTGGACTCGTTGTTCTTATCTGCGAAGGAAGCTCAAATGGTAGATCTTCCGGTATGGTATTGGCAAAACAATTATCCTTTAAATCTTCTCTCACACCCCATGGTCCATATGATATGTAGTATGCCATTCTTTTAGATTCAATTGGAACGTTATTCCAATTTCTGCGTAATCTCTTATCGACCTCATCCATAACCTGATCACGATGGAACTGACTTAAATCTTTGAATTTTTGAGGATCAGCCAAGATAGGTTTCGTATCGATAGGATCGAACGATTCTTCACTCGTGAGAAATCCATCAAAGATATCTTTCACACTAGTTGATGCAAACTGAACACGCTCTCTGTTAGTAATCACAGGTTCAGGTTCTTCTGGTTTTGAAGTCTCTGGAACAATCGGCTTGGTAGATGACAGCCTTATGAGCCTCACTGGGGCTTTACTGTATGGAATGAGTCCGGCTCTGGTCAGCATCTTCACTAATTAATCAAGGTAAATCTGGGGACTATTTATTGTGAACTTTGAAGAAGTTTTTGTCCACTGCAAAAATAGCGAAATTTGGTTTGAAGCGATGTGATTGTATGCAATTCTACCACTACATTGTGCTACTCTATTAGCTACAGGATGGTCTCTAATGATTATCTGATATATGTGGTGGACATTACTCAGAGGTATCACCTTTAGATTCTTCAGCAGTTTCCTTTCCTTGACCTTCCCCATCACTATGACCGGATTCACCATCGTCCTGTCCTGATTTTTTGTGTTTTCTTCTTCTTTTTTTCTTCTTCTCACCATCATCCTCTGTGTTGTTATCAGCTGGTTCTTTTGGCTCGACTCTCTTCTTCTTCATACTCAGCGGGTTTGGTTGTCTTGGTCCTCTTCTCTTCTTACTTGTTTGTTCACCACCTTCTTTCCCTTCAACACCAACATTTATGTCATTCAGACCGCCTGTAAGTTTTGATTGTTCTTTGTTATCATTGACTTCTGCACTAGCCCTACTCAGAGGTTCCATGACCATAACAGATCTATTCATATAGATCAGAGGAATTCCAGGAATCTTTCTTAAAGACCATCTAAGCTTTTCGTTCTCTGTAGCGATAACGTATCTGTGTTTGTTTTGACCGTTGACTATCACAATCGACTTGATGCATTCGTGTGGTGGTAATGGGTCAGTAGGTGGATGGTTACAACGACGTCTTTCAAAGGTCTTCGCTAGCGAAATAGCGGATTGGTTATTTGTTTTGTATAGTTCTTGCATGCAACATTGTGTGATCACTATTGTTGCTGTTAGTATGAGTCTTAGGGGTGAATATATTTGTTCTGTCGGTGTTTACTTACTTGGCTTGACTTCAGCTTGTATGGTTCTCTCTAGACCTTTTGCCAGATCGAAAGAAGCTTTATCACAATCCAATACCAAAGTGTCATCCACAATGACTTGGTATGGCGCTCTGAATTTGAAAGTGTGGTTGTACACCAACATCTGCTTTCTGTACGCTTTGGCTCTCTTTTGACGCATCTTTGACTAGTCTTCTTCTAATGAACTTCCGTCAAACTAACAAAGTCAAATTGATGTTAAGCTCATCATCGAAAGAATTTTTTTTTATGCCATAATTCGCGAAATTCTTATGTAATTTTCGCGGTCTGTTCTTTGTTTACTTTACTCTCAAACGCGGTGGAGAGGTACAGATCTGTGTTGTATTAGACCCGTTGGAGATGTACAGAAGGCCTAGGAGTTCGGGTGCTAATGCCCCTTTCAAAGCGCCGCGTATGAGCATACCTTCATCCGCAAACCCAGAGGAAAAACGCCTCTTTAACACGAAAATAGAGCCTTCAAAGCCATTAGATGAGATCAACAAGAATCAGTTGCCGTCAAAGCCACGTCCAGCTTTGAAAAGAGATCCCAGGCCAGCTGAACCGGAGACTGTCAAGAAGCCCAAACTCATGGACTCACAATCAAGTGATGAACCATCAACATCGAGATACTTTGAGGTGGTATGGCGTAAACCATCTTCCAAGAAGAATAAAACCTGGGGTGGCGATGGTATTCTTATTGTGAGCCAGACTTCTCTTTCATTAAGACAAGATGAGGCCTCCAACTACAAAGAAGTCTCAAAATCCAAAACAGTGTCAAAGTTCACCACTGATGGGGTGTTTTCAATGGCTGGTTTAGAGATAGAATCAATGGGTGAAATTACAGATTTGAATGTGATTGAGAGTATCAGAGGGAGAAACAAAACTAGCACTCCGAAGACTGAACCTCGTATTGTTAAGGCACCTGTGCGTGTCACTCCTACAATTAAGGCCACGATCACAAAAGAGCCCTTGCAAACATCATTTACCAAGCCTAATCCTTCTACCCAATTCAAAAGAGTCCTTCCATCAAGTGAGAGACCAGGCACTCCAAAACGTGGTCAATCATTGTATGATGCATCTGCTGAGAATGCGATTGTTATGAAGAAGTCGTCAGAGAGTGATATAGATGTTGTTATTGACCCTTTCATTGCCAAATGTCTACGTCCCCATCAAGTGAAAGGTGTCAAGTTTTTATATGAATGTGTCATGGGGTTGAAAGAAGATAGTATCACAGGTGCACTTTTGGCTGATGATATGGGTCTAGGGAAGACACTTCAAACCATCTCACTTATATGGACGTTATTGAAGCAGTCGCCAATGGGTTTCGAATCACCCGAAATCTCAAAAGTTTTGATTGCATGTCCAGTTACATTGGTTGGCAACTGGAAGAGAGAGTTCAAGAAGTGGCTACCCATGAACCGAATCAATGTGCTCACTCTATACAGCAAGAACACAGCTGCTAAGGATAAACAAGACCTGAGGAATTTTGCAAAGACTAGAGTCTATCAGGTCTTGATCATGGGTTATGAAAAGATTACAAACATGAAAGAAGAATTGGCATTGGCTAATTTTGATTTACTAGTGTGTGATGAAGGTCATAGACTCAAAAACAATTCAAACAAAACATTGCATGCATTGAACTCACTCGAAATAGAAAAGAAGATCTTGTTATCAGGAACCCCGATCCAGAATGACCTTAGTGAGTTCTTTAACATCATTGATTTCGTGAACCCTGGAATTCTTGGTACTTTCAAAGAATTCAAAAGAAGCTTCATCACTCCTATATTAAGATCCAGAGAGCTGAACGTCGCAAATCCAATACTCACTCAAGCTGGAGAAGACAAATCTTTAGAGCTTATCAACATCACCAAACCATTCATATTGAGAAGAACTGCATCTGTTATATCGGATCATCTACCTCCAAGAACTGATATAGTTTTATTCTGTCCACCAACTCCAGAGCAAATCCAATTGTTCAACGAAGTGATAGGATCATTTCATTTCAGCAAGCTGCTACAATCCACCAGTGCTGCTGGCTCATTAGGTCTCATCACAATGTTCAAGAAGATCTGTAACTCGCCTTCCTTAGTTTCGAATGACAAAACCTTGCGGACCTTTACAGAGAAGGCGATTTCAGGTCAAGCTACTAGTGGAAAATTGCAAGTCCTCATGGAACTACTGAGAGAGATTTCTAGGGCAGATGAGAAAGTTGTTATTGTCTCAAACTATACGCAGACGCTTGATATCCTACAGGATGTTCTTCAGAAATTGAACCTCAACTTTTCCAGACTAGATGGATCAACACCCAACAAGGACCGTGATTCGTTGGTCAATCAGTTCAATAAAGGAAACTCAAAAGCGAATTTTGCCTTTCTTTTGTCTTCAAAGTCTGGAGGTGTTGGTTTAAATTTGATTGGTGCTTCGAGGTTGATCCTTTTTGATAATGATTGGAATCCATCAGTTGATTTACAAGCGATGGCACGGATCCATAGGGATGGGCAAAAGAAACCGGTATTCATTTACAGATTGATCACTACAGGATGCATCGATGAAAAGATTTTTCAACGCCAATTGATGAAGAACAAACTATCAGACAAGTTCTTGGATGAGAAATCAGAATCCGATGACAACATTTTCAACATGACAGACTTGAGAGATATCTTCACATTACGACTAGACACCAAGTGTAACACACATGACTTGATTGGATGTGATTGTGATGGCAAAGGTGCAATTGAAGAAGATGAAGACGAAACCACAAGCGAGGAGACGGATAATACCGATTTATCAAAAGTCAAAATTGAACCGAAACCAGACGGATGGGTTTCAGCTCGCGCTGTGCGTCAAAAATCTGAAGATGAAGAAACTTTAAAACGAGCAGCCATGAAGAAGGCCCTGAGCGATTTAAGACATATTGATCCCGTGCATATAACAAAAGATGATCTTACGGTCATCATAGGCGATGATATTACAGAAAGAATAGTTTTGAAGAACAAAAACTTGATCACTTACATTTTGACTAAAGTCAACAAAATTGTCTAATAGATTGTGTTGTTACAATTGTAACACATTAAGAGTGTGATTGTTGTTGTAGAGCCTTGAATCTGGCCTCAGCAGCCCTTGCTCTTTGTTCTCTCATGAGTCGTCTCTGTTGATCCTCGCTCAAAGAGCTCAGATTTGCATTACTGACAGAAATACCCCCTAATCTTGAATTCTTCCCATTTGACGCAATCTCCACTTTCTTATCGAGTTCCTTTTTAATCAATTCCTTCTTTTCTTCTTCAAGTCTATTCTTCTCTTCAATTTCTTCCTTCTCGACCTCTTCTCTAGTTATAGGCTTTCCAACATGACCTCCAGTCCAATCTGTGAAGTCTTCACCTAGCTCAGACCTCAAAATCTGAAATGACTGCCTTATCTGCTTATTAGCTGCTATGTCATAGGGCGTCTTCCCATTATGGTTTAATGCGGTGATATTGCTTTTGGCAGTTTTGACCAGAACAGATATCAGGTTCTTCACACCGTTCGCTGCAGCATAATGTAGAAGGGTTGGTGTGTTGATGTATTCGTGCTCAGGTTGAAGTGTGAAATCTGGGGATAGTTTATGTTTTTTCAAATAGCTGATCAATACTGGACCTCTCGATTTCTTCAAGTATCCCACCAGTTCAGTAGTGTGTTCTTCTTCTGGAGTGGACTTCTTCAATTCCTTGGCTTTTTGCTGTGTACTGTTTTTCAATTGATCCTGAAGTTGTTTTTGCTTCACTTTTTTGTCATCGATCTTTGGTTTATCGGTGATTGTCAAGTAAGCCAGTTGGACCCAAGCACGTTTCAATTCAGTTGTAGTTGCTCTCTTGGTTGTGAACGGGAACCCTTTGATTCTTGGATCATCATTCTGTAAGATTGCACCTTCATATCCAACAAGAATACCTTTATTTGAAGCACCATTAGCTCTGATAAAGATAGAGTCACATTCATCAAGATGAGACTTCCAAGATTTGATAAGATCACGAACCTCTTGTTTCAAAGCAGCTTCATTTTGTCTACGAAGACTCGAACCGGCAGAATTGGCCTTCCCTTTTGAGTTATCACTTGCACTTTGAGCTCCACCTTGCTTTCTTCTGGTAGTGTAACGATGGAATGACTTATGTGTGACAACATCGACAGACTGTTCTAGGATTGAGTCACCAGACTTTGCTGTGTTTCCCTTGGTCGATTTTGGTTTGTGGTTAATGATGGCTCCTGCGAAATGACCACCACCTATCATGAATAGAGCAGATTTTTTGGTTGAGTTTGGTGGTTTGTTCCAACTTTTCAACGCTTCAGTTGGTGTTTCAAGCTCTTTCAATGTGAATAGTGATTTGTAGATACCGAAGCATTTGGATTGGTCTAATAGGTCTGATTTGAACAGAATAAATGGCGATTTTGTTGCTAGATGTGTAACAACAGTCTCATCATCTTGATCGACTTTCAGTTGTTCCAGCTTCTCAATGCTTTTCTCGAAGATAGTGTTCAGTGAGTCTCTTCTCTTTGGGTTCTTTGTAGCACTTGTATCATCTGAGTCGTCCTCACTCTCGTCTTCTGATCCAGAGATACTTTCGTTTAACTCATCTGCAAGTTTATCGAACTCCTCCTCGGTTAATCTGGGCAGTCCCCGTAGTTCTCTTTTCAAGTTGAGTCTATGGAGGTCAGATTTATAGTAGTCTTTGTCTCTTGGTGTTGATTTCTCTTCTTTTATCGTTTCTAACTCGGTTTCATGAGATTCAATCAACGGCTGTGGCGAAACCTCTTCAATGGTGGAACTATCAAAATACATCAAATTGAGTGACATTAAAACAGAGTCCGACAAACTGAACACGTAAGTTTCATCCTGTGTAAAGTTCTTCTTCGGCTGCGACATTTTCCAATTCTTTTAGACGACTAATTTATGATCAATTCAATGAGTTGATCTGTTACAAGTTCAGTGTTTTTTTTCACATACAAAATTAATGAATCATCATAAAAATGAGCATGAAAATAATACTATCAATTATATACAAAACTGTGCTGACAAACTGGCAGGAATTCACTGGGAACCAAATCTATGACACTCCTTCAAGAAGTGGCGGATCTTTTCCGGTTCCATGAAAGGATGGGTTCCGTGGCCGAAGTTGATGATGTAATTCTGTTTACCACCACCGAAGCCTTTGATCATTTCTTCGACTTTTCTGGTGATGATCTCGTCACTACCATAAATACAGCCTGGGTCGAGGTTACCTTGTAAAGTGACTCTTCCATCAGCAATCTTCACTGCCTCAGCTGGATCAAATGTCCAGTCTAAGGAAACGGTGTTATAACCAGAATTAGACAAATCGTCCAAAGCATACCATGAACCTTTGGCGAACACGGTCAGTGGAATGTCATCTGTAATATTCAATTCTTTAAGACGAAGTTTTAGCTTGGAGGAGATTTGTCTCAAGTATGGTAAAGAGAACTCTTTGAATTCATGAGGACCCAATTCACCACCCCATGACTCAAAGACTTGTAACATTTGAGCACCGGCAACGACTTGTTGGGCTAAGAATTCAACAGCAACATCGCTGATTCTTTGTAGTAGTTCATGGGAAGCTTCTGGGTACTTGTATAGCCATTCTTTGGCGAATCTGAATAGTCTAGAACCACCACCTTCAATCATGTAAACCATCAAAGTCCATGGTCCACCACAGAACCCTAGTAATGGACATCTACCGTTCAATTTCTTTCTAGTCAAAGTGATTGCTTTGAAAGCCCAGTCAAGCTCTTTTAAGACATCGACTTCCTTGTGTAGTTTTTCTAAATCAGCTGGAGTTCTTAATGGATCTGTGAAATGAGGACCTTGTTTCTCAATCATTTGAACGTCCATACCCATGGCTTGTGGGATGACTAGGATATCACTGAAGATAATAGCAGCGTCGATCAGGTCATCGAAATGGATGATTGGTTGGATGGTGATCTCAGAAGCGATCTCTGCATCTCTACAGACTTCAAAGAAGTCACGACCGGCTTTCACTTCATGGTATTCTGGTAAATAACGACCAGCTTGTCTCTGTATCAGTTGGTTAGTAATGTGGACCGTATCATGTGGTGTATAGAACATACCATGATCCAAATTGGGGGTCTTTCGACTTTTTCACCTGTTATTGTTGTTAGACATATAGCAATTTAAGCTTAAATTATACGACATACCCCTTGCAGCTCTCAGGATCAAATCATTCTTTAATTCTGGAAATCCACTCATCTTGTGCTTAGAGTTGTTGACAAATGAGACAGTTGACTAAACTTGAGAAACAGCCAGAGACAAAATTACAAGAAAAGAAATAAATTCAATGATCAAAAGGGCAGTTTACATATTTTTTCCTCGACACTTTAATTTTAACCGTATTCGGTAATTTTCGCTAAATATATTACTGATTACGAGATTACGCGGTGATGTCAATATGAACAAGTCAAAGTGCTATATTCGATCTAAATAGTTGTGGAAATAGCACTGAAATCAAAGAAGAACGTTCAAAGATTGAGCAGCGTATAAAACAGTTTTAAGAAACAGCGATAATTGTAACAGGTTCATGATTCTTGCTTCACGGCAGTATCAAGTTTGATCTTTTTGGTAGCATGATCATCACTCACATCCCTTATATTCTTGTCGTTATTCGTCACATCATATCCATCTTGTTGGTCCCTTGTAGATTGTGCCTCCTGGCTCTCGAGCTCCATGATTCGTGTCTTGTATAAATCATTAACAAGTTCCAACTCTGAGATTCTATTCTTTAACCTTACAATCTCTTCACTTTGAGCAGATTCTGCTGGACCACCATCATATGGCGAGTTTGCAGCATTCAGTAATGAGAAAGCAGAAGGATTCGTGAGTGAGTGTTGTGGACCAAAAGAAGGAGAAGAGTAGAAATTGGAGACATTATTAGAGACAGGATTCATCAATGAGTGTAACTTTGGAGGAGCACCATTACTTATACCGTTTCCAGATAAGGCAGTGGCTGGAGAGAATGGTTGGGCTCTGGTATCATCATCAAGTTTTAATTCATCTTTATTCAGCTCGGGACTCTTATTGTGATCGCCAGAATGGCTTAGGTTTTCCAAAGCACCAGCTGCAATATGTGCCTGTGATAGCTGATGATTCTGGACCTTTGACTTCACTGTCGTACTCAACAACAGAGGAGATGTGATTGTGTTCAGGTTAGAAGCAAACTGTGTTGGGACAGAACTTGGATGATGTAGCGGAACTTGCTGTTGTAGATGTGGAGGTAGGTGATGGTGAAATTGTGGAGCAAAACTTGGGGTTAGTTTGCCTGGTGTTGCAGAATTGCGTGGTAGTAGTGGAACAAGTCCAGGAGAAGTGGCACCGCCAGATGACGATGATTGCACTGAATTTGATTGAGTCTGAAACTGTCCTTGTGTAGATGCTTCTTGAAAGCTATCGTTGGAATCTCTTGGCTTTGGTGAAGGTCTCTTCTCTTTTGGTCTCTGTTCTGCAATCTCCAATCTGCTGCTATTGTGATTCTGGTTATGGCTCGCTTGACCATTCTTTGCTCTATTTCTGGACTTGATGACATCAGTCTTTAGCGATATTGGTCTTGGACGACCATGAAGTTTAAGGAATAACCCACAAGCATTGCATAAAACTTGCCCACTCTCATCTCGTCTCCAAAGTGGAGTTGTAGACGTCTTGCAGTTCTTGCATACTGGTGTTGATATATTAGATTTGGTCGTGGTTACGCCATTTGCTGTTATATGTGTAGTTGATTTGGCATTTGGATGTGGTGGGTTTGCATCAGGGACGCTCGAAGGGGTGGCACTGGCAGAGGACGTGTTGTTTGATAAAGATGAAGGAGATGAGGAAGCCGATAAGGATTGTTTTATAGGAGCGATGTGAAGTGAGGGCAGAGTGTTGTTGGAAGAAGTTCCATGGCTGTCTTGGCTGGTTGTGTTGAGTGGTGCTGTGATGGTGTGTGCAGGAGGCAGTTTATTCTGGTAAGCAGTTGATTGTTGTGTGACTTCAGACATGATCGGGGTGATAAGCACAAACAAAACAATAAATAACTAGATCAAGCGGAAACGGAAAGATACCACTGAGAATTGTTCGATTTGTATCACTCTGAAAAACTTATAGATAGAAATATTGATGATGGATATACTATATCCCAACTTTATAAAGATATTGGTTCGATTATATGTAATGTGGAGCCCTTAGTGTTGCTAACAACAGGTATTCCATGAGATTAACTCGGTGAAAAATAACGGTAAAATGATAAAACAAACACGATATGTGAGTCCAAAACAAGATCGAATAAGCGGAAGACAAGTGTATTGAGTATCCGAATGAAAGACGAACTAATCAGATTGACCACCGTGTTAACGAGCCGATATTGTACAACTTTTTTCAGTTTTTTTTTCCAATCGAAAATTCCTTTTTTGCCCAAGTTACATACAAAAAAAACGCATTGAAAAAAAATTTATCTTATCAAAAATGATCAAAAATATACCCGATTTGGAAACTTCCCTAATTGGGACAGCACCCAACAGATTGATAAGGCACCTTCGCTCAGGAGTTCGGACTGATTTTTACACATCTATCATAATAAAAGTATCCACTCCAGCGTAAATATCAGTATACGGAACACCCTAGGGCTCGTAACAAAGACACTAAATCCGGGGCTGCTAACGCTTTGGAGCTGTGTTTGTAATCTGACTAAGCCGATGAATAATCAGTTCGATCAGTTGATTAGTTGATATATAATGGGGGGGAGTTCCTGAAAGTTCTGTGGTCTCTGTTATTGTTGCAGTACTGTTACACGATGGCTTCGTTCAACTACGGCATCTCCTCCTACGACTTTCACACCTACTTCAAACTGGATGACTCAAAAGAAGTGGAGTTTGCTGCCAATTTTAAGGAATCGATAGAGAAGGAGCTCGCTGTAGAACTCTCTTCTGAGAAGGCCAGAGTCTTCAGAACGTTCAATCAAGCCATTGGACCACATCCTGAAGGGTATGGGATGTTTGAATCCGACACGAGATCAGCTGAGACATTCCTCAAGATGTTGAATTTCTACCAGCTCAACCACGGTGCTCTCAGTGTGTTGATACATCCAAGATCCGGCAGAGGTGCCCTCTCAGACCATACAAAACACGCGTTATGGCTCGGAAAGAGATTAGAGCTAAAGGAGCATGTTCTTAGCGATGACCATAAATGAAAATAATGACATTAGTATTATCATTCACTGTGTAGAACATTGTATTGGTGTCTGTGCATTGCCTTCTTGCTCTATTGTGGGAAGGTTTCCTTTCTTCGTCATCGTCGCTGCTCATGAGACGACAAAAAGTTACTACTCCTTTGCAACTTGCAGCACACTTTAGGCAAGATCACTAAAAAATTAGCGAGATTTTGGTTGGCAAAACATAAATTGGCGTTAATTTGGCGGGCGCTAAAATTGGGGGAACAGTACTAGATTTACACTCAGAAGAAATAAGCGAGTACAATATTATCTATTATATGATCGAAAAATACAGACCTGACCAAATAATACTGTGCGGGTGTGCACAAACTGTACATATAACATGAACTGCCGGTCCTGTCTCCTTTATCAGAATATCAACCGACTAACTCTCCCTGATGTTCAACCAGAATCAATTGACATTCCATTCTGATTCATGAATTATGAATTATGTCGAGCTGTAGGCCTGAGATCGGAGAGAACAATACATCGTAGGATTATTGAAGATCACTAGCAGTGCTTTGTGCAATATGAGCTTTATCTGAATCGACCTTTGTAGTTTTTACTTCTAAACTTCTAACTAATAGCACCTCGACATACGGGCTAAAAGTAGACCAGATCTAAGGTTCAACGCTGGTTTAGGCACTGCCAATACTGTTTACTATTGAAAAGAAGGCCTTGACCAAGCCCAAGCGTGCCTAAACTTTGCTGCAAACAATTAGCGGGCAAATGAACATGGCTTTTTTGAGTGCTTCCTAAATGCACCGAATGCATAAAAAGCGATATTTTCATAATAGATATAAGTCGCTTGGCTTCGAGAAGTGCGGCCGCTACATTCCAATCATCCAATATTCAATGGCAATGTCTTACGTCTACGCTGACACTGCAATTGGGGTCTTATAAAAGGAGCCTCTTTTTTCTTGTTGCTTCCGACCACGAAGTAACACTTCGATCTTGTGTGTTTGTCAGTGTTTTACTATCACATCACTCATACCGTCTTTCCATCCATCACCATATCACAACCTTCAGTTCAGCTTACCATGGTATCACAATTCCTCGATGACCGCAACTTTCGTTCCTCCGCCGGTGTAACTTGGAGATTTCAAGTTCTCTATGAACGTCGTCTAGATCTATTAGCAGAGGAAAAGATACTTGGAGAAGACAGTAGTGAATCAGACCTGGAAATCATCCGTCAATACAAGGCCACCGCTCTCATGTACAGATCCAACACTTCAAGAAAGCAAACACGAACTCTACATAGATACGGTTCAGCTCATATACCCAGCACCTCATCAACATCATCCATTTCTCAGAATGAGGAATTCCCTTCAGGTTCAGGTTCATCCGTTTCAACTAGTATTGGTGCTACAAGATCATACCAGCAGACGCAGATGAGCAGTACGAATTCCGTCAAGAGTTATAATGTCTCTGTGTTGATTCCTCAGAAAAATCTGGTAGGACTCGGTATTCATCATGAAGAAGAAATCATGCCATCTGCTTGAGTTTGTGCCAGCTGATCTTGCATTTTAAGGTACATCATACGATTATGTGTTTGGGGCGCTGGTTGCTTCTTACACATTGCCAGATTTCACTCCATGATCCATAGGAACACTCTTCTGCATCACACCGGGACTAGTCAATGGCATTCCAGAGACCGATATCAGAATATCTATCATCAAATCATGGTGTGGTTCATGCGGTAGATCTGTTTATTTTTCGTCGATCCAGATTTCAGATCTTCTCGCAAAAAATTGAAATAAACACTACACTCATTCCTCTTTTCCCCACACTATTGTAGTCAATTAATGCCTTTGCTGACACTCAGCATCCTACCAAGCATACGCATTCTATCGTCTTCTTGAAAGCGTGACTACATTTCGCAAGCCAAAAAATTATGAAAAAAAACAATTCTCCAGGGTGCGAGTCGAACGCACGATCTTCAGATGACTAAGAAATCCTTTACAGTCTGACGCCTTAAACCAACTTGGCGACCTAGAGTTATTTTCGAGAAAATTGGGCGTCCGCAGTATAAGACTAGGGCTGCGCAAATTGGTAAGGGACACAAATCTCACTAGTACCCATAACTTGAATTTAGATTCACCATCCTAAAGCCGTAAAATGCACTCTGTATGAAGGTGCTAAGTATGGAAAGCCAAATCGTACCTTTACACTACGCCTTTTATTACGTTTCGTATCGTTTGTGTAATTGAAAGGGCTTCAAATATGCATAAAATCGTAAATTAAACTGATATATCGGTTTCTTCATTAATATCCTTCATGTAATACCTCAGCATTGTCTGATATGTCCAGATAGATATGGCAGCCGTTGGAGCGTTTTTCACTAGAGACACTAGGAATCCTTTGTAGATTCCTTTAATACCTTCCGTTCGGACAATGGTTAGTCCCTTTAATAAGAAGTTCTCATTCTTCCCCCTGTTCACTTGTAACCTTTTCCTTATGAGATCCAATGGGAACACCAATCCTTTAGCAAACGATCCTGCAATGAAACCACATGCTGGTTCTACTATCGATGGGTAAACTTCTACCTTGTGAGATGCAGCTCTGGCTGTCTCATATGCCCAAAACACAAGACCAGTGTATAGAGATAGAGAAACTAAAGCACTGTTTAACCCTTTGAAAAGCGCACCTGGGCCTTCTGTTTTGACGATTTCGATCACGCTTGGGAGAATCTTGCTGAAGTGAAGTCTGCTTATGAATCTGGTCCTTAGAAGGTCAAATGGATATGACACAAAAGTACTTGTACAACCAGCCATTGAACCAACGAAGAAAGAGTGTGTTGATCGGTTCATCTTCATGCCATATCTGTCTTGAATGCTTGTGAATAACTCGTTGTAGAAGTTGTAACTGGAAAACTGAACAGCACCGTAAATGATATATAATGATAGAGCGGGTACATTTCCTTTCCAAAGTGCTAGTATGCTCTCTTCCTTCGCTATGGTGGTCATCGTCCCAATTATCCCTTTGTATTTGTTTCCAGTGACTTGTAGCTGGAGCCGCACCTTGACCACGTCCAATGGAGCTGTGCACATTCTATTGGTGTTAGTTGGCCCATTGTGTCTGATGATGACATTGATGTTGTACTTACCTAGCAACAAGACCCGACATCGAGCCTGCAGAAGCTGAAATCAGAGTGGGCACCGAGGAGCCACGCCTTAGGTTGTCTTCTCTATCTTTGTACGGTGACATGTGACCGTATTCACGTTGTTGACGGTTATTCAGAGACAGAAAGGTTGTGTATAATATTTACAATTTTTCAATGTGGTGCAAATTGAGCTCGGTGAGATTTTATGAGATTTGTACAAGCATAAACCATTATATGTCCTATTTTCACCTTTAAAAAGATATTGAGCCAAAAGTGGAATACGTATAAGGCTCACTGGCATCCTCCAAAGATCATACAGTGCTCCACATCAGGAATTAATCACACTTATTCAACCTAAACCACCAACAATTGCTTATGTAATTTTCTGGCATTTCTTATATCGATGAGGAAAAAATTTATTTATTGACACTTTGTAACATTAAACAAGAATCATCAAGATCATCATTTTCTCACTTATAATGAGCAATATCACAGCTGAGACATCCACCTTGAAGAGAGTTGACGGATCTGCCACCGTGACATACGGCCGAACCAAAGTCATCGTGTCCATCACGGGTCCAATTGAACCAAAGGCTAGACAAGAACTACCAACCACATCTGCATTAGAAGTCGTCGTGAGACCAGATATCGGTGTCTCAAACACAAGAGAGAGACTCCTGGAGGATAAAGTGAGAGCAGTGCTGACCCAAACTGTCGTCGGTATTCTCTATCCTAGACAACTGATACAAGTCACTGCACAAGTCTTGGAAGCCGGTGAGGAAACTGAATACACTTCAAAAGAACTAGCAGCCATAATAAATGCTGCTTATCTCGCTTTGATAGATGCCAATGTTGGTATCAATGTCTCATTTGGTGCTGTGTCACTTGCTATATCGCATAAAGGTGAGATCACATCCAATCCATCGAAAGAAGTGTTGAAATTCTCAAAGAGTTCACATGTTGTTTCATATCAAATCGAAAATGGAAAATCACAAGGCATACTCCTGAGTGATAGTATAGGAACCTTCACAGAAAACGAACTATATAGTATCCTGGATCAAGCAGCAAAAGATACCGAAAGCATTCATGCAGTTCTTAAAAAAACCATACAAGATAAAGTTGAGAAAGACTTCATTTGGCAGATATGATTATGTCAATATACACATCCAGCACACTAACATGCACGTAGTTTGAGTTTCAAATGACAGATCTACAGCCAATTATACATACATAATGAATCTAGATTCAGGGTAATAACAAAATATACAAGTTTCTAATCAGTGTCACCATTCTATAGTTTTAGACGTTCCAAGTTAGCAATAGTAGCTTCAAACCCTTCAATCTCAGCATTAGTAGTTTCCAATCTGGCGATGGTTTGGTCTTGGACTTCTTTGTTCGCCTTGGTGGTGAAATCCTTACTGTTGATAGTCTTTTCAATACCTTCCTTGACTTTCTTTGTCTTCTCGATTTTCTTTTGAGCTTTGGTGATCTCAGCATCAATGTCGACATGACCTTTAACCAATAGATGGACGTTCAAACCTGGAGCAACGGCTTCTAGAACAACACCTTGAGGAACTTCAGATGCACTCTTGACAACCTCAACAGAGTCAATGGCTTTGATCAAAGAGACAATGGAATCTTTTTGAGTTTGGACGGATTCGAATCTAACAGCATCGTTGACCTCGACAAAAACTTTACCATTCTTCAAGATGTTATATTGAGACAGTAAAGAACGTGCTTCTTTGGTGATATCCAGGATAGTCTCGTAATCTTCAGCAGCTTGAGGGTTGAAGAAATCTTTGTTGAAAACTGGGTATTTAGCTTTGACAATAGTTGGAGAAGTTTCAGAAGCACGATGTGGTAGTCTTTGCCATAATTCTTCAGAGATGAATGGCATAAATGGATGAATCAATTTCAAAGCACCATCAATGGTAGTGTATAGAGTGTCTCTAGCAGATTTACGTTCAGCATCAGTACCATCTTGAATCAAAGACTTGGAGTTTTCAATGTAGACATCACAAACTTGGTACCAATATTCATAGATAGCAGTAGTAGCTTGGAAAAATTCACGTTTATCCAGAGCTTCAGTGACAGTTTTAGCAGTTTCAGTGTATCTGTGTAGAATCCATTTCTCAACCAAAGCTTCGTTACCGGATAGACCTTCGTTGGCTGGTGGTTGATAATCTTCACCTAGACGTAGCAAAGCGAATTTAGTAGCTTGATAGATTTTGTTACCGAACTTTCTGTAACCTTCAACACGAAGAATATCCAAGTTGATATCACGACCACCGGTACTGTAAGCACAAAGAGCAAATCTCAAAGCATCAGTACCACATTGTGGAATACCATTTGGATAGGATTCTTTCTGACCAGCTTTGGCTTTTTCAATTTCAGCAGCAGCCAAGTTACCATTCAGTAATTGTTTGTGTAGGTCTTCTAATGAGATACCTCTGATAACATCAGTTGGATCAACAACATTACCCAAAGATTTGGACATTTTACGACCTTGAGCATCACGAACTAAGGAATGACAGAAGACTTCTTTGAAAGGAACTTGACCAGTCATTTTAATACCCAATAAGATCATTCTTGAGACCCAGAAGAAAAGAATATCCCAACCAGTTTCTAATAATGACCATGAATGGAAAACGTTCAAGTCATTAGTTTGTTTTGGCCATCCCAAAGTGGAAATTGGCCATAGACCGGAAGAAAACCATGTATCTAGAACATCTTCATCTTGGTGTAAAGTGTATTTCTTACCAGAGAATTTCTCTTTAGCTTGTTCTTCAGCTTCTTCCAAAGTACGACCAGAAACCCAGTAGTTACCATCGATTCTATCATTGGTTTCTCCTTCAATATCAACGAAGTAGACAGGACATCTATGACCCCACCATAATTGACGCGAAATACACCAATCTTGGATGTTTTCTAACCAACGGAAATATTCAGCCTCGGATGATTTTGGAGTGATGGCGATATCACCATTACGGACAGCATCAATACCAGCTTTAGCCATTTCACTTTGAGCAACCCACCATTGTGGTTTCATCAATGGTTCAATAACATCACCGGATCTTGAACAGATTGGGATAGCCATTTCGTTGTCAGCTTGACCAACTAATAAGCCTTTTTGTTCCAGGGCTTCAATGACCTTCTTTCTGGCATCGAATCTCTTGATACCAGCCCATTCACCGGCATTTTCGTTTAATAGACCATCATCTGTAAGGATGTTGATAAATTCCAAGTTGTTACGTTTACCAGTGTTGTAATCGTTATTGTCATGAGCTGGAGTGATTTTAACAGCACCAGTACCAAATTCCATATCAACTGCTTCGGCATCTGTGATGATTGGGATCTTTCTATCTAAGAAAGGATGTAGAGCGAATTTACCATGGAGATGTTTGTATCTAGCATCATCTGGATGAACAGCAATACCAGTATCACCGAACAGGGTTTCTGGACGGGTGGTGGCAACGACAATCTTTTCATCAGAGTTTTCGATTGGATAAGCGAATGAAGTGATAACACCAAACTCAACTTTTTCATCATAACCTGGGATAGATAGTAAGGTCTTACCTTTGACATCTTTGTTGTCAACTTCCAGGTTAGAAATGGCAGTGTTTAATCTAACGGACCAGTTCACTAAACGAGATGCTCTGTAAATGGTACCTTCACGATGCAGTCTAACAAAAGCTTCAGTGACAGCAGCAGATAAGTCATCATCTAAAGTGAATCTTTCTCTTGACCAATCGTACGAAGCACCTAGACTTTCAAATTGAGCTTTGATTTTACCATGGTAGACATCTTTCCATTCCCAGACTTTTTTGACAAACTCTTCACGACCTAGATCATGTCTTGAAAGGTTTTGTTTTGCCAATTGTTTTTCAACAACGGCTTGAGTAGCAATACCAGCATGATCGAATCCTGGTAAGAATAAGACAGTCTTACCTCTCATTCTGTTAAATCTGGTCAAAGTATCTTGAATTGAAACGGTCAAGGCATGTCCGATATGTAGAGCACCAGTGACATTTGGTGGTGGACAAGGGATACAGAACAGACCTTCAGGTTTAGCTTTACCATCTGGACCGAACTCTGGTTCAAAGAAACCAGATTTGACCCACCAATCATACCATGAACTTTCAACGTTCTTTGGATCATAAGCTTTTAAAGCTGGGTCGTCTAGACTGACTAAAATCTTCTTTTCACCAGTAACGGTTTTGTCAACGAATTCAGGAACTGGTTCAACGACTTTCTTTTCTTTCTTTGGCTTGGATTCTTTGTTGGCTTGAGCCTTCTGAGCAGCTTCTTTCTTTTTAGCTTCTTTAGCTTCAAATTTAGCTAGCTTTTCGGCTTTCTTACGTTCTTTTTCCAATTCTTTCTCAGTTTTAACCTTTGGTTCAGCACCATCAGCTGGAACAGCTTGAGCTGGAGCTTGTTCGGCTTGGACAGGTTTTTTATCAGCAACTGAATCACTCATTTTGACACTATATGAACAATGAAAATAGCGATTCAAATGATGAGTAGTTTTATTTCTATGCGCTAGAGTGTGTGGCACCAGTCTGTATAAATTCTTCGAATGGAACAGAAAGGACATGCAACAGCTCTCGTTAAAAAGTCACTGGATCTATCAAAAGTTGAGTTTCTAATGTGAGTTTGTATGTTGATTTTTGGAAAATTTTGACTCATTTACTATGCGGAACATCCGGGTAACTCCTCATCGTGATATAACAAATTTATATGGCAAAATGAACTGAGTTTTAGGAAGAATGGAATGGATTATAGAGATGTCATTGGAGGAAGATTTGCTGAGAGATCTGGAAAGTGATAGTGATGAAGATGGAGAAGTGGAACAGGTGGAAGAAGTTGAAAAGAGTGGTGGGAATGATGTACAGATGGAGTCTATAGACAATGAGCTTGGAAAATTGATACAGAATGGAAAAGAGGTCTCTACTTCAGACCTTCGAACGAGGATTGATCTTGATCAAGTCCAGGATATCACAACACTATCAAAGCTGAGAGATAAGGTAAGACCTATAATAGATCAGATTGACGTATATCTCGGGTCTCTCATATCCAAGAAGGAAGAATATGAATTCCTAATAAACGTGAATCATCTCTCACTAGAGATTACCAACGAGATCTCCTTGGTGTATGATTTCATCAAAAGTCGCTACTCAAAGAGATATGCTGAACTATCATCGCTGATATCCAATCCGGTTGAATATGCAAAGACGGTCAAATGTCTAGGAAATGACTTGGATGCTGAAGGAAAAGACCTTGACTTCTTGACTAAAGAGAAGAAATTGGTCTTGACGATGTCTGTCATTCAGGCACTACACACTGAACCACTCTCAGATATAGAGCTTCCATTGATCTACAGTGCTTGTGATGTGTTGCTTGACCTTGACAAGATGAAGACCACCATATCCCATTACGTTTCTTCGAGACTGGCAGTATTCGCACCAAACATCACTGCTATAGTTGGTTCCGATGTCTCAGCACAATTACTGAGCATAGTTGGTGGGCTCAACACACTGGCCAAGACACCAGCTTGTAACATAGCTGCATTGGGCTCGAAACGAAGCGTTGGAATAGGGTTTGGCCATAGTGGGATACGACAACAAGGTTTCCTGTACTATAGTGATTTGATCCAAGGTGTGTCGCCTGATCTGAGAAAGCAAGCCATGAGAATTAGTTCAGCCAAGATCGTGCTGGCAGCAAGGGTTGACCTCACCAATGGATCACCTAATGGCGAGCTAGGCAAGAAGTGGCAGCGTGAGATATACGACAAGATTGAGAAGCTGGAAGAACCTCCAGAGATTACGGCCCAGAAAGCACTCCCACTTCCAATTGATAAGCCCGCTAAGAAAAGAGCAGGCAGAAGATACAGAAAGCTTAAACAGAGATTCGAGACATCAGAACTACGAAAAGCACAGAATAGAGTGGAGTTTGGGAAGCAAGAATCCACCATCACCGATTCATACGGAGAAGAAGTTGGTCTCGGGATGAGTGGTGGTTCCATGGCTAGAATGCCTTTAAACACCAATACTCAGGCCAAAATCACAAAGAAAATGAAGAACAGGCTAAAAACTACAACTCCCACGACTGACTTCTTCAATGAGGACTTCATCAACATCCCGAAACTCGCAAAGCCTGCTGAATAAACCCTGTACCGATGTATAGCTTTCCGTTTAATTTTATGTCAGTGAAGCCTCTCACGTCCATTTTGGGTAATTTGTAAACAAACACCACTCATCACCGAATTTCACAAACAAGCCAAAAAAAGGATCACTGCCAAAGACACATTTTTTGAAAAGAACCCGCTGCTAATTCAAACAGCGTCCACTCACTAACACACTAGATAACATCACACTGTTGATTCCTCGACGATGGTGGCCAATTTCTTCAGCAACAGATCCAACAGAAGTCCGATTGTGGACGATCTAACACGAAACATCGAATCGTTGCAGTTCCAAAACAACGACAATATTCATAGCAATAATAACAAAAATAACAGCAGCAAAGCTAGATCCCATGCCCCTGATCGTTTCAGCTTCGAACCAAACTCGCCGTTGAACAAGGAAAACAGACCTCTGGAAAGCACATCTCCTTCAAGACTCAACAAGCCACTTGCTCCTTATGTCAGTCCTATGAGGTTTAGACGTGAACCAAAAATCACCGCAAAGCACAAACGGATGGTCAACGTCTCCCAGATGTACTTCTTAGACTACTACTGTGACTACTTTGACTATGTCATTACCAGAAGAGAGAGAACAAGAACGGTGCTGAACAACATACATAGATCACAGAACCCAGAGATGGAGTGGAAGGCCTATGTCAACAACGAGACTTCGAACTTGAGGAAAAGAAGACTCAAACCAAAGAACAAGGACTTTGAGGTCATTACACAGATCGGTCAAGGTGGGTATGGACAAGTCTACCTATCAAGAAAGAAGGATTCTAAAGAAATTTGTGCTTTGAAAGTTATCTCCAAATCAATGATTGTTAGAATGAACGAGACTGAACATTTACTAACCGAACGTGAGATCTTGGCTGCTTCAAGAAGTGACTGGTTGGTGAAACTACTATACTCTTTCCAAGATGCCAACAGCGTCTATCTAGGTATGGAATTTGTTCCTGGTGGTGACTTCAGAACTCTCTTGAGTAATTGTCGTACTCTATCACCTGTCCATACACGTTTCTACATGGCTGAGATGTTTGCTGCTTTAAATGACTTGCATAGAACCGGGTTCATTCATAGAGATTTGAAACCAGAAAACTTCTTAATTGATGCTAAAGGACATTTGAAATTGACAGATTTTGGGCTAGCTTGTGGAACAATCGCAGATGAAAGAATTCATTCTATGAAGATTAGATTGGAAAAAATCGGTGATGTTGTCAATTACAAAACAAGTTCAAACAAGACAATCGGTGAAAGAAGAAAGATATATCAACAATTGAGAGAATCCGATGTTAATTACTCAAAATCGATTGTTGGAAGTCCTGATTACATGGCTATTGATATAGTCAAAGGTTACGCTTATGATAAGACTGTTGATTATTGGTCTTTGGGATGTATCTTATTTGAATGTCTGTGTGGTTTTTCTCCATTCAGTGGTGAATCAACTGAAGAAACTTATACCAACTTGAAAAACTTCAAGACATACTTTGTGAGACCAAAAAATACTGATGGAACTTATGTTTTCAGTGATAGAACATGGGATTTATTAAGTCGCTTGATCACTGATAGTCAATCACGTCTGAGAACCTATGAAGAAGTCCAGAGAACAAATTATTTCTCTGGTATGGAGTTCAGTACTCTTAGAACCAAATCACCTCCTTTCATTCCATCATTGGACTCTGATCTTGATGCTGGATATTTTGATGATTTTGAAAATGAGTCAGATATGGCCAAATATGCTGAAGTTTTCAACAAACAAGCACATGTGGAGAAATTAGCTAGTCAAAGTAATATCAAACCACCAAACTTTGTTGGTTTCACTTTCAAACATAAGGGACAATTAAACCAAGTGAGATCGATGTTTGAAGTGAATAACAAAGATCCTTTTTCTACACTATATTGATTGAATCGGTTCAAAGCTTTATTTGGTTTATACAGACTCTTTCGTGGGAAAGGGTATGGTAATTGTGTAACATGTTGGATTACTATGGGAAGCTCTGTGAGCGTTATGTTTTTGAACAATGGATTTATTTATGCTGGAATCGAGCTGTTCATGTTGACATTGTAAAGTCGAATTCTTCGTAATGTTTCTTGAAGGTTTCTGTTTCCAATACCTCACGTTCTTGGGACTGTTGGCAGACATCCCATTTAGATCTCTTTGGAGTCTGTAATAAAAAAGCTAAAACACGACGACCGAATTGTAAATCTAGTGATTTCCCTTGTTCCAACAAACTCAGATAGATTTTTTGTTTCTGTATGGATTGATCAAAGGTGGCGAATTGGACATAGTCTTCATCAGAGTTGATGATCTTCAAGTACTCTTCATCTTCTGAATTCTCAAAGGTCTTGAAGTCAAACTTTGAGCTCTTAGTGAACTTCGAGTTATTGATACCAACGTTCTTTTTAAGTACTTTTTCAAAATCAACAAGGAAATCAGATGCAATAGGGAAAGCCTGAGTGTGGAAATGAACAGAATCAGACTTGTTGATCCTGAAAAACACAGTCCCTAGTTTGAATGATGCAAATAGCTTTATCAGTGAGTATTCATAACGTAGGATATCACGATATATTGGACTCTTCAGTATCGTGTCTTCACCTTCAGCTTTGGAAAGGCTTGGGATATGTGCAATAGGAATGATCAAACAATGTCCTGAAAACTTCATTGTGTCAGTTGGTCTTGTCAGTGGGCCTTTAGCGATTGTCAAGTATGCGTTCTCCCCGATTGAAATGATCATATGAGATTGTACTTTTGGATTACTCAGACAGAAGAAACAATCCTCTGGAAGAACGACTCTTCGTTGTGCTTTCTTCGCAATTTGTTGTGCGGTGTTGTCTTCTTCGAGCTTTCTCTTTCTTGACTCCTCTTCTTTCAACTTTTCGGCCTTCTCTGCTTGTTCAATGAACGGGTTTGAAGTCAAGTTCTTTGGCAAGTCGTTAGTATCTGGTATTGTCAGATTGAAAGCATATATCCATTTCTCAGACCCTCCAAATTGTGCAAGACTAATGAATCTGGTGACTTTCCCATCTTCCCATTGGAAAGGAGCACGTTCAAAGAATTTTCCAGATGTTGACCCACATGCAAAATGATATTTTGGTTTTGCTGCTGTGACTAGTTTATCAATCTTTGAATCTCCAATGAATAGCTTTTGTTCATTAGATATCACTTTTGGCCATTGGTATGTTATCAAGATGTCAATATCCTTGTCTTGAAGTTTTGACTCAAGGTCTTCGATATTTGAGTCAAGATACTCCTGAACACCGGAGACGAATGCAATTTTGAGTCCATCTGTTGTTGTGAAGAATGAATAATTTCCCATAGAAGTCATGTTTTCCAAGATACTATCCAATTTGGTCAAATCATCTGTCTCCTGTGTGCCGTTAACATTGCAGCTCGGTGTATCGAACTTTAGACCTTTGAGGCCTGAAGGTTCATCAACAATGTTGTTTCCTAGTAGCAGAACAGTATCAAAAGGTCCAGACTTCTTGTTCAGTGAGTTGACCTTCGTTATTATCGTGGCTAGTTGTGATGGGTCCGGATGAAGAACCAGTCTTTGAAGAGTTAGTATTGATCAAATGAGTGATTATGAGGTGTCTGTCACATACATTTTTGGCATGTTGTTGTGGCTTCTTTGTGTGATGAGCTCTTTTATCAACTGAGTGTAAGATTTTCAAGTACTAAATAAATTAATTTACCATAAAAAAAATGTTAATCTACTTTCAAACAAGCTTGATTGAATCTGTTCGTTGATTGATCATTGAATTGTTGGTTTGCTCGCGGACAATTTACAGGAGATTCTACACTCTATCGACGTTGGCTGTCGAACACAAATAAAGATGGTCGTTCGATACCAGAAGTTTGATGCACCGGAATCTGTGACCCTGAAACCCTATTATGTGAAGTGAACAGTTTATCCACAAGAGCTTCAAGGAGGACCACAGACTCAAGTCCTGGGTGAGCAGTAACATAGCCCAGGGAAGAACCATCGGAAGAAGTAAATTGAACCACATCGATCAACTACCTGTCAATATAAAAGGTGGTAAGTGTACAATGTATATGGGATCTAGAAATACTGAGTACATACCAGGAACCAGCCCCCAAAAGTTTTACACTTTTTCGAAATCTGTGCGGACAGCTGACTTTGATGAACGAAAAGTGTGAGATTGTTCATATCCGATAAAAGAGAGGGCCAATATCCTAATAAAGACAAAGAGCACATTCATTAATGGACTTCGGAGAAAGTTGCGCTGAAATATCAGTGCTATTCTCCAGAAGTATATGAGTACGACATCATAAACTCACAATATTTCAATGAGTTCGAGTGAGTATGCTCATGATACGCTGGAAAAGGAATACCCGCAAGAAATAGATATTCCATATATTATCCGAATACTGATTCATGATTCATAATGTAGTAGTAGTTATCTACTCATCTCTTAGATTCGCGGCTTAGCGGCTAAATAAATCATCGTCGGTTATATCAATCCTTCTGAACCCAAAATAGATAGACAAAAATATAAGAAAACTACAATTGAAATAGTGATACAATTAATATTAATATTGGGCAAACTTGCATGCGAAGAGGCAGAAGTCTGTGTATCAATGGAGCTACCCATCAACTAAAAAATAGTCACAAGGTAGAAATAACTATTCAAATCATGATGACGAAAACAAATCAAGACGATACTAACAAACCTGAGTAACTAGGAAGATTACCAACAGAGTGGTGATAACCTGAATAAATATGATGAAAACCTGTCCAGCACATATGAGCAAAAGCAACAGTAGCAATCTGGAACAAGACGTGCCTTGAACGGTCCATGAACAGCACAGACCAGGCAAAGAAGAAAAGTCATTAAAAATCAAAAACCCTTAAGAGTAGTATGCCAACTGAAATAAAAACATAAACGAAAATCCCTGGTATAAGTAAAAAGTACTTATATCATCAATGCAATTGGTGTGAAGAAACTTATAATAATAAGTAGACTAGACCACCTAAAGCTAATGAAACACCAGCTTTGACGTTAGCAGCAGCACCGGTGAATTCAGAGACGGTGGCAGCGGTAGAAGCTTCACCAGCTGGGGTAGTACCAGTGGTGGCAACAGTTGAAGCACCACCGTAAGTGGTAGTGTAAACTTGTTCGGTGGTGTAGGTGGTACCTTCGGATTCAACAACGGAAGCAGAAGATGAAACAACAACAGCGGTGGAACCTTCAACAACAGCGGTTGAGGTAACAGCAACGATGGTGGTGTAAGTGGTACCTTCTTCTGAGACAGTAGCAGCAGAAGTAGAGACAACAACGGAACCTTCAGCTGGAGCAGAAGTAGCTGGAGCAGCTTCGGTACCTGGAGCAGCAGTTGAGGTAACAACAACAAAGGTGGTGTAAGTAGTACCTTCTTCTGAGACAGTAGCAGCAGAAGTGGAAACGACAACAGAACCTTCAGCTGGAGCAGATTCAGTGGTCAATGGACAGTAGGTGGTGTAAACGGTGGTTTCACCAGCAGAGGTCTCAGTGACAACAGTGACACCAGTGGTAACTGGGGCTTCAGTACAGACACCAGCGGAACAAGAAGTAACGGTGACGACGGTGGTAGATGGACCAGCAGCAGTGGTTTCAGTCAATGGACAGTAAGTGGTGTAGATGGTTTCTTCACCTTCAATGGTTTCAGTGACAACGGTGACACCGGTGGTAACTGGGGCTTCAGTACAGACACCAGCGGAACAAGAAGTAACGGTGACGACGGTGGTAGATGGAGCAGCGGTTTCAGTGACGGTTTCAGAGGTCAATGGGCAGTAAGTGGTGTATTCAGTGACTTCACCGCTGATGGTTTCAGTGACAACAGTGACACCGGTAGTGACTGGGGCTTCAGTACAGACACCAGCAGAACAAGAAGTGACAGTGACAACAGTGGTTGATTGTTCATCTTCAGTAGCAGTGGAGGTGGAGACTGGAGCGGAGGTGACACCAGAACCAGAGGCAGAACCGGCACCAGATGATGATGAGGAAGCATCTTCATCAATGGTGGAGGTCAAAGTCCAAGAGGTGGTAGCTCTCTTGACTAATTTCTTACCATCTGGGGTGGTGACACTCAAGGTAGCAGTGTTGGTGTATGGAGCACTACCAGTGGCTAGAGCAAAGATATCGAAAATAAGAGTTTCAGCAGTATCAATAATATCATCGAAAGAAACATCGTAGGTTTCATCGCTGACTTCTGGAGAAGCAACAACGGAACCACCAACGGAAACATCACAACCAGTGAAGGAGTATGGAGTGTCAACGTTGGAACCAACTAATTGAACACCAGTCCATGGACCCCATTGACCTGGTAAGTGGACTTCCCAATGTGGTTGACCATCTAATAAGAAACCGGAGATGAATGGGGTTTCAATGGCAGATGATGAAGAAGAAGAAATGATGAAATCTTCAGAAGATGAGGAGGTTGGTAACTCAGAAGAGCTGATGTCATAAGTAGAGACAGCAGATGAAGAGTTAGAGAATTGAGCTGAAGCAACAGCTAATAGAGTAGCAGCAGCGACTGATTTTGTGATTGAGACCATTGTAAAGTGAGTGAAAATAGTTAAACACAAAGATGAAGTAGCTTTAAAATCATCAAAAGTTGTAATCAGTTTGAAGGGGCTTTGGTTCTATTTATACCGGAAGGCACAAAGGCTGGACGGCAATTAACCAAACGTTTAAACTTTCTAATCATCGTGAGTTGATCTGGTGTTCTGTAAACAGGAACAGGAGCCAGCCTTTTTGGGAATGCAGATCCATACATACATTAGGATGCCGTAAACTGCATTTCAAAGGAGGTCAATCTGGTTTGGGACGCAGAAAGTAGGCTTTTGAATTTCTTTTGTTGAGTTGTTTGGCGTTATTTTTAGTTGCTAAGGAAAAATTGGAAAATTACCTGTACAGCGTCATCATCACAGGTTAGTCAAATGCTTAGCCTCTATCAGAAGTATTATTCTTAGAATTTCAGACTACGAAGACATTATTACTGTATTAGTGAAAGAGGTTAGTTTCTGAATACAACGGTGCCTATCATTAATCCTAGTTCTACCGAGAGAATGTTTCAAAAGTGTATTCAATTAAACTCAATCGAGTTTATGATGTCTTTGAATTCTTCGTCAGATCAAGGCATACATAACGAGATTCAGTTTAACGCCCCCAGGTGATCGAATTACAGATCGGCCTACGCTGTTTTCACAGATCGGGAGTATATATGTGGCTCGAACCATGGCTAGGGAATAAAATCGGCAAACTTGATATGCAGTCAACAGCAAACCAGTAGGAACTCACAGATTATTTCCCAATTGGGCCATTTGTTTTCGAGTCATACTTGAAGGATCGACCATTTGCTTATTTTTGGTGATGGCGGTGATAGATGACTGATGAGCTCGGAACAGGCAACGCAGCTAAGAATTTTTATGAGCTATAATTAGACCCTGTATGAGTAGCCGACACTAAGTGTGAATCAATGCATATTTAATCAATCAGGAAGAAGAGGCTGTAATGGTATGAATTGACGGACATGTAATTTAGTGAAGCATCAGGTTCTTAGTTATGGTTGACTTAGCCGGGCACAAGTTACGACTGTTATTTCGTCTGTTATTTTATACGCTATTTGCATTACTGGTTACTGCTTATCACTACCGCCCGCTGCCTACGCGCATTAAGAATTTTACAAACCGACCTGAAATAACCAAAGACCCATCAAATTCTTGTGGGTGATCTACAGTTCCCAAGTAAAACCGATCGATAACTCACATAGTTGGAAAGAGGAAACGCGGATCGTCGCTTATCAAAATTATTTACCAATCGCTATTTACCCTCTGATTAGCCTGAAAATTCATCATATGTCTAGCTTTACTATGTTTACTACTATTTTGACAAAAGGATGTCTGGTACTAGAAGCATAGACTGGGCAATGGTTTCTCATGTCTCACTAATGGTGTACAGCAAACTATTGATTATGGATAAGAACTGGCCAATCATTCATTGGCAAATTACAATCATTATTGTCTTGGACTGACTCTTGCGGGATTGACTCATTAGTTGCTGTACGCGACGCTCTGTATCATTTGCGTTCAGGTGCTTTCATGCCCAAGTTTATGGGTTGGCTGTCACGGAAACCACTAAAACTGTCACGTTTAAACTTTCTAGAACTGCTGCCATCGGTCTTTTCTTTCTATTTTGGAAAGGAGAGAGCTTGTCCAAACAGAACAGCCGAGTCGACGCCCGTGGGCAATGGCCGATACTGCACGCCGCTCGGCGGTGCCAGTGGCCAGTGGAGCTCCTCCCCGTGCCTCGTAGAACGTAGTGGTGGTGAAGACCCTTGGGCACTGGACGATGGCCAACAATAATTCAAATATCACGAATCATCTGGATTCCGGCGGCTCAACGGGCATCCAATTTCAAATGGCTACAAATTTCGGTATCAACGTGCATTGGCTTCGTGTAGCCATTCTTCACTGTAGTAGTTCAATTGAGGTACTTGTGTGCACGGTGATGAATTAGCTGTGATGTGTGTAGTTTGTAAACGATACAGCTAAGACCACACATCTCTTGATGAATCTGACCTGCGTAACTAACTGTGGGCTAGATTTCTTTTGGAGTGCCAATGTAGCGTTTCCATTTACTTACGATTTACACTGAAAGAGGCCTCAGAATTTGACGCTTGAACGATATGTCAACAGATCTACTATGTTTGTGTCACCAGAAAATCTTCAGTGGCACCAGATTCAAGTATACTTGATTGTTAGTTGACTCTAGTGGCCACATTGGTCCAAACTCGAAACTATAAGCTAAACAAAGTTGGTTGCACTTGCTATATAAGAGTAAACACCGGATCATTTGGCAGGGACATTGGGTGCCCAAATGACAGTTGCCCGCTGCTCGTCTCTGCCCAGTGCCCAATGGTCCACTGCTCAGTAATCAGTGTGGGTGTATGTGGGTACATTCAGCTATCAATTGATGCTAACGCATCGACGCCTCGATTCCACTGCCTGAAAAAATAATTCCAAGATAGGCTTGGTGTGCTCAAATGGGAAAGACAGAAGTTGAAATTGGAAGTCTTGATGAAATTGGAGAGGAACAATCTGCTGAGAGTGGCATTAGCGAGATCTTGTTGAATCTTGTTTCTGCGAGCTTTCACTACACGATGTGAAATGTGAATCATGTATTCCGAACGCCAATTCGGTGTTGTGTGAAAGAAGAGAAAGGAACTTTTTGAAGCACCGCCAATTCCAGAGATTCTCGGCTGTACAAATTGAATCGAATTCTCGTATTCGTCAAAGCCGTAACTTGTATGCAGCGAAAATCTAAAGTTCTTGTCGGGCTCTGGAGCTTCCATTCGGGCAGCACGTCCAGTTGGCAATAACAAGTAACAAATATAATTAACGACGTCAAGAACAAGAGCCCTTCTTTAAGGCCGGCGCTGTTTTTCTTCGAGTAGAACTACCGCGACTCTGAACCAGTCTCATATATATTTATTTGTCTTGGGCACTAAAAAGCTTATCTAGATCTCAGTTCACACTGTAAATGGGATAGGGCCCTGATTTGAGAGTAAAAATCAATTAGTAGTATATGTTACTAGTATTTACAAATCACATCTAGTACTATGACGTTGAACGGTCAGTAAACAACACCACACTGCCAAAGGCGTTCTCCGTTTGCTGTGCTGCTTGAAAGTTGGTACCATGGAGAACAGCGGGCTTAACAATTGTAGATGAAATGGCCACTGCACAACAGCATATGAGCACTTGACCAGATCAGTTTGGTCTCACTTATTCAATTGTGAAATGCAAATCTCGATCATTATCTCCAGTTGTTATGTAGTTCTGTACAGCTCTCAGTCACCTAACCAAATCGGTCCCTTGCACCGCCCGCGGTCAGCGGTGCCAACTGCCAACTGCACTGTCGAGTGTCGAGTGTCGTTCCGTCCGTCACACCAGCGTGGGAGATTACACGGAGCCCCATTACATCGCCAATTGTTCGTGACGGGACTTAGGGCTTGCTTCCAACTTCCTTTCTGGAACTCTGGCTACAAGCTAGGGGCAGCTTCGTTACAAGTTACGAAACACAAGGGTAGTAGTGACTCTGACATCAATTATGTAATTGGGTGTTTGTTTACGTTTGTGTCTTGTTGCACATGACACATCTACTCAGGTGAAACGTGATCAATTGATGTGTGTGCACATCTATATACAATTGTAGTGACTTGTAGTGGTTTGAAGTGTGAACTGTGAACCCTGAAGGCCTCTGTGCTGATCAATTACCTGGTAGTTTCTTGTTGTTGTTTCCTCGAGAAACAACATTGACAATCTTTTTCAGATCGTTTTTGATCATTTCATTTCCAACTTTGGCCTGCCAGAAAACACCGTGTTGATCCTTGAGCTTCTTTCTTTCCCGTTTCAGAACTTCAGTCTTCTCTTCGATCTTCTCATTGTAGGATTGACCCTTTTGAGCTTCCTCGAGGGATTCTTTCCCAAATAGGATATCAAACACCCGGCCATCACCCCAGAACCAACCGTTTCTGTCAACCATCCAATAACCGAATCTCTTGTCAGCCTCTTTCAGCAAAAAGAAGAAAGTCGATTTATCCAATGTACCATAGATACCATTCTTTGTGAATACTTTCGATTTATGACTTCTAACCAAATTCTGTAATGGTATTGTATAGACAGGGGTAGGACTTCCAGGTAGTATTGGATGAGTGGTAAATCTGATATGCTCTTTTGGACCAGGTAAGTACCAAATTCTTCTGATCAATTTTGTTGGGAGTTTGAGTGAGAATGTTACTCCACCAATTGCAATCCCAGTGATCGCACAACAAATCCCTGACCGTCCGATGAACATCAGTAGATCATTGTCTTCCTTGTAAAGCTCCCAGACTGTTCTGAAACCCCAGTCAGTAAACGTCAATCCATAAAGAGCGAAAATGAATGCCATAATACCACATATCAGAAAATATAGCTTATGAGGTTCGGCCTCATATATCAGTTCTTCCCTTTTCTTGGTGTGTAGTACCTCCATCATCGATCTTAACGATGTGTCAGCAGCAGTAGGAACACCAGGTCTTGGTAATAGTGTCGTAGTGTTTCTTAATGGGAAGCTAGGTAATCTTGACATGATGGAGTTTGACTGTTCAGTTTCACCTGGAATCGTCTTACGAATGTGCTCAGGAAGATCATGTATCTTTGTATGGACAGGGTTCACTGGTATGGCTTCATTGGTTGTTGTTGGGGTAATCTGAGATAGTTGATGTTGTTGTTTTTGACGTTGATGTGATGAAAGTAATGACTTCTTGAGGGGAGATGACTTTGTCGATTTGAATCTCAGGAGATTGAGAGGAGCAATGTTTTGCAGATGAGCACGGTTCAGGCAAGGCCCTATCCTTTGGCTCAGTATGAGACCATATAGATTGTTAGACAGTCTCATCGCTTCTAGTTTGTCGGGTGAATGAGCTTTGAATGGGGTTTGTCTTGTTAGTGTGATTGATTTTTCATGAAATTTTTCGAGGAAAGTGTCAAAATGAAAGCCCAATTCGAGCTACAATATTTTGACGGTCAGAGTTCTACTGATATTATCACGAGTTCATAGCGTTTATTCACTTTCTCTTTTTCGATTTGTCATTCAGATCATTCGCCTTTTTCAAGACACAAGGGTTGTGGCCGATATACTTACCATTGAGCTCCTTGAAGGCCTTGAGATAGTCATTAGGGTCTTGGAAAGCAACGAATCCATATCCTTTGTTGGCACCCGCCTTATCCACTGGAACTTTTACTTTAGTCAAACTAGGATATTGGCCAAATGCCTGTTGTAACACCACATCATTGGCGTCCGTCCCAAGGTTTCCCACGAATAGTCTGAAATGTTTAGGATCCCACTCTTCCAGGGTTGTGTCCTTCTTCTTGCCTTTATTATTGTTGTATTTTCCTTGCGTTTGCTGACTATGTGTACTAGTAGTCACTGGTGAAGTGCCCTGTCGTTGGCTGTTCTGGAGCAAATTCGACACCACAGTTGATTTAGCGTTGTTCTGCTGACTGAGTAAGAACAGTTCTGGCCGCACGCCCGACGCCAGACGACGATCTGAAGTCTTGTAGTTCGATGTCTTCGGTTTTGTGACTCTGTTCTTGTTGTAGTTGGACATCTTTAGGGTCTTTCCAAGCTTGTGATAGTTTTAGAGCTGTGCCATATAAATTCTGTATTACTGTCTGTGGTTAAATTTTCATATAACCGAGATGTGGTTGGTACACTACAGTCCATATGAAGTGAATAATAGCTATATTAGATGTGTTTGAAATAGGGATGACTATGGTTTGACTGAGACCTTGGTGATACAGAGATGATGTTTGTGTATGTTTTTTGGTAAAGCACCAGCTGAATGGGTTCAATTGGTCGATTTGAGGTGAGTGAAACATGAATGATGTATAAATATGTATTGTTTAAAGGAATCCAAATATTAACAGTAGATAGTCCAAGAATAAGCCTGCTGTTAGGAACAATCCAGACTTGATGTTAGCATTGAAGTATTTCCAGCAGTCTTTTGGGTCATCTAATTTAACTTTATAAATCATTTTAGCCATTCTATAACCAAATATAGCACTACCGATGAGAAATCCAGGATGAAACAGAGCTCCAGCATTCATTCCAGCTACTCCCAAGAAAGCCATTTGGCCAACCGTTAGACCAGTGAATATTTTTTTCGAGTGATCGCCCCATGCTAGTGCTGTAGATTTGATGCCAGCTTTAACATCGAACTGTTTATCTTGATGAGCATAAATTGTATCATAAGTCATGGTCCAACAGAAACTTGACAGATACAGTGGAATCATCGACGCTATGTCCCAAACACCAATCGCTGGAAATCCCAATAATGCTCCCCAGTTGAACGCCAATGATAAAACGGCTTGAGGATAGTATGTGAATCTTTTGAATAGAGGATAGAAACAGACTGGAATCAATGATAATGACCCTAAGATGAAACAGTCTAATGGTATATTCAATATCACTCCCAACCCAACTGCTAGTTGAGCACCCAAGTACACAACAGCTTGTTTGGGAGACACTCTTCCGCTCGCTATTGGTCTTTCTATAGTTCTGATGACTTGATTATCGAGCTTTCTATCCAGTAAATCATTGATTGTGCATCCAAACCCTCTCATAACAACGGCACCAATACCAAAAGTTGTCAGCATGAAAACAGTTGAGGATAAAGGCGCAACGATTTCAGTTGCTCCGAGTATGATTGACCATGTGCATGGGATATAAAGTAACCATGTCCCAACGGGTTTCTCTAGCCTACTCAGCTCGGCATAAGGAATCCAGCTTTTTGGTAGTTTTGACACAAATGGACCTAGTCCATCAAGTCTTTTCTGTGCTGCTTCGGTTCTCTCTTCTTTTGTAAATGGATCGTTCTCGATCGGGATTATTTCAGGTATTGGTTTTGTAACTGTGGATGTCGATCTATATTGGAATGAGTATTTATAATTAATGTGATTGATGATCGATGGCGTTGTCTGGAGCGATCCCTTGAAGAGCCCTCGCGAGAGCACCAACGGACTTCTGAACATTGGATTAAGACAGAAAGGAATAAGATGAAGCCAGTTAAAAGAGTTGATGCTATTCAAGTATGTATGGTGTACTTTTTTCGCTGCTCGTTTAATGTTATTATGCGCAAATCAATGAAAACTGTTAATAGTGAAATCAATTGGGCATAAAAAGTATCCTACTTGGTATATCAGACAATTCTATACTCATTGAATAGATTGGCCCACAACAACATAGCCTGAATCATACAACATATAGGAATAAACGCGTATTTGGATTGAGTTTAGTCACGTGCTCTCCGGGTAACCCCTAGTATAGTGAACAAATAAACGAACATGACTTTTATTGATCTTTATTTACACTCTAAATCTGTTGAATTTGAACGTGATTGTCGTGTTTTCCCCGTCTGTTCACTTCATACACTTAAACCATGTCTGTCTACACAATCTCCGCCACCGCTCCGGTCAACATTGCCGTAAGTTTTTGCTCATTCTTGGAAGAATTCCTCTTCATAATCAGTTGGGCAATTGACTAACTTAATTCACACAGACTTTGAAGTACTGGGGTAAAAGAGATAAATCTTTAAACCTGCCAACTAACTCGTCCATCTCTGTCACACTCGCTCAGGATGATCTACGTACCTTGACTTCAGTCTCCACCGCCGAATCCTTTGAAAAGGACCAGTTTTGGTTGAACGGTAATGAAGAATCTCTACAGTCTGAAAGAACTCAGAACTGCTTGAAAGAGCTAAGAGCTCTACGTGAGGAACTTGAAGTCGCTGACGAATCACTACCAAAGTTTTCTCAATGGAAACTAAAGATCGTCTCTTCTAATAACTTCCCAACTGCTGCTGGGTTGGCTTCTTCTGCTGCTGGTTTCGCTGCTTTGGTTTACTCTATTGCAAAATTATACCAACTGCCGCAATCAAACTCTGAACTATCAATAATCGCTAGACAAGGTTCTGGATCAGCTTGTAGATCATTATTTGGTGGATTTGTTGCTTGGGAAATGGGTGATGCCACTGATGGTCTAGACTCAAAGGCTGTTGAAGTTTCTCCATTAGAGCACTGGTCAAACATGAAAGCTGCCATCTTAGTCGTGAGTGCTGATAAGAAAGACACTCCATCTACCAGTGGTATGCAAACCACTGTTCATACTTCAGACTTGTTCCAATGGAGAATCAAAGAAGTTGTTCCAAAAAGATTTGAAGAAATGAAGAAATCTATTGTTGAAAAGGATTTCCCAACTTTTGCAGACCTAACTATGAAAGACTCAAATTCTTTCCATGCTACTTGTTTGGACTCATACCCACCAATCTTCTACCTGAATGACACTTCCAAAAAAGTCATGAAGTTAGTACATGCCATCAATGAATTCTACGGTGAGACTATCGCCGCTTATACTTTCGATGCTGGTCCAAATGCTGTCATTTACTACCTAGAAGAAAACGAATCCAAGCTATTCGCCATCATATACCAGTTGTTTAACAAAGTTGAAGGCTGGAATGGTAAATATACTGCTGCTGATCTATCCAAGTTCACTTCTGAATTCAATTCATTGAAACCAAAGATCGACTTCCACTTAGATGAAGAATTATACAAAGGTGTCTCAAAAGTCATCTTAACTAGAGTTGGTGAAGGTCCTGCTGTCACTAATGACTCTTTGGTTGATGCTCAAGGAAACCCATTACCATAAAGTCACTCCTGAATACACTGACCATGATACAGCTTGCTAGACTGCATAATTAAATAAGTACATATACTAAATCATGAGTAAACAGCTATTTAAAGCAAAAAGTTTTAATGCATAATAAAGTTGTACACCATTGTAGTTGTTCAGTAAGCTGAGTTTACAAATTTCTTATTTATAGCACAATTGACATAGTATTATATATAGTAGAAAAACGGGATAAAGGACAAGGCGTAAACGCAATTTAAAGATTGACTAACATAAAAAGAAAGAAACATTTTGAGACGGCAGACTCAAGAACAGAAAGCAACAGTTTTGCCCTATATATTTTTTTTCTTCCTCCTTTCATCCTCTCTCCCTCCACTCGCTTCTTCTCTTCGCTCCGTTCATTCTTCTCCAACTCCACTCTTTTCTCTCTTCTCCATTAATCATACAACATTGCCAGCCTGCTAGCCATTTAACGATGAACATAACACAAAAACATCAAATTTAAACTTTGTTCCATCTCCAGACTCTAGCTTTACAATCACCACTACCAGTAGCAAACATACCGGCACCGGTGATGGCATTGTTAGCAACAGAAACACTAATCACTGAATTTCTGTGACCTTGCAACATTAATAATGGATCACCTGTCTTCTTCTCCCAGAAAATAACACCACGATCCTTAGAACCTGATAATAGATATTGAGAATCTGGTGAAGAACAAACAGATAGGACGAAATCTTTGTGACCAACGTAGGTAACTTCACAGTTAGTCACGTTTTTGGATGGAGCAGTTGAACCAGTACCTGATTCGTTGCCAATTTGTTTTAATGACCACAACTTAACGGTTCTATCTAGAGATCCAGAAGCGACTTCTGAACCATTTGAAGTGAAAGCAACAGAGTAAACAGAATCTTTATGGCCTGTACCAGCTTCGTTTTCAGAATCTAATCTTTCAACTAAGAATCCAGTTGATGAATCCCAAACGCGAACGGTTCTGTCTAATGAACCAGCAGCAATCAATTTACCATCTGGAGAGACGGCAACGGTAGTGACACCATCTTCGATTGATAGAGTTAATGAACATTGACCGGATTCTAGGTCCCAGATACGAACGGTACGATCACCTGATCCAGAAACTAATCTAGTTCCGTCAGGGAAGAAATCTAAAGAGTAGATATCTTGTTCGTGTCCTTTCAAGTAGTTGACAATTCTTCTGGTGGACAAATCCCAAATTCTGATAACTTTATCTTCAGCACCAGTAGCAAGATATTTACCATCTGGAGAGAAACAAACCGATCTGATATAAAGATCAGCACCAACGTTATTGTTATCACCGTTAGCGGTATTGTCATCACTTAGTCTAGCGACCAATTCACCAGTTTCAACACCAAAGACTTGTGTTGTCTTGTTACAACCAGTGGCTAGGAATTTACCATCATTGGAGAATCTGACACAACAAACAACTGAGGAGTGATCCAAAGAATGGACTAGTTCAACGTCAACAGATTTTGGTAGAGCTGGGTTGTATAGCACATAGTATTCAGGTTGTAATTTCTTGAGATGAGCAGAGACCGAGTTTGAGTCAAGGTCTTGTAAAAATGGTGGAATTGGTTTCTCATGAGAGGCTTTTTGGGAAGCTGGAACAAGATATTCAGAAGCAGCTTCGCTGGTAGCTGGAGCTGCTGCTGCTGGAACTACGGCTTGACTTGGAGTGGCAGATACTTCAGGTCTGGTAGCAGACCCTGGAGCAGCGGTAGCAACAACTGCGTTACTTGTAGCTGGGGTGGTTGATTGTGTTTGAGTAGAAGGAGCAGGTGGTTGTTGTTGAGTAGCTTGGGAGACAGGTGGAAGTTGGGTTCCAGCTGGTTCAGCTTTTGGTTGGTTTGGGGAGACAACTGGAGGTAGTTGTTGAGAACCTGCAGGTGGTGGTGGAAGTTGTTGCTGTTGTTGTTGGCCATGGGCTTGAACAGGTGGAAGTTGTGATTGGGATTGTTGTGGGGTACCGGCTGCAGAACCACCTTGTCCGTATGAGAAAGGTAATTTGGCCAAGTTGTTGGTACCATTCGAAAGGTTTGGTTGGTGTTGTTGTTGGTGTTGCTGCTGCTGCTGCTGTTGGATGGATGATAATTGTCTTTCTTTAAGCTCGAGTTCGTTTTTCAGTCTGTTGATCTGGTCCTCGTAGGCTTCTTTGATCTTTCTGTGGGCCATCTCCAACTCGTAGACTGTCTGTCTAATTTGTTGCATCTCACTTGTTTGTTGAGTGAACTTGAGGTCGAACTCATTCTTGTGCAGTCTGAAATTGGAGGCCTCGCTGTTGACGTTCTCGAACTCCTCCTTGATAGCGTCGAGCAACTCGTTTAGTCGTTGGTAGTTCTGGGGTCTTTGTTGGTATGACATTTTTAATTTTCTTTCTTTCTGTTCTTTCTTGCGTTCCTTAACAGGGGCTGTTGTTGATGATTTGAAAACAACAAATAACGGTTACAACAATGGACGTCGGCGGAAAGCGGTCTCGGAAAGTCTGGAAAACGCGCAACAAAGTGGACGATAAGAGCCTCGGTAAAATGTGATTGCAGAATCAAAGGATGGAAGTTCAATTAGCAACCGCGTCTGAGAACTTTTCGTTAATTTGCTGGAAAATGTTAAAATTGGTGGACGTTTTTTCGCTTTTTTACCTTTTTTCAAAATTTGGATTTTGGTCAGAAAACCAGCTATTTCGCGAATTGTCAAAAACGTCTTGGCACTTTTTTTTGACAATTCGCGGCAGATTGTAAAAAGAAACGACGACTGTAAATCTTTCGCGACTATTACCTTATATGATGATTACCGTATCAGGCTGTATTGGTTCGTGGATTCTATTTGTTTACTTTTCTAATTGAGTGTAACAATTGAAAATAAACAAAAACTGTTATATTGGGAAGAACATCAATAGAGCAATGCCTCCAAAGAAGAGAACCACGCGTGCCTCGAAGAAGGCAGTCGAGGATGAAGGAGACGAACTCCTCGATGTTTCAACTGTCGTTGAAGAGCGTGAGTCCAGATGAATCATCGTCGATCAATGGATCAGAAAACTAACAAGGGCCCAATTAGCTAAACCAAAGAAAACTAAAGGAAGAAAGAAGAAGACTGCCTCGGAAGAAGAGTCACAGAATCTGAAAGAGAAGACAGAACAACCAGTGGAAAAACCAGAGGAAGAGAAACTAACAGTGGCTAAGAAAGCTAATGATTCCATCACCATGTCCAAGAAGAAGTCATCACTTGGTGCCGGAAAGCTACCATCTTCTTCTTCTCCAAAAAGAACATCTCTTTTAGCATCCCCTACAAAAAGATCATCTACGGGAATACTGTCACGTATTCCATCGCCAATCAAAAAGAGACCCTCATTGGAATCAAGAGAGGTTCAAGTTGATGCTAATAAGATCGAACATTCAATCAATCAAGCCTTTGTGTCCAAAAATCTACCAAAACTCACATCGATAATAGATGACTTGAAACTATCAAAATCTGAACTTCTATTCAACGAGTACAAAAACTCCTCTGAGGTCAGATTTAAAACTTCAGATGATCTGATCTCCTCATTATCAAGCCAAAATGACGCTTTACAAGAAGAATTGTTGGCTGCTCAGCAGCGTATCAAACAGCTAGAACAAGGTGGAACTACCAGTTCATCCAAATTGAAAGAAAACCATGAGGATGTGGTGTTTGAGAATGAATTGATACTGGACATGATGGAACAAGTTGTTGGCTTGAGAATCCACAAAGCTGAAGATACTGATGATGCTTTGATTTTTGATTGTTCTCAGTCTGGTAGTAATGGATGTATGTACAGCTTCCCTTATGCGTCTTCATTAATGGTATACTAACTAACTCATCACAGTCTTGGATTATAGATTAACAATTTACAAAGAAGATTCTTCAGAGATAATATACTCACCAATGGAGAACGATGATTCTGACTCTTTGAAGGCATTTCTACCGGACTACTTCTTCGATAGTCTGACTTTCCCATTAGAAACAGTGAGTTTCAGGTATTTCCATTTCTTCAATTCAAAGACTATTTACTAACTTTTCACAGCTTCAACAATTCTATCATAAGATCTACAGAGGTCTAAACAAATAATCATTCAGGAAAACATCTATAAGTATGAATCATATCCATACGAAACTATCGCTGATCTATTGTAATTCCAATTGACCCTCTTTGTTAATGACAATTCTCTTCAGTAGATCTTTCTTATCATCTTTAGATAAGCTTTTCAACACTTTGTATAAACCTTTACCTTTATGTTCCTTCAAATCGACCTTGGAGACTTTAGACTTGGAACTCTTCTTTGGTTCAGTTGTCTTCTCTTCGACAACTGGTTTGGTTTCTTTAGGCACATCTGCTTTTTTCTGATTAACATTGTTATTATTACCATTTTGCTGCTTCTTTTTAGGTCTGAACAGTCCTTTTTGGTATTTCTCATCCTCTGTTATACACTGGGTGTGCTGTCTGTAATCACCTCCATTGAATGTGGTTGAACAATCGATACAAGTGAAATAAGCACCACGACATCTTTGTGTATGTTGATCGGCTTTCTTTTTCAGCATGGACTCATTGCAAACCTAAAAACTTGTTAGATGATCCCTCGAATCTAGTAATGTAAAATTTAACGTACTTCACAACTGAAAGTAACCATTGTGGATCTGAGTAATTCAATTATATTGTGTCTGATATTACTACAATAGCATTGTGACATAAAAAATTTTCGGCACTATAAATTTTCTGCGATGAGTTCGCGAATCTCCGGGGATCAGCTGAAATCTACAATAAGCATTGATCACTGAGATGAAAGTGAATGTATCAAAGTTCTTGGTGATATCTAATCATTGTTCTAGAGAAACATAGTTTGATGGGAATAGACCCTTGTCACCTGATTCTAATTCACCTAACCACCAATCTTCATCGATGAATTGAATGTTGATAATACGTTGACCTTCAGCAAAAGTCAACTCGTTATCTTCAGAAGCTTCGTAGTCATATTCAGCAATAGCGACAATGATCTCTTCTTCTGGTTCCTCCTCTTGTTGTTGGACTTCTGGTTCTTCTTCTTCTTCTACCTCCTCATCTTCTTCCTGAACAACAGGTCTGGCAGGTGGAGGTGGAACAGCACCTCTTGATGGTAAGGCTGGAGCTGGAGATTCTTCTTTTTCCTCTTCTTCTTCTTCTTCAACTTGTTCTGGTTCTTCTTCTTCAGACTCTGGTTCTGGTTCAGCAACAGACTTGACTATACGCTGTGGTGGAGCTTGGAAGGCACGTCCCTTAGGAATGATTTTCTCAGCTTCTTCCTCCTTTTCAGCATCGACTCCTAATTTGTCGAATCTACTCTTCAAGTCAGAAACATCCTGTTGAGCATCTTCATCTTCAGTTTCTGGTTCTTCTTCCTTCTCAGGTGTTGATTCAGAGGCAGAACCAGCAGATTTCTTTTCGGCCCATAATTGAGCTGGTGTTTTACCATTTTCAGCACCGAAACTCTTTGAAATACCACCCACCACTTTATCAGCACTTTTACCGAAAGTTGAGACTGGAGCTGGGGTTTTGTTTCCGAAAGAAGCTGGTCTAGCTTTCAAGTATTCTTCGATTTCTTGCTCTCTTGATAATTTATCCTTTTGTTTCAACTGTTGGATCTCCAATCTTGGATCTGGTCTTGCTTTTTCCTCTCTGATGACTTCTTCCAAGTTGACACGGCCGATTGGTTTCCAAGAAGAGGTGTTTGGTTTCAATGGGTTTTTGTTGAAATCTCTTTCCTCGACTTCTGGTTCGTTCCAATCATCCTCAGTTTTAGCTGGTTTGATGATTTTTGGTTCAGGTTTAGCAACTGGTTTAGGAGCTGGTTTTGGATCTGGAACCGCAGATGGAACAGGTTTTGAAACCGGTGGTTTTGAAGCAATCGGTCTAGAAACTGGGGTTGGTTTGTAGCTTGAAGCAGTTGTTGTAGGAGCCGAGGCATTTGATCTTGATGATTGAATGGAATAACGGGCACCAGCGGCAGCGCTCAATCTTGAAAGCAATTCATTTTTATCCAAATCATCAGCATCTCTGGCGGTGATTTGAACGTGGTAACCTTTCAATAGCTTTGACACCTCAGCGAAGTTCTGTGCAAAGGATGATCTTGGTTTCAAAGGGGCAGAATCAGGGCACCAACCGACCAATAGGTTCTTTTGAACATCTGAACCCGGTGGATTGACTCTAGCTAAACCGAACTGGATCTGGGCGTCGTCGAAGCTGTCTAAGAACTCATCAAAGTCTGATCCGGTCTCGGCGACTTTGTAAGCCTTCGAGGAATCAGGGCCGTAAATGACCCAGGTGGCATCTCCATCACCTTTCACGATTTGCTCGTACGCTTTCTGTATTTCTCTTCCGTTGGTGGACAAATTGATCTGCTCCATTTTGGTGCAATTGCTGCTCTTGATAGTTATTCAGACTGAGTTGATTTAAGTGTTGACGTTTCATTTTCATATTCGCATTGCCCCTAAAATAAACAATTAACACAGTTACAATTCGCGAAACGTCAGCTAAATAAAAAATGGAGTAAGGAGGTCAGTGAACACTTGATAAAACAACAACTAATAGAATCAAAGAATTTGGCTATGTCGACTTCGTTGTGGCGTACTATCAAGAACATCCGTCAGAGTGGTTGGAAACGGTATGCCAAGCAGATGAACAGTATCGGGGACGCGAAAGCTGGGACCCTGATAGGGGTTGATGACTACGGCAATGAGTTCTACGAGACTGATGCTGAAGAAGAGATCCATCTACGTACAAGATGGGTCGAATACAAAGACAAGAAGTGGGACATGTCACAGGTCGAACCGGGATGGCATTACTGGCTGGCTTACGGTACAAATACTCCTCCAAATAAACTGGTTGGTGAGGAAAAGAGTGTCAGGGCCTATCCTAATGCTGTGGTCCATGCCACCAATTACACAGGTACTACTGGTGCATATGTTCCGTATAACACAGCAAAACCGAAATTTCAGGCTTGGGCACCAAAGATAGCTGATAGAGCTACATAATTTGTGCTTCAGCGTTATTTATTACTATTATTTATTACTCTTTATTTCACTATTTATTCCTCTATTTATTTTATGAATCGTTACATTATTAACTCGTTTACTAGTAGGTTATTGTAACTCTAATTGTCGAAGCTTTGTTTCTATCTCAATAATATATACATGTCTCTATGATCTTTCGAATCTCAATGGAAGTTCCTCACCACTGGCAAAAGTTGCTGCAACGATCAATGGGAACACAGTGGTCACATCGGCGTAGATCTTGGTGGAAGTAGCTTCAGCTTTGATTTTACCCCATGAGACAGCCTCATCTGGTCTAGCACCTGCATCAGAACCATCAAATTCTTGTCCAGTGTTTATGAAAACAGCTTCGTCAGCACCATTCCTCATTAAACAAGCATTGGCAATATGATGTTTAACAAGACCACCACCGAGGATGAGCATACCAGCATGAGAAGCGGCCATGGACATTGAATTAATTCTACGGATATCAGCAACGATATCCACTCTAAGTTGCTGTGGAGAAGCTTTGAAAGTGTGGAAGAATAACATATCACCAATCGAACCATCAGTGATAGCAGGACAGAAGATAGGTATTTTGTTCTTATGAGCCCAATATAGAACAGATGACTCGTCATTGATTTCTTTACCCAATCTATCGATCAATTTAGATGGAGTTAAGATAGCTGGGGAATCAGCATCGAAGGCTTCAGCACCTAAAGTTTCAGCAGCTTTCGTCTGTTCCTCCAGAAGTGTGTCCAGAATTGGAACAATCCATTCTTCAAATTTACAATAGTTGTCATTTGGAACCAGAAGGTTACCAATACGGTTCATACCTTGATCACGTAGTGTGGAACCTTTCATGGAAAATTCACCCATGTATGTTGGAGCCAAACACTTGATTAAATCTTCTTCGATACCACCAGCGGTAGCTACAATGGCACTGACGTGTTTGTGTTGGACTAAGTAACGTAAAGTATCACGAAGACCAGAAGAGATCAAATTTGAAGTGAACCCCATAAAAATAGTAGCTTTTTGAAATCCATTGTCATCAAATTCACCGGTTTGTTTGAATTCTTCAAGTGTGTCTCTATGAACACCTCTCCATGATCTCATCTTGTTGATGATATCACAGCCTTGGGCCAGTGAGGAAGCTTGGAACCCCATGTTTCTCATGCTATTGATAAGATCTAGAGCTCTCATATTGACACTTTCTGGTTTGGAGTAATCAATACCTTTGACCTCAACAAAGGTATCTGGAACTGGGACAGACTCTTTAAGGACTGCATCTGATAAGATATCAGGTAGTTTTTCGTTCTGTTTGGACATTTCTAGTGAACTTGGAAGCAAATGACCTATAACTTGATGGGTGTTGTTTAAGACTCATTAACGCCTGATAAAAAAATTTTAAACTTTCCGGCTAAATACGAAATTATTGTTCGGGTAAATCAAATATGTCACTATTTATAAAAGTCCATCATTAAACCGTTTATTTTCTGGAAAAGTGTCGTGCTTTAAATACTGTGATACAAAGGTAGTTCGTGAACAGCCAGTATACCCTTCAAGTTATCAACCACCTAATTATCAGCAAAATTAGGATAAAAGTCACATGACTACCGCGATAACGGGATTTCGGTAGGGCCAAGACGGGACCAGCCTCGGGGAAATCTGGCATATTTGGACTAAGTTTAAACTTATCTCGCCTCTCATTTCAACCAATTCGCCCAATTAAACCAATCAAACATTATGGCTCCACGCAGAAATCACAGAGATCTCGACAGGGCAGAATTAGCCATTCGCCAGGCTTTTGACCTGTTCCAATTGGGTGCCTCAATGATGCAAAAGGACGCTGGAGAAATTCCACCCTCAACCGCCTCAAGTCCATCATCCATCAAGACTAAGAATCCAACTCCAAGAAAAGCGAGAATCATCTCATTCGATACTGATGATGAGGAGACCACTCCTGAGGAAGAAGATGGAGCTTCTGATACCGAGGAGAAGACATCTAAAGCTGCTAAAAGTGAAGATGAAGATTACTTCATTCAATATGCGGATGACTACTTGAATTTCACCGCTCAAAATCCAACCACTTATCATGTGGTTAAGTACTTTTCCAAGCTCCTAGAGTCTAAGGGATTCAAGTATCTATCTGAGAAGGAAGAATGGACAGACTTGGCTCCAGGTTTGTATTACACAACTAGAAGTGGTACCTCCTTAGGTGCTTTTGCTCTAGGTGCTGATTGGAAACCTGAATATGGTGCAGGTATCATTGGCAGTCATATCGATGCATTGGCTACCAAAGTCAAGCCAGTCTCCAAGAAGGCCAAAGTCGATGGATATGAGCTTCTAGGAGTTGCACCATATGCTGGTGCTTTGTCTCCCGCTTGGTTTGACAGAGATCTCGGTATTGCTGGTAGAGTTTTGGTTAAGGAAAAGGACTCAACGTCTCCCACTGGCTTTAAAATTGCTTCTAGGTTGATCAACTCTGCTCCAAAACCAATTGCTAGAATCTCTACATTAGCACCACACTTTGGAGCTGTTTCAAATCCACCTTATAATAGAGAAACTCAAGCTATTCCTGTCATTGCTTTTAGTCCTGGCTCGGATCTAGAACCAACTGAAGCTGAGAAAAAATCACCACTGTATGCAAACCACTCTTTGGGTTTATTAAGATACATTGCTGAGCTAGCTGGCTCAACTGTTGAAGAGTTAGTTCAAGTTGATCTTGATCTATTCGATGTCCAACATGGTGTCATAGGTGGTTTGAAAGATGACTTCATCTTTGCTCCTAGAGTTGATGATAGAATCTGCTCTTATGCTGCCATCTCTGCATTGTTGGAATTCGCAGAGAAACCAATCCCTTCAGGTACTTTTGTTCAAGTTCTCTTATATGACAATGAGGAAATTGGTTCTTTAACAAGACAAGGTGCTAAAAGTACACTTGTTAATACCATCACCGAACGAGTAATTGCTGATCTTTTCCAGGATGCTGATACTTCTCAAAGGGTTTCATTTGCCAATTCCATCGTCCTTTCAGCTGATGTGACTCACTTGTTGAATCCTACATACAAGAGTGAATACCTGGAACACCACTATCCTTTACCAAACACTGGTATCACGGTGGCTTTAGATCCAAATGGTCATATGGCAACTGACGCTGTTGGATTAGCATTGGTCGAAGAAATTGCTAGACAAAATGGTGATACTCTTCAATACTTCCAGATCAAAAATGATGCAAGATCTGGTGGTACAATTGGACCAACTATTTCATCTGCAACAGGTGCCAGAACTATTGATTTAGGTATCCCACAACTATCAATGCATAGTATCAGAGCTTCAACTGGTGTGAAGGATGTGGGTCTAGGTGTCAAGTTCTTCAGGGGTTTCTTCCAAACTTGGAGGGCTACCTACGATTCTTTTGGTGACTTGTGAGTCTTGATGAGACACTTACTCTATATGCAAAGATATAATACAATTCAAAGAGTTCGACTCCACTTTTGTAGTCCCTCTTTCCCTCTGACATCATATAGACTACTGTGAAACTGTCTCGTTATGAGCAGAGGGTCGTGTAGCACCTTTTCAACTTCTCGTTTTTCTTGAAAGACACGATGTGCTTTTGTGTCACTTTTCAGTCACTGAATTTCTAACCCATATAAAATACCCCAAAAGTGACCAAAAACACCAAATATCTTAACATAGATACTAGAAGAGCTTTGAATATCTGATAGTGTCGTTCAGGACCAGATAGGGGCTTTGAAACAGTGAAATTTTGGCAAAAAAAAAGAGGGATGGCGACATCTGCAGGATTCGAACCTGCGCGGGTAAACCCAAAAGATTTCTAATCTTTCGCCTTAACCACTCGGCCAAGATGCCTTTTTCGGAAGTTTTTTGTTTTTTTGGTCTACCCAATCAATCTGTCCTTCGAAGTTTGAAATCAAGAATTGGGGATCTTCCTGGGGTTTCAGTGAGCTCAAAGGAACTTTGTCTTATAGTGAATACTATTATGTATCATATCATGTACTTTCCAGCACAATCTGGCCTGTTTTGGAGGTGTAAAAGAATTTCTAGAAGATAATTTGATACCCTCAGAAGATGTGTTTTGAGAAGAGACTATCTTGTATATATGGACCCGTCCTTCGGTGTTTTGGCGCCCTTATGAATGAGTGATGTCTAACAGATATTTTGATCAATTGTAGGCCATATAAATGTTTAGTAAAAAGCTATTAAAGTTCTAATTAATTGTGCATCAAAGAAGTCCCGAAGATGGAGAGAGAACAATGCCCAAAAAAACTAAAAAGTATTTATCCACCAATTCCGTCCACGTTTACCTTCTTTACCGATAAGAGTCCAATCCAAAGATGGGAAAACATACAATTGAAACAGACCTCTGTTTATTCGATCTTGATGGCACAATCGTCAACACCACCGATGCAGTGGAGAGAATCTGGAGAGAATTATGTGCTGAACACAACGTCAACGTTGATAAACTGTTCGAGTACTCACATGGTACCAGAACCTCAGAGGTTCTAGCCAAGTTCTTCCCAAACATCGACAACACCGATAATAGATATGCTTTGGAATTCGATAGCTCGATAGCTAACAAATACGGTCATCTGGTTAAGGTCATTCCTGGTCATACTGAGTTGTTGAATGGTCTAGAAAAAGACAAATGGTGTATCGTCACATCGGGTAACAGAGGTCTAGCTTTCAGATGGTTCTCTAGTATCCTGAGTGACATTCCAAAACCAGATGTTTTCGTCACCGCTGAGCAGGTCACTAAAGGTAAACCTGACCCTCAAGGTTACTTAAGTGGTGCAAGACAATTATGTGAGAAGAATGGATTTGATGAATCGACAGTTAAGAAAATCGTTTTCGAAGACGCTCCAGTTGGTATCCAAGCTGGTGTTAACTCAGGTGCTATCGTCGTTGGTATTGCAAGTAGTTTTGATCCAGAACTGCTGTACAAATCCGGTGCTACATATGTTGTGAGAGACTTATCTCATATAAAAGTCATTGATGGTTCAAAGATCATCTTGGAATTAGACACTATAGACAAGCTGTGATCAGTTTCCAGCGGAATTATTTATACCTTCTTGTCGGTGTTGTTGTTGGCCTGGTATTTTTCATAAAAGTGATGTGTTTCGAAACATACCTCGATCAAGATTAGATAGATGATGATCCACTCTAACCTCGTGCTTTTCTGTTCATTCAATGTGGACATCAAAGCTCTTGATTCTTCCGTGGCATAATCTAGTTTAGTATTCAAAATAGAGATTCTTGGAGCAATATCCAGGATGTTTGAAGTATCGGTGTAGATCTTCTCAAGTGTTGGTTCAGACCAGTATAAATCAGGAATTTCGATCAACTCTGAGTACAGGTTCAATTTACCTCTCAGTAAAAATAACCTTCCTGTTAATCTCATCACTTCCTTCTCGGTGATTGTAAGTTTTCTTCCAACGGATAAACTTTCAGTGATCTTTCTCGTAGCTGAGATATGTCTCTCTAGAGAGTTTTCAAGAATTGCCAGTCTAGTTGATCTTGATAATCCTGAGGAGAATGCAGCCTTGTCTAACAATGCTTGATTGCTATCAGTTGAGTTCACAACAATGGTTTCATCAATAAGATGGCTATCTTCTTGTAGCTCAGATGTCTCGAAGTAATCCATATCTTCAGTCTCTGGGAACTCATATGGAGAGACCATGAAGTCCTTGAAAAGAGGCACCACTTCATGAATCAATGCCTCTTCTTCAATGCCCCATCCAACAATAGACCCGGAGCGCAGTATGAGAAGATCAACAGTGTTGTTGTATTTGGCATGTAAGATCTCATTAGGAATCAAGCTTTGTATCCTAGAACCGTTGAAAGTCTTAAGGTTTCGTATCTGTTCGATGTCATATTTTTCACAAGAGGTGATGGTGACACATGGCTGAATCTGTGATTTAAGTGCCTCGAGCCGGTCATCAATGTGTTGATTATTGAACAGGTTGGTTCTATTGGTTCTCCGGAGTCTTTGGAGGTTGGTTATTCTTGGAGTCTTTGGTGTCTTAGGGGTCTTCTTCTGTTGGTTGTTATTGTCCCATACTGGTCTTGCACTGGAGAACAGTCTGCATGGTGTTGTGATTAGCATGTTGACATTAGAGGAATGGCATTGGCGCAATATTAGTCTGAGCATTTGCGAAGGTGGGGCAGACTGTAAGAGTCTCTATTATGTCTAAAACAATTATAAGCATCAGTTGTGGACTGTGGTACAATTTTTTTGATTTCGCGAGTACGTAACGCATAATACTTCCATGAGCCTTTTCGGCTAAATAGCTTACAAAAAGCCTTTTGAAGCGTGTGTATAAAGATTAAAGGTAGTTACAGGGTGAATTCTCGGACATTGGCGTTCAGTTGTGTGTATTCGTTTTTAATAATCTTGGAATTGTCGTCTTACATCTGTGCGCAGGCAGTCTGAAATTTCGATGTGTCCATCATCGACTAAGGTCTTCGCTAAAAAGAATATTATTGGCCAACACTAGCCAACAGAGCATAGCCGTAATTATGTGATCATTCAATCTCTCGTGACTAATCACAATCAACAATCCCAGACTGAAGCTGGAGACATTCCGGCCAAGACAGTGCTTTTCTTGGGGTGATTGTGATTGTAGCTTCTAAGTGGGAGGCACGTTAAATTAGTACCTCATCGCCTGAATTCTGATGTGCTGCACTCTATTATGACTTCGCCAAAAAATGGCGAAACAACCTGGATTTTTTATGGGATGCGTTGTTTACTTGTTTCCGCATTGGGAATAATAATTACTCGAAATCCGTCACTAGCTTCTCTTCAGCGTTGAGATTCAGCACTCACTTGTTCAAAGCTACAGTCTTGTGCTTGAATTAGAAGCACTCATAATAGAACTCATGCTCTGCAATAGCAAAAACTACTCCTCTGTAATCAAAAGTACCAAGCGGAATTGTGAACTGGGGCCAGCTGTTTCTTTGTACTTGGCGGAATTGGAGTAGACGTTACTGCTTTACGCTAATTAAAACGACGCGTGAAAGAACTGCGCCATTTTATCGTCAATTTTCGTCTCTTTTCGGTAGTTTCCCCTTACTAAAAATAGTCCAGATCGTTCATCGCGCCATTTTCGGAAACTGAATTTCTTTTTCGCCATTTTTTTGTTTACGTTACACCAAAGTTTTTAAACATCAACAAAAGGCAAAAAACCCAAAAAAATCGTCAACGTTGCAAACTTCTCGCTCAAATCACGTCTCTGCGCTATCCAAACAAGTGCTGCTCCGACAAGTCACGCTTCTACTTTGAATCCACTGCCGCTCTGACTGCTTCCACCCAACGCTTCCTTCTTCTTTTAAACTCGAATTGTACCACTAATTACTTACGTGGTTGTTTGATTTTGTGTTATTTCTTGAAAGTCCTCTCATCACTCTCCTTTTTACTTTGTTTTGATCATTGAACAAGAGAAATCATGTGTGGTATCTTCGGTTACGTCAACTATCTGGTCGAGAAGTCCAGAGGCGAGATCGCCAACACCTTAATTGAAGGTTTACAAAGACTAGAATACAGAGGTTACGATTCTGCTGGTATCGCCATTGATGGTAACAAGGCCGGTGAAACTTTAGTCGTTCGTCAAATTGGTAAAGTTGCTGCTTTGAAGAAAGAGTACGAACTCCAAGGCTTCGATCAAGAGAAGACTTTTGTCTCTCATGCTGGTATTGCTCACACCAGATGGGCTACCCATGGTCAACCAAAACAGATCAACTGTCATCCTCAAAGATCAGATGCAAACTGCGAATTCGTCGTTGTTCACAATGGTATCATCACCAACTATAGAGAATTGAAAACTTTGTTACAACAAAAAGGTTTCGTTTTCGAATCTGACACTGATACTGAGTGTATCGCAAAGTTATTCAAGCATATCTACGATACAAACATCAAGAACGGTTATGAATTGGACTTCAACGAGTTGATCAAACAAGTCCTATATGAAATCGATGGTTCTTATGGTCTATTGGTCAAATCCATCCATTATCCAGATGAAGTTGTCGCAACAAGAAAAGGTTCCCCGTTGTTGGTTGGTGTCAAAACTGAGAAGAAATTGAAAGTCGATTTCGTCGATGTCGAATTCCCAGACGTTGATACCCCTGAATTAGGCTCAAAATCCGCTGATGGTCTTCTACCAGTTGTTCCAGGTGAGGGTCTAAGACACTCACAATCAAGAGCATTCTTGTCTGAAGATGGTATTCCACAACCAGCTGAATTTTTCCTATCATCTGATCCAGCCTCTGTTATTCAACACACTAAGAAAGTGTTATTCTTGGAAGATGATGATATCGTTCATATCTATGATGGTGAATTACACATACACAGAGTCAGAAGAGATGACAACATTTCTGCTACTAGATCAATTCAAACTTTGGAATTGGAATTAGCTCAAATCATGAAAGGTCCTTACAAACATTTCATGCAAAAAGAAATCAACGAACAACCAGAATCTACCTTCAACACCATGAGGGGTCGTATCGACTTCAAAAATCATACCGTTAACTTGGGTGGTCTAAAATCTTGGTTGACAACTATCAGAAGATGTAGAAGAATCATCATGATTGCTTGTGGTACTTCATACCATTCTTGTTTGGCTACCAGATCTATCTTTGAAGAGCTTACTGAAATTCCTGTCTCCGTTGAATTGGCCTCTGATTTCCTTGATAGAAGATCTCCCGTCTTCAGAGATGATACATGTATCTTTGTCTCTCAATCTGGTGAAACTGCTGATTCCATGTTGGCTTTACAATACTGCTTGGAAAGAGATGCTTTGACTGTTGGTGTTGTAAACTCTGTTGGTTCATCGATCTCTCGTTCAACTCACTGTGGTGTTCATATCAATGCTGGTCCAGAAATTGGTGTCGCCTCAACAAAAGCCTACACTTCTCAGTACATTGCATTGGTCATGATTGCTCTATCATTATCAGATGACCGTGTCTCACAGGTTCAACGTCGTCGTAACATCATCGATGGATTACAAAAGATTCCAGAACAGATAAAGAAAGTGTTGTTGCTAGAAGACAAGATCAAATTGCTATGTACTGAAGAATTAGCTTCTCAAAAATCTCTACTATTACTTGGAAGAGGTTATCAACATGCTACTGCCTTAGAAGGTGCCTTAAAGATCAAAGAAATCTCATACATGCATTCCGAAGGTGTCTTGGCTGGTGAATTGAAACACGGTGTTCTAGCTTTAGTTGATGATCAATTACCAATCATTGCCTTCGCAACAAGAGATTCTCTATTCCCTAAGGTTATGAGTGCCATTGAACAAGTCACTGCCAGATCTGGTCGTCCTATCATCATTTTGAATGAAAACGATGCAAGTGTTAACTTGGATAAAGCATTGGCTTCATTGGAAGTTCCTCTAACTGTTGATTGTTTACAAGGTTTGTTAAACGTCATTCCTTTACAATTAATCTCCTACTGGTTGGCTGTCAACAGAGGAATCGATGTTGATTTCCCAAGAAACTTGGCTAAATCCGTTACAGTTGAATAAGATGGATGTTTGTTTCGTTCTTCCCCATTTGTTTTTGCTGAGCTCTTTGATTGCACTTTCAGTTCTCACTTATTTAATTTTGTCTTTGTTCAGATGAGTTCTCTTTAATATACCACAGATACAAGAAATCAGTGCTGTAGTCCAAATCCTTCCTTCATGATAATATTTGAAGATAGACTGGACCTGCGATACAGTGCGTCTATTTGATGTGTCGATCTAGTGCAAATTCATATAATTTGGATCAGCTTCATTTTCGCGAATTGAGTACTACATCCCCGATATAGCGGTCCAGGCTCCAAATCCAGTAAATCCTAATGAATTATAGTAAATTGACAAGATTTCCAGTGAACTAGTAGTCAATTAGCCTTACTAGACGTAAAAAATTACTCCCAATACCCCTTGATGAGTAAATATAGGAAAAAAAAAATTAATCAACATTATCGTTGTGACTTGATCTTTCAGATTTTTTATTTTGGGTTAGTCTAGCAATTTCGTTTCTGAATACCAAGATTTCAAAACTGCGTTTATTTAGATACTTTCAAGGGATCAGGATACTAAACATTTACATTATCAGCCATACACGATTTCATGTCATTTGAACGATTTTTATTTGTCAATTTCTAAAGCTTTGTATTATGTACGGTGATAGCACCACATATAGTATGTACGTACTTTAGCGAATCGGGAGATATGTTTACTTCGGAAATAAACGAGATGAAGGCCGCACTTTGGTTCCTACTCCCTGTCTCACTCTATCTTTAGCTGTGCCTAGCTCCAGCCACGAAAGTGAGTGTCCAGTGTCCACCAAATTGTGACCAGTGGGCAGTGTGCTGTGGGCAGTGACTACCAAACTGAAGAGGTGGGGATGTCCGACTCAACTCGTTTGATATGTGGGCGGTTCGTAATATGACCTATGTCCTATACCCCTTCTTGTTTTAGTGTTGTCCGAGCAGCCTGCCTAGTCTTGTTTCACTTCAAAAATTATTCGGCATTTGAGCACGTCCTCATATCAATACGTTTTGTTTGTGCTAATCTGGCAGAGGAAATTAATAATAGAGTACCAAACCTTATCGTCTGAGGGGTGTATTGATTGATTACTGTAGTTTTTATCTCATATGAGTTAAAATGAAAACTCAATGTGCTGAAGAGCATTGAATGCCAGGTCAGCCAATTTTAACTGACAGGCTTTGTTGACAGACCCAGAAGTGTCATGATATTCTGCAGTGAGCTTCGTAAAAATCCCTATAGTTATGATCAGTTACCGCCTTTATTATTTATGTGTACTTCTGATTATATTGAATGCAGAGATGCAGCATCTTTGTGTCATCAGAAGGTAAGCTATGATGGAATTAAGCTGATGATGATGCGGATGTAGTGATCGCTGAAGAATATTGTGACAAGGTCCTGGATTGACCAGAGCTAGCATTATCTCTTACCGCCCACCACATCAGCCAGCTCCATATCCCAACCTTCTTTGCTGGTAAGCTTGAGATGAACAAAGCATAGGAGTAGCAATCGCAAATTGATTGTTGTTGACATGACTAGAGCGAAGGGGCAAATAACTGAGACTTGGAAACCTAATATCCAAGACTGTGTTATTGATGCAACTTGATGATGATAATGATTTACATCGTATTCAAAAGTAATCCAATGGCCAAACGAAAAAAAAAAAAGCTTTGAGTAGCGAAGCTTACACTGCGTTGATACGAAGTGATGTGTTCTCAACCCTTCCTGTTTATAGACTTCATATTCCAAAAGGGAGAAACACCTATATTGCAATGCAGCTTTCTGATGTTAGATATCAATTACACCCCCAAATGCTGTGGCTAGTGGCTGGTGACTTTGCTTGGTGTGATCAAATTAATAGCGGTTAGAGAGCAACTCAATAGCTCTGTTGTAAACTGTAACTGCCTGATTAGGCTATCCACCCAATTGTTGCTTGCGAGGTGGGTGATCCAGTGAGAGCTGGCCAGCGTTCAAACCTTAAGCGGTGGAGTTCTTACTTTATTATTGTTGAACGATTGATTGTCAATATGAAGTATGATTCTCACAGCTGCTGAATTGATTACCGAGTGAATCTTGATTCCCTTTGCACAACTGTGCACATTGTTAGTTTGTACATGGACCTGCAACCTATTGATTGATCATACAACTAACATGAAGGAGATACACAAGACTTTTCTGAAGAACTCTTGAATGCTGCAATGTTTCTGAGATGCCAAAACCTGTAATCCCTTCCAGAACTTCAGCTCATGAACCTTCTGCGAAGCTTGCTGCCACCAGTATCTTGTAGCTTCTACAAAATAATAAAATAAATGAAGTTGAAGACGTTGATTTTGCGGATTTTGTATATGCAGATATACACCAGATTTGGATTAAGGTACAGTTTTGTACATGTGATGGTTTACTTGCATAATAATACTTCGATTGCATGTGAATTGAAATCTGGAAATTGATAATGGAAGAAATTACCAGCGTCTAGTCTCCAGAATCCAGTCTTCTTTTTCTTGGGTCTAATTCACAAGTTCTAGCTATGATCCACGAGCGTCAGAAACTACAGAAACCTCACTGCAATTTCAACCAGTACTTACTACTTCAACCACTAAAAGTCTGTAACAGAAACCTATTTGTACCACAAAAATCGCAGCTAGTACAGTCTTTGGCTTCGGCGGATGAAGGGTCAATATTCACCGCCGCCAACGGGAAGGACCAGAAGTCATAATCCACACAGCTCAGCACTCAGCAGATCACCGCGATTACAGTAGCAGGGGTTCCACTGGCGTCTGGCACTGACACCCGACAGCTCATCACAAGTCGAACATCACTTCAATGAAGGGTTGATCTTCAAAACATCACTTCAAGATGCTATACGCAATCTACCGTATTCGTAGCTGTGTGAAGAGGTACGCCTTGAACTAGGTATGAGATACCTGCCTCTAGACTGAATGACTACACTTGATTTGGTGGCTCACTGTCACTGGCAATGTAAACTGACTGAAGAAGCTCTATTTGAGGTTAATGCAGACTTTACCGCTCCAGGGAATTAGTACCACTACTGATATGATTATATATCCAATGTCAGCTATACAAACTGGTGTATAATGGATTGTGGGATCAGTTGATTTGAATATCACTTGCCAGTTACCAATGAAAGCTCATGGTGGACGCAACCAAATCGAAGTCATGAACTACCTCATATGAATCGAACAAACTTAATCAAGCTGGCTTATTATTCCTCTCAGCTTGATCAGCTATATCAATGATCTGCCGGAGTTCATAAACTTGAGTGAGATTCGAGAATCGACAATCACTATCGACGAGGCCCAATCCTGGTACATCAAAGAGAGAACAAGTACCGAGTAAGCCATCTACGTATGGGCAGGAAGAGACATGAAAAAGTAGTCTCCCATTGCCAATCGATCGCGAGTGACGTATTCCTATATCTTATCGACTTGTTTTGTCAGCTTCAAGTATAGTCGTGACTTATCAGGCATATCAAGATTTTATTGGCTGATGAGAAGTCTTGTCAATCTCAACGCTATATTATCAAGAACGAACATTGGGACATTCCTTGGTGTGAATGATTGTTTTTTTCTACTGTCTTCAAGATTTAACATTCTCGACTTTCGAGTAAAAAGCTGAAACTGAACGAAAGCATTGCATTGGCAAGGAATGACCATCTAGCTCACAACCTCTCATGAGTCACAGAGCTAGCGACTGACTTACACAAGTTTTATCAACCATTCGCTTTTTGCTCGCGTTAGTGTGAACTGTAGGAGACCCTAAACAATAAGAAACAATCAGATGTTAAAGCACCGTCTAGCATAAACTCCAACTATGGGAGCTGTTATTCCTGATGAGAGATAGATCTATATCGAGTATTGTCTATTGAGATATAGCACCGTATACAGATTATATGCTTCAAACTGTAGAAGCAAAGTTGGCAAATTAGCAAGGGTGCCTTGGGATCTGTGCTCTCAGCACAAAGCACATAATGGTGCCTGGTACCTACACTTGCTAGTCACCACTGACCAACATCCAACGACTTCTCGCGTAACGTACACTTGGCCAATGAGAGCAGTTCTCAGTGAGATAACACCGAGTGCTATCAGTAGTGGTCACTACGTAATAACATGGAAAGAACTGATAAAGTAGCTTCAAGTACTCGGTATAGGCTTGGCTACGGGAATGTCTTCTGATATGAGCTGAAAACGCCAACATTCTAACGAATGACGAATGGCAATGCCAGATGGAAAGGGGTTTAGAGACTAAAAGTATTGGCAACATCAAGTGCTCCCGTTTGTTCGATTGCTTTGACCAAATTCAGTTTCCAGTACTTTTTACATCGCCATATATTATTTCATAGCTATCAGTAGTTGATGGAATCCAACGCCTCAGCGCTCAGCACTCGTAACTCGGTTAGAAGTCAGTAGAAGCAAAAGAGCTGTCAAGAGCGATCAGGTAGGCGAAGGTATGTCTGCAATCTGTAGCCGGCCGTTGATATTTTAGACACCTTGTAGGTAGCAGATAGTGGTTCATGCGCCGTGCTGAAGAGTTACAAGTTGTAAACTGCCAAAGGCCCTGCTTTGGCCCTTACACTCATAGTCGACCTACACCCACAGAAGATAGTCAAGATACTGCTAGCTCATACATAGCTAACCGATTACTTGATCAGATTATCTACTTCCTAGTTTCTAGTGGTATTTGTGTGATCGGTGTCGGTACTTCATCTACGCCCGTTGACCCATCAACGCTCTCCGGACGTGTGAAACGATATAAGCGAGACACACCTTAGGACCTTATTTGCAAAACAAGCGAACTTATGTAGCGGTGGCACTCGATCAGACTCTTCGACATAACTGTAGTTCTGTGCGCAACAAACGTCATTTGTTGTAGATAGACCGATACAATAGCACTAGAGTTGATTACTCGTATCAGGTAAAGAGTGAGAGCGAGAATTGAGTCTAATTTGTGAGCGAGTCTGATTTTCGATCAATTATGACAAGCTGAGCTTGACAGCGTTAACTTCAACTTAAAGTTGCATCTCTAAACACAGAATACAGTTGTGACGATTTTGATCGTCTGGTAGCTGTAAATATTGTATCAACTGTTGGGCATTTTACTCCATCAGGAGCGCTTTGAGATCAGTATAGGTTGTCAGTATCTGCGGTTGCCTGAATAGGAATACTCTTCTTCGTGTTGCTCATGGTTGTAGAGCTCGACATTTACGATCCAATATTCTAATAGAGGAGCATTGAAGATATGACTCAATAGCTCGATAGTCAATACTGTTTCTTTTTCTATGGGGCCACTATCACATTCGAATATAGGCCGTCCAGTGTAGACTCCGTTTTTTTTTGTTTCCGCCCCACCTCGAGTTTTCGATCTAATTAATCGCTGGCCGATCGATCAACTTGCCATGTGCTGTAGCAATAATGCTGAATTGATGATGAGCGCTGTGTAGTAAATGTACAACTGAACAACTACTTGCTCTTCGAGTTCAGCGCTATTATTGTTGGGTAATCCTGACTTCTTCTTCCTGTAGAACAGAGCTCGCCCAATGTGCTTCGGATTGAGCTCTTAAAATGATTACGATCAAGAGCCTCAAAATGGCTAAACGTTGACCAAACTGACGTCAGACCGACCAAACTCATAACTATTGTGATCCACAACACTCAGACTGTCCGCGGAACTGTGATTGACCGCAGAAGCTAGATCGACTACAGATTACTCGTCGGCAGGCAGGCTGAACAACTTGATCAATTTCATATACGGCTGGTTCGTCATCGAATGTGTTCCTTTCGGACAGTCTTCTTCATTGAAATCGAAGCCGAGTCGTTGAAGATTTGCAGACTGAGCGACACAGGCCAATGATAAACCACGTTATAGTTGCATCTTTTATCAACCGACGTGATTATTAGCGAACCCATGCACGCACATCACGCCTGCCTTCAAGGCCAAGTAATGCCTGCAAGTCTCGAGAATATCTATCTAAACAAATCAACCAATCAACCGCCTGACGCTGTTCGATGACAAACGGAAATTGGGTTATCACTTCTCTCGGTGAAGCGTTATAACGTCTTTGGGCTTATGGATCAAGTTTCAAGTGTCAATTACAGAATCGATGATGAAATGTTCATATCATTAAATGTTCTTTAAGGTCCAGCCTCTTAAACAAGATTTGTATCCCAGATACATTGATTGAACGCAACATCAGATCTTCACCTCGCTCTTTCTAACCCTTCTCGATCTCAGGCTTTTGTCGCTTCTTGTATTTCTCCAACTATCAACAGCTCTCTGTATAATTCCTCTGTGATTTCTGATCTCTGGATTGGTCCAAGCTAGTGTCCAGCCGATGTCATTGCATTGTCTCTCATAAGTCCCTCTGTTCCCTTTGTACTCTTCAACGGGAACCATTGCTCTTGGGTATACACAGTTTTCTAGCAAGAACTTCTCAGGAAGTGTGGAAGGGTCAATTGGAACTGACGGACAACTAATGTTGAAGATCTTGATGATCTTCTGCTTGGAGTATGAGAAAGTCAGAAGTTCGTTTCCGGTCTTAGGATCAACTTGAATTTCAGGATTTGAAGCAGGAATAGGACCTGGCTGAGTAGTATGCAAGCCAACTTTATCAACCAAGACAGTGGATGGGATGTTAGGAACGGATCTAGCTCTATGGAATTTTGAAAGTCTGTCACTATTGTAGTTGTTCTTTGTAATTTTACCACCGTATGTGCTTGACAAAGATAGGTTGGAGCCAACAGAACCTCTCTTCAAGGATCTTGATTGGTCAAACTGGTCAATAGGCTGCTGAAATTGTTGATGTTGATAGTATCGGTGATCGATTGGAGATGACGTTCTTGGTGGAGATGCCAGCGGTGTTAAAACAACCTCACTGTTCATAGATATGCTTGAAATTGGAGCCTTCACATAGGATGGGAATCTATCCTCGTTCGGTGTAGGATACACCGTGAGTTGGATACCTGAATCGACTTTTCTCTCTTCTGATAGATCAGTGGAAATATTTGGGAAGAAGTCAAAGGTTTCACTGTTTTGGAGCACATCTTGTTGTACTATAGTGGAGTCATCTTGGAATGGGTCAACTTGAAATGGTTCGACTTGAAACTGAGGTTGGATCTGATGATGAACAGGCTGCTGAAGTACAGGATATGTCTGGAATTTGTAAGGAAGTTGCTGTTGTTTGACTTGTGGACCATCTAGGTATTCTAATGATGGCTCAGTCTGTAGGATGATAGCCTGGTCGTATGTACTATTGGTGTAGATTGACTGTGGAACCCCCGGGCTCGAGAATTCTTGACTATAGTCAGTGGAGAAATGTGGAGATGATTGAGAATGCAATAGTTGATAGTGGTTCATGATGGTATCGCTAGGTGGGACCTGAAATTGTTGTTGTAGTTGGTCATTGTCATACACCTGTTGCGAGTGCTTGTAGCCAGTGTCGTACCCGTTGGAGTAGTATACGCTCTGCATGGTGGAGAGTGAATAGAGTGAATGAGCTTGAATATATGGCTCGGTGATATGCTCAAGAGATTATGGACACAAAATGATTGCGGTAGAGGACTTTGGTAGTAAAACACCGTAGCACCAACTGAGTAAAGAACGTGTGAGTATCCAGAACGAGGTTATGAACAATAATTTGCAAAACGGCCCGTTTTCTTAGGGGTTCAATTGGTTTAAATATGCTTCCCAAGCTTGAAATTGTAGAATTTTATATAGAGTTGAAAATCTAATTAGGTCTGCCATCTCATAATTCTGCCTTTGCGTTAAAGTTTTAGAAGTATGTAAGAAAAAGGCTAATCATCATCGAAGCGCTTGAAATGTTGCTGCACGAATACATGCATCACACCGAAGTATGCAATGCACCTTATTGCATAATTTTTACCCTATCTAAACTCTCATGCTTAGCAAATCTTAGGACTGATCTGTGGTCTGTAGGTGCGTGGCCTCGAGCGACTGCGACTGACACCTACCACCACAGTGACCCGGGAAACTTAGCAAAGCACAAAGCACGGTGTGTTAGTTCTGGACTGTTGGTGTTTGTCATCTATCAGTTGGCTTATTTGCGAGGGAGCAATTTAAGGCGGACTTGCTCTTTAGATCGAGTCCCTGACTCCGGGTTCCTGTGCCGCTACCAAGACTCTATGAATGCGTTCCTGGTATATGATGATAGGTAAGTCTGTTCAGACATTGTGATTAGTGAGTGGAGCGACTGCGAGCGGGCAGTCGGTACTTCGCTTAGTACTATACTCATCAAGTACTTCACTCACAGGTCCATGATGTTCTTCAGCGTTGTGCCCTAGAATACCCCCTATCGTAGTTACGCAACTCCGTACCCCTCCATAAGTGTCGCCAGCTACACCTTACTAGCCGATTAGTGAGATGCGAATTGCGAATTGCGATATTCCTATCTATAGATCGATACATTAGATGTGTTGCTGGTTTGCAGCTGGCGGGTTCTTGATCCTTCCAGGCCAACCACTCTCTACTCTTTAGGTGATGATCTACCTCCAACCACCCATGATCAAATCTCAGTGGTCTAATCTTCTATCTGATCTCGTTGTGTATCTTGTATGGAGTGTCGTCTGCGCTGTATAGATACTCATCAGCTACAAGACGTCACTTATCACTTATCTTGAGCATTGATCGATCACTATCTTGTACCTTTTTCGATCACATGCCCACACTAATCCATGTCTAAAGGTATCTATATGATTGATAAAGACTTGAATCTCCCAATATGAGCGGTAAATGGCTGAAAAAGGTCATAAATATCAGTTTTCGTCGATCCACCTGACCTCTAAAAAGATTGGAGCTATCTATTTTCGTGGTCATTTTCTCTGCCTAAACAGCAATGCACAGCTACCTGATTTGTGTTAGTGCCAGTATTGTATATGTAGTATGTACCTTGGTCAGTGAAATGCAATCCGACAATCGACACAAAATAGAGAATAGTTCGTCCCGCTTCACACTAGCGAGAGCTTCCACAGTCTGAAGTTCTGAACTCTGAGGTTCATCTTGGCCTTTAGATCTTCATGATGGGATTTCCACCTTCTCGTATGATAGTACTGATTAATCCCCCGAGTCCTTACCGTTTCACATAGCTCGACGGCTGACACACCTATTTCCATCAGTTGACACATCTGTGCAACAACAAACGAAGCAAGGCAGCAGAATTTCGAAGTTTGTGTTGATCGCTTTGTGCTCAATGTTAAATTGGATATTTGAAGGCACACATGTGTGACAAATAACAAGTAAGGGTGACCCTTCACAGTTCAAAGAACTACAAATAAACACATGCTTTGGTAATTACTGACTTCAACATACGGCTGGCGAGCAAAGTCATTGATCAGCTATGTCAATACCAGCTTCAAGCCACAAGTCATAGACAGCCTAAAGTTTGATTGTCGTTCGCTTGATCTTAGTGGACGCTTAAAACTATGCAGAGGCGATCAACAGCTGAAAATTGCTGGTAACAAGTAGAGCCGAGAGGACTAGCTACTAGTAGGTGTGAAGTACGAACCATATTGCAGTATAGCAAACAATCTAGATCTTTGAAAATAGGCTCTATGAAGTTTAGTGAAGTTGAGTACACTGAAATTTAATTAAAGTGCTCAAAGAACCAAAGAACGTACTAGCTCGTGAAATCTGGAGGTGTAAGCTCTAGTCTCCGCTATTCTTCAATATTCAATTACTCTTTGGGTGTGAGGTTTTTTTTGGCCTGAAGTCTGATCTTCGATCTTTTGATCTACAGTTTGAAGTGAGAGTTTCTGTTGCATGATTATGCATTAGCCTGAATTTTAGTGCGTGCTACTGGTTAGCGAGAATTGTAGAGCAGCGTGGACTTTGGACTCAGATTCGAGACCAGGACTCAAGATGAAAGTGTATTGGGCTCAACTGACTCGGCGAAGACCCTCTTTGTTGGTTTTGAAGCTTCGTATATCGACGTTTTAGCTCATTACGTTGGTTCAATGCAATGATGGGCTTGATATTTAACCCTTAACACTGGTGAAGTTCGTTGTCACAACTCACGATTGTGACGACTCACGACTCACGATTGTGACGACTCACGACTCATGGATTACTCTGCTATGTATAAGCAAGTCGCAAGTGCAACAATTGTTTGCATTGGCGTTAAGGACCAAATCCGAATACTGACTACAGCATGCATCTCACTCACCTCTGGACGAGCCTCTTTTTCTGCAAAAGTATAATAAGGATAGAGACTGAGAGTAGAGAGAAGATGATTGTGATAACGAGATGATCGTGGTTACGTGCTGCCTGTTACTCGTTTCTTGTACTTGAACCATACAACAATACCCAGCTTTCTTACTTGTTGATGCAAAGTAACGCCCAAGCTCTCAACATAAGCCCATTGAGTGGAACTTTGTCAGATTGGTGCTACTGTTCCGTACATATGATGATGTGTTATTCTTCTCTCAAACTATCGACAGTTGACTAATTATAATGGAGTCTATAAAGGATACGGGCAATTTGCGTTTAACGAGCTTGATATAGCAGTTTATGACCAAAGAACACGATCAAGTCACTCGGGATCCAATTCTAGTTGAAAGCGGACGGTAACTGAACCTTCACGTGCTTCCGTTCTTGACTGTTGGGCATGCTGGCTTCAAAAACAAGACTTGGTTAAGCAGGTTATGCCGTCAGCTTGTGATGAGGGAGTTCCAACTGCATACCTTATGAACGTTAACCATACGTCTCAGTTGATGCAAGAACTTGTACTGCCTACCATCAACAGTCATGTCAATGGTTTAGCCACATAAGGACGGTAACTTTGCCTGACCATCATACATACTGCTTATTGATAAGCCCACAGACGTGTGAAGTTACTGATACGACCAGTGGCTCAAAAGTCACAAGTTGACAAGATCAAATCATCATTCACCAAGTCACAATGACATCAGTGATTATGTTGGCAAAGACAGTCTGGACACTGGGCTAAGGAGTGCAGACAATTGTGTTAAAGTTGGATGTACGTCCTATCTGCTTTATCATGGCTTCGGCATTGCGAGATTTAGATGTAACACAACATGACTAGTCTATTTATCAACAGCAATCCAGTCTCTTCAATCATGTTTCTTCACCTAATTCGACCAGTACCCTCTAAATGCCTGAAATACGCTCCATGTGTGCACGTAGTAATGTACTAATGTAGTAACAATTCCGCAATTAATTGAATCGGCTAAATGAATGCTGAAGAGTATATGCCCGAAAACGTAGCTTATGCCGTTGTGGATCGTATTTTGGCTAATAGCAAACACATCTTGAGTTGACCATTTAGAACTTATAAATTGCAAGTTGACACTTGACAGCTTCACAGATTGCTAGTACAGTCAGCTACAGCTGAACGTTATACCAATCAGATAAACACTAATGATCCTCTCTCTTTCACTAGAAGAGTTCCTCGGGGAGAATCTATGAATTGTTAAGTTTGGAAGCATCAATTTCAGCAGCAGACGGCCATGAACAGCCAGCAGAAACGGCTCGCGGAATACGGAAAGGACCATCATGTACCAGGCAGACATTATGGCAGTACGCACATGACCTTTTCCACTGTCTACACAATACAAAGCGTTCCCGAAGAATGGTCCATCAAGAACTGCTCGGAACTCGGAAGCGGACTTCGAGCTAATGCGCGTTACTCTGAAGAGTTTCTTCTCTTTAATTTTCACTTGTTGAAGATTGTTATGTATAGACAAAGACAGTGTGCTCAATCGTAATGAGACAGATTTATTGTTGACTGGTGAGGAGCAATTGGGTAGTCATTCTGAAATATACGCAGATGATAGACGATGAGATACTGAAAATCTCGGTTTTGTGACACTCCAAATCGGAAAGCTTGCGTAAACGTCAGCCCGGATTCTGATTCTGAACAGTATATGAATTTCATAATCAAATTGAGACAAACATCTAAATTTCAGTTAGTCCGGTTTATAGAGGAATACCTTCAAGACCAGATATCTTGTGCTTGTTGAGTGATCTCTGCACAATTGACCGCACGGGCTCTAGACATTAGTCCCTTTTCACCATCAAAAACACGCACCACTCGAGAAGGCCTTTATCACCGGTTGACCTTTCTCCCCCTTGCTATTTTTATTCTCGGTTGAGCAGATCCACTATCAAAGAGCAATACAAGCAGAATGTTCGGATCAAGAAGAAGGAGCCGTCCCTCTGAGAGCCAAAACGGTCTTCTTCCTCAAACAGTGAGTTCAACGGCGTAGATGATCCATTAACATCCCATGTTTTGACCAAAATACTAACGTTGTATGTTTCTAGAATCCAGGAAATGTCAATAGCAACGCTTTGGCAGCAGCATCTGCTATCGGAAATGCTTTAAAGACGGGAACACCAATCCCAAGATCCAACAGTCTTCAGAGATCGGGAAGTTTCCAAAGATCAAGCTTCATCGTCCCTAATGGAAGCAGATCAGGAAGTTTGATCGGCCTTCAAACTCCACCTACTCAGTTCCAAGAGAACCCTCAAAACTACAACAGACGCTCACAATCATTGAGCAATGGTCCTAAACCAATATCCAGAAGACCCGAACCAAATCTTGGAGGCAAACCAAGAATGATCAAGAAACATGTCCCGGGACCTTATGGTCTTATCACCATCGAAGTACCAGTTGAAGAAGAACAACCAATAACACAATCCACATCCAAGTTCACTGTTAGAAGATCGAACTCAATCCAGAAAATCGCTAGACCTCCTAAAGTTGCTGCACATAGTGGGGATAATGGAAGTATAAGGTCGTGGAACTCATCAAATTCAAAGAGACCAATTATCGATGATCAGTTGAAAGAGATAGGAGAAGATGAACCATTGAACTTCGAAAGAGTTGACCACTTCAAGGAATTTGAAGCTCCAATCAATGGAGATCTTACATCAATCTCAGAAGAGAAATCTCAAGCTGATGAAGAACTGAATGACCTCAAAGTTAACAAAGACATAGAGGAGGCCGAAGTTCAAAAAGTCATTGTCTCAGAAGAGCTTGAGAGACAAGTTGAGCTCAATGAAAAACGGTCAAGCTATACAGAAAAGAACCCATACATTGACGATGATGAGTCTATTGAACTTCCATCAACTGCTAGATCAACTGAATCATTCCCACCAGCCCAGTCTTCCTACACAACAGAAGAGTCAGAACATGACTCAAAATCAAACAACTTAAGTATGGCTCAACAGCTACGTTCAACCATCCCTGTGTTACACGTTCAACAAGAATCACCAGCTTCGACAGCGCCATCTGGATTAGCTGCTACGTCATCTTACGAGGAAGAAACTGGTAATAGCAGTCTATTTTCTGGAGAACCGACATCTGAAGAAAGAGCAGGAGATGACGAGACAGTCATTCCTGCAAGATCAGACAAAAGATCATCAACTCAGATCAAGTCAGCTCTCAAGAACAAGTCGGCATCAAGTGTTAACCTCCCAGATGCTAAAAATCCTGCCAATGCTGCGTATTTATCTTTGACTACAGCTGAAAACACAAGATTGAATGCGCTTTCATCTGCTTCATCTGCTGCAAGTTCTTCGAGATCAAGAGGACCTCAAAGAAACTCTGTGCAGCCTCAATCTAATGTCACCATGAGAGCTCCACCACAAGGACAGCAACCATTATTGAGACCACCAACTTTAACCCAGAGATCTAACGGTAGTTCTCAACAAAGAAGTAACAGCCCTCAACAAAGACCTGCCTCAACCATTGAAACTCACACACCTAGCATAAGACGTTCTCCTCAAAGACCACAATCTGCTCAAGGATTTAGACCTATTCAACAACAGCAACAGCAACAGCAACCACAACAACCTAGACGTACCAATACTTTGACCAATAAACCAAACCCATACAACCCAAACCACAACCAAAATAACTTCTATAAATCCGCCTCAAATGCAGCAGCAGTGAATGCCACCATAAAGAAGATCGAACCACCAAAACCAGAACGTTCCTCTAGTTTTGAAAGAGAAAGAAATGGAGAGAGTTCTTCCGCTTTCAAGAGAAAATCACTCAGAGATCCATCCTTCAATCCACATCATAACACAGAGTCGAATCTTGGATACTATAGACATCAAGCTCAACAACAACAAAAAATGCAGAACCAACAGCAACAGCAAGTTCACCATCAACAACAACATTCACCTCAACAACACCAACCACAAAACTCAATGGGTTTTAATTCGAGATTCAATGATTCAGATTCAGACCTTGATGTCCCTGTTGGAAATTTTGACAATCATAATACTTTTGCCCCACCCAAAGCACGTATGAATGGAGGACAAAATTTGAGAAAACCAAGAAGTCACTTCACATTGAGAAGTCCAAGCGCTGGTGTGACATCTGAAGCATCTCCAGCCAAATCACTTCCTGTTAGAAACACCAGGTACTTCAGCGAGTCCGATAAGGAACAGCTGTTCAACGAACATAAAAAGGTCGAAGCTGTGAAGGAAGAGAAGAAGAAAGGCTCGTTTGGTGGAAAGCTGAAGAAATTATTCGGAAGATCATCCAAGTAATCAGATCGATCGCATGGTTACTTACTTGGTTGAAAAATACATGGAAACTCACGTTATGACACTCATTCTGTACTCTATATATACACACTCACAGCGTTTCAAACTCGATCAAATCAGAACTATTGGTATTAATACCCTTTCGACCATCATGTTCTAGAGCACTATGTAAAACTCTCAAGTCGTTTGACTTTTCTTCAGCAGGATTGTCACTTGCAACAGGAACATCAGTGAGTGCTTGGACCTCAGCGCCTTCCAATAAGTCCTTATAATCACTTCTGTCATGAGGATCAAAATCATCATCCTCTTCATCTTCAGCGATGGTTTGCGGTTTGGATCTAATGCTTGAGGTATCATTAGGCGTGTTGCCAGGACTATTAGTTCCTCCTGTCGAGTCCATACGACGACGCACTTGACTAGCAACACGTCTACCATCTGCGATCAGACCATCGAACATGTCACGTAGAACTCCACCAGCATTAGTGACGGTAGTTTTTCTATCGAGGTGAATCAGACTCGATAGGGTTTGAGAGAATAACAACTCATATGTCTCATCTGCTAATATCACCATACGGAACGTTGGCAAGTTCAATGTCAGTGGGTGATTTGGGTCTAAAGCAGCGTTGGCTTTCAACTTCTCTGCATCTTTCGTTTCCTCAATCGCTATGAGCTCAGGAACCTCAACCGGTTGAGCATATTCGAATGCTCTTTGAATGAAGTCACTAGCAGCAGATAGGTATCTTTCACCTTGTTCTCTCTTGAAGACTTCTTTATCGAATTCAACGTGGTCTGGCAACACAAACTCACCATTCTCACTCTCTTGTTGTTTCTCGATGACCTTGTCGGCAACGTAAGACTCAATTGACTTCTGTGTTGAACTGTCCAGAACAATACCGTCTTGTAACGTTTTTGTCAAGTATAAGAGACCTTCGGATATCTGTAAGATACCTTCTCTGTCAACTTGATTTGTGTTTTCGGGATCATAAATTTGAAAAAAGTTGGATATGGCCTCCAAGAGATCAACATTAGCAAGCTTGTCCAGCCCAAGGACTACGTCCGTCAATGTCAACTCACATTGACCACTCTTGTCCCAGTTTTTGAAAAGTTTGTGTAAGAAATCATCATCATGATAGTTATAATCAGCATCGGATAAGACCCAATCACAGAATCCACTCAGGAAATCCTTGAAGATCTCAAAGGTCATAGCAGACGATCCGACACCGAGCTCGGCTTTGTTTGTGTTTATGCTCTCATAAAATCTATCGTATATGTTGGACAAATGTTCTGAAGATAAGTTTTGTGTTCTTGGAAGGTTACGGATTTGACTTCTCTTCAAGAAAAGCTCAATGTTTTGAGTGATTTCAGGCTTATGTCTTTGACGTTCTCTGGTGATCAACTCATCTGTTATGGTGGAGAATTCCTTGAAAGCAACAATCAATAACTCTTGAAACTTCGTGAGCTGTCTGAACTTAGGGTCTGGTGAATTTGGATGAGCAGAATCATCAAGCTGTGAGAAATAGTCTTTGATGACTGAAATGAACATACCATCATCATCAATTTCGAGAAGCTCTTCACCATTGATACGTAATATAGCCAAAGCAACCTGAAACAAGGTTTTTGCACCATGAAGAAAGAAAATATCGATGATTCTAAACGCAAAAACCAATGGCATCGAACTCAGAAAGAGCGACAAGAACCAAGGAAGTGAGACAACCGAGAGTTGAATATCATGTTTAGTGATGTGACTCCACAAGATTGGCATTGTTTTCTCAACCAATGATTCAAAGACTTTCTGGTCCAGCAAAGTACCATACATGGTTTTAGAATAATACCCTGGAACGTATTTCTCACACAAGATTGAAAGGGTCCAGAACGCTTGCTCTTCAGTTTGAAAGATAAGAAGTGCAGCTGCAACTATGTTCATAGCCTGACAGTATCCTACATCAGGATTTTTCCATGAGTATGCTGTTAGAACTCTTCTCAGTCTCGTTATACCTTCTTCAGATTGATAAGCTGGATATTCCGGAAGTGATCGATTCAAGTCCTTCTCAATCTCTTCTATAGCTAGCGATTTTTTGCCTTCATTGTCGTCTAGTATCTTCTGATAGATGTTCAATTCTTGAAATCTCAGAAACTGAGCACCTGAAGTTAATTCCCAGATCTCACCTCTCAGTCTATTGGGCAAACCAACTCTCAGCAGTTTATAGAACATCTTTTGACGTGTCAAAGTAAGGTTCCTTCCATATCTTCTGAAGTAATCGTACCACAGTCTCAGCTTGGACTTATCCTTCAATTTTCTTACATCACCAGGATATTTGAAAGTTTGACCCAATCCACCTTCTGGAGCAAGCACATTATCTTTATCAGCACCAGGCTCATTTTTCTTGATTATGAACTCTGAGTAAAGTGTTTCAAGGAATGGATCTAGCTTCTTTGTGTTTGGAATGTTATTCTTTAGTTGGATCTTCAGTTTGTGGGAGAACTCTTCAGCACGGGAACGTATACCGATAAGTTCTATCATCACTTTGATACCGGATTGAGTTAGAATTGAAACAGCAAATACATAGGCTTTGGAAGGTATCCTCTCCACCTTCTTGATAGTAGAAAGATTGAGCGTGAACGTACAACTCTTTCTATCAAAACTGTCTCTGAATACCAAAAAATGCTGTGTCAGATATAGCTTTCCAGAGTAAATCAAATTTGAGTGGCTTGATAGTTGGTTGTCTGAGGAAGTCTTCTTGCTCTCTTTCTTGTCATCCAAAAGCGATACTATTAAAACCTCAGCATTGCTCTCGTCAACGATGTTTTCATTGTCAGGAAGCTTGAACTCTTCCCTGAATTGTTCGTCTTTCGAAGGCTTCTTTGCGCCGGTGGGCTTGTCAAACAGCGACAGCGAAGAGGCTCGCTCTCTCAAAGTATTGAAGAAGGACATTCTTCGCGGTGTAATTAGCCAGTGCAATTGACTCCGGACAGTTGCTGACTGGTTTGATGCTGGCGGTTATTGTTGTTTTGGCTAGAAATCACACAGCTTTTCGAATGGTGTCAAATTCTTGACTGCCCAATCGGGTAACTATCCGAGAATCTTACTACAAACATTAGTCAAAAAAACACGAAGCATTATAAGTTGAGGCAAAAAGTCTACTCGTTAGCAGTACCTGGGGATTCACCACCTACTATTCTCTTGGTCAGGTCCCAGATTGTGTGTCTAGCCTCGACTAGAGGATAGACGATGATCAGACCAAAGGAGAGGAACAACCATATGTACATCACAATGACGTTGAAGGTCAGGAAAGAGGTCGTGAAGATGTAAGTTGGAGCACTTAATGAGATTGGGATGATAAATGCAAAGACAATGACTAGAACAGCTGTCATGATGGTGTACTTCTGGTACTGTTGATGCAGTTGTTTGAAATCTAGTTTTTCCTTCGTTGGTAGACCTAGATCACTGGAGTATTCAGAATCCTCATCATCGTTATCAAGAACTTGCTCCTCAGGCTCTTTGGTTTCACTGCTTTCTTCAAGGGTCTCCTGTGTATGGTGAGATGTCTTAGCCAGGTTATCGGTCAACATGGTTTTGTTTCTAGTTTTGTTAAAATCGAAATTGGCAGGCTTGATTAGAGAAGCCACAACAGAGATGATACCACCTAGAACTAATGCAGCAGCATTACCAGAAAATGAGACCCATGAAGATGATAGATTGGCAACATTGATCTCGTCTTCTAGACCTTTACAAGTAACTAACCAAACAACTAAAGCCAATAACATACCACCAATGGAACCACCAACGGCACCAACAGTGTTGATGTCTTTCCATAAGAAAGACAAAGCAATTGGAAAAACACCAGAAGCGGTTGCAACACCCAAGAAGTTGAATAACCAGCCCATGGAGATACCAATCAAGTGGAAAATGGAAGCTAAAGCTGCTGAGAAGATGAACCAAATAAAGACACCGGCCTTAGCAGCATTAACAACTTGAGTAGGAGTAGCATCTGGTTTCAGATATTTTTTATAGACATCGTATGATAACAAGGTAGAAGATGCGATCAGTTCACCTGACAATGATGAGGTAACGGAAAGGAATACCATCAGCAGAATCAAACAAGAACCAGCTTTACCTAACAAGTATTGAGCGGAGGCAACAGCAGCTAAACCGGCACTAACATCTTCAGCAGTTAAAACTGGAAAATCGTCATAGATAGACATAGCTCTGGCACCTAAACCTAAGGTCAAACCCATTGTCCATGGGATAACGAACCAAGCACATGCAGAATAGAAGTAAGCAGAACTAGTTCTTTTGTTGTCACTAGCAATGGCTCTACTCCAGTAAGCTTGGTCACAGTTAACCAAACCGAAACCGGTGATAACTGATTGAACAGCGAAGATAGCACCATTCTTGGATCTGAAGGTTAGGTAGGAGCCATGGTAGTTATCAGCGATTGGCTCAGTTTTAGCCAATTCGGTCAATAATTCCACCATCTTACCTGGAGAACCGATCTTTGAGTCATCACCAGCGTAGACTTCATAAGCGAAGACCATGATGAAGATCAGTAGAATGAAACTATGAGTGGCATCAGCAATGAATGTAGCACGAAGTCCACCTAAAAACACGTAGATGGCACAAACGAATGGAAGTAACCAGATAGCGGCATAGTAATTTACACCACTGACAGCATTGACAACGGCAGAACCACCTAATAAGATACAGGCAGAAACAATCGAGTTACAGACAAAGGCACACCATAGGAAGGCTAAATGACCAGCAGTACCGTATCTGAAGTAACCCATTTCAGGGAAAGTTGTGACCAAGTTGGCATTGGCTTTGACTTTGGCAGCAATGATTGAAAACACACCGACCTGACATAGCTGTTTGAATTAGTTAGTACGAGCTCATGTTGGACTAAAGATTATTTCTCAACTTACACCTCCAAGAGCTAAAATTTTGTTAGTATGCGCTTAATTTGTGAAAAATGATGGAACACTCACCATAATAGAAACCACCACTAATACCCAAATTGTATGACTGTGTGGCAGACTGTAGCAGAGTCAAGGACCACGTCCATGAAGAGACAATACCACAACAGATCAAACCGAACGAGACGTTTCTGGATGCGGCTGTGAACTCATCCACATTATCAGAATGTGTCTTTGTGTATTTGTTTTGAACCCAGGTGATGGCATTCATTAGTGCGGCAAAGAACACACCTAGACCAATAATGACAGCATAACCTGCTCCTTGTGGTAGATCCGGGATCATATTGTATAGTTGTTAGATAATGAGATGTAAGGATGTCCTCTGTATTGATCCGTTGAGGATATGTGTTTCTACTTATATAAGATGTGATATGTTCATCATGATGTACCGGTACAGGTCTGAAATGACACAAACCATGGCTTCTTTTGATGTAATTTGGAGGGTCTTGGGGCCTCTTGAGTTCCACTAATTTTCCAAGAGACGTCGATTCGCAACAGCTACATTAATCCTATTGTCAGTACCTAGATCGGCTTCGGGTGACTTTATTAATGTGGTTGGTAGAACATAGACCATGAACTGGTCATCATGGTCATTGTGTACTATCTAGACTCAGAACTAGTACCACGTATACACGGCCAGATGTTTGTGGGTGTCTGGAAGAGACCATCAGCCTGACTCCTACTGACTCGCAGGGTGGTAGGCACTACATTCTGAGCCTACAGCACTGACTTCACAAAGACTTCTCTTCACCAGTTGCACCATTTTGAGTCTAGCCTAAAACCGTGGCGTCATCTTGGTGATAATCACAATTCATCGTGAGGTCCACAATGCAGAGTGATCCGATCCGAAAAGACGTTATTTGGCGATGAGCCCAAAAAAAAAAAAAAAAGAAAAAAAAATCGCGTTATGGAAACGAATTTGATGTCAACTATATGCTGTAGTATCACCGGAGAACCGTCTGTGTTTGTTGACAACAGATACAACAATAGAACCGTAGACTCTAGGACTGTATATCAGGTTAAATCTTCGGTCCTCCCTGAAACTATGCACAATATATGCGAGTTGTCGATCATTTTGACCTATATGTTAACTGGTCACTGGATGCAAGTACAAATTACAAGCTGCTACTGCTGAAAAGGTTTCGAGTACTGCCAGAAGGAAATACTCGTGACTCGTGATCACACCGCCATCTGATATAGCATAGATTCTACAGAGTATTCTTAGCACAAAGCAGAATGCTGGCAACTGGGGCTCACTGCGCTCATGTTGTAACTGTGTATTGTGGACTGTTCAAAGCTAACGCACAAGCTGGGAAATTATTATAACTAGTTCTTTCCGACCGCGAATTTTCGGCTGGCTTGGATTATAGAAGAGTAGTGGCTAGTCGATTGTGGGTGACGGTCAAGGAATTTCTGAGCTCAGAGACAGACATACCCAAATGAGCCACCTAAATACTCACGGCCCATTATTGGTTGCACATCAGGTATTCACGAAGATTCCTTGCATGTTCTCTTTAATCTGCTGATGAACTTCCATCATATCATCAAACCCATAACAAGGATAAGCTGCATGGATGATCAAGTCCAACGTTTGTAAGTAATGCTTTCTAAAGAGCTCATTGTGATTCATCTTCACACCACCACTGCTTTCAATCCATGCGTTCGCTAGAGGATAGAAGAACTTGGGAGCCAATTTGGCAAAGTTGTTTGGCTTGGATTGAGGTTTCGGTGAGGTCAACTTCTTGGATATTCGACTTATTGTGCCAGAGCTTATGATTCCATCATCGCCATGTTTGATCTCTTCGATTTTAGGAGGTTGGTTGCCCTCACTGATGTCCTGAACCATTTTTCTCTGTGGTAATTGTCTTGTTGGGAATTCCGTTCTGGGCCTCTCAATAAAATCATCATCAATACCACGAAGCTCTCTTGCTGACAGTGAGATTGAACTCAAAATCACCATTTTCTGCTGTAGCGAGTAATCTCCCACAAACAACAGCTCGATGACCTTCTTAATGACTGTCGGATTCACAATAATCACACTGACAATGGCATTGATCTTCAGTTCTTCAAATTGTGGTTCACTGAACTTGTTTATCAGACCGATCAGGACACTGACCAGCTCCTCGCTATAAAAATCAATTTCCAACTTGAACGTGGCCTTCTGTCTGACCAGCTTGATAGTATGTGATAGTAGAACTGTCACTGATTTGATGTTGTCCTGAGTATAACGTACTATCAGGTCCTTTAAAAAGACGGGTAGCTGCTCATCATCTCTATCAAGTTCACTTTCACCATCATCCGAATCGTCATCACTATCAACAATGGTTTCTTTCTGGACGTTAAGGTCTAGATCTTTGAGACCTTGAATCATGTTCAGCTCACTGAAGTCAATTTTAGAGCTCAGATTTAGTGGTTGAAGGATCTCAACAATGATATCATCATCACTGGAGAAGTTGATCTCATTTTCAGTCATTGCCTTTGCTATCATCATCGTGTAGTCTCTCTTGGTGCTATCGTCAGATTCAAGCCTTGTAGTAATGGCATTCAAAAATACTCTGGTCCTTGACAGTTCAAGTTTTTCTATTGCACCAGTGTAGCTCAGAAGTGTCAACATCTGTCTTGTCAACAGCTTCTGATTACTGAGAGACGTGTCTTTGACGTATTGCTCTAGTCCCCATAGCTTCAACAACCTCTTGATTTGATTTTCTGGTTTATTTATGATGGACGATACACAGTTCTGCAGGAAGTAGTTATCCAATCTTGTGGAACAGTCAACTAAAAGGTCTTCAATACCCTCAAAATGTAATTGGTGCAAAATCTTGCGAGTAATGGACGTGTTTTCAGCATGTGTGAAACTTGATAAGTATGTCAGAAGATGAGAACCAATGAGCTTTTTTTTCTGGAGCTGAGACATCTTTGACATTGTGTTCTGTAGATATGCGAAGTTCTTCACCGTGAAGAATTCGCTGAAGAGAACTGACTTGGAGTCTATAGGGTGTATTGATAGAAATGAGATGAAGAACTCTGGTGATTGTTTGTCCTCTTTGCACAGTTCCACTAATTGCTTCACCAGAAGTCTCAAATATGAGTCCAGATAAAGCTTCCCCTGAAACGTGTTGTATACTTTACTTCCAAAGAACAGTGACTTAACCTGGGAGAGTTCTGTTTTATCAATAGCCATATCCACAATTGAAACCAATAACAATGGATCATGAAGAAGGTCCTCAATTAAAACGAGATATATTTCATTCTTTGTGAGTTTGTACTGACCCAGTAGATTAGTGATCCCAGAGGTTGAGTGGAATAACTTCCGTATTTTCATCCTCAGCATTGGTTTGAGGCTTTGATATATTGGAATGGTGTGTTGAAGGTATGCGATGATGTACTGAAGTCGGTGCTGTATTGAATGCGAGCCACCAAGGTACTCCGAGGTGATTCTGTCTATCTCCTGAACACTTGGGCTGTTCTTGAGTATCTCTAGATCATCTTGAACCGTCATTGAACCCTAAAGAAATGCGGTGTTGTAGAAGCTGATAGTTAATTGTTTTTATTGCTGATTTTTCATGTCAAATTATCATGAACAGAAATTTATTATCTACAGTCTCATACCAAAGTCCCAAAGCGATTAAGAAAAGAGAAGGAATCAGGAAAAAGGACTGTTGCGCAAACTCTGCTTAGACAGTATATAGGGGTTTTGGTTAAGCTTGAAGTATAATTCGTTCTTTTAGTAGGCAAAAAAAGATTCTCCAGGGTGCGAGTCGAACGCACGATCTTCAGATGACTAAGAATACCTTTACAGTCTGACGCCTTAAACCAACTTGGCGACCTAGAGTTTTTTGCACGGGTTTCCCAAAAAATATGTTTTTATCATTGAAAACGGCCAAAACGCCTACAACTGACCCGAGTTTTGCGACCCAAACACAAAGCTTGACAAGGTTGAACAAAGGAGCTCGTGCATATATAGCACAGTAGGACGAGCCTAACCACCTTTCAGATGGGACTGAAACTTGCACGCAGGGTCATGATCTCGAGATCAATCCAGAACTTTCAACTAACACAAGATGAGTCTAATATTATCAAGATCAACCTTGTTGATTAGGTAGATATGTAATCAGGCTCAGCCATTGAAGCCCTCATTATCCGTTCAAATCTACCAAATTCGTCCTTATTCTGCCAGTACTAGCAGATTAACAGGAAAACCCACTGAAGACGGTCTTAGACTAGTAATCCCAATATTAGAGATTGTCAAAAAACATGTAACATCAGCATACTTCTATACTCTCTCTTAACAAAGACAATTCAATCACAAGAGCCGACAACAAAACTCATATGTACCATTGTATACTAGCACTCGAGCTTGGTGACTGACTTATGTGCCATTTAAAGTTGACACAAATGATCAGCTGGTTGAATTATCGCGGTATAGCGTAAAATAATTGAAAACCCCCCAAACAATAGCTGACAGTAGCAAACCACTTTTCAAATCATTGGAAAAGATCTGTTCAGCGCCATTTCATCTCACTGGACGGTCGATTGAATAACTCTATTGAGAATGTCCATCGATGATTTGAAGCCCTCCATCAGTGTCGATGAAGATATTCGTCTGCGGGAAACGAATGGTGTTAAATCTCCACTTGGTGTCACTTTTGCTCCCTTATCTACTCCGTTACACAGACGAAAAGAGACTGCTCTTGTGCTTTGGCACACCATATCAATTCCTGCTTTTGCTGCTATATTCTTCATAACGCTTGCTGTGCCGTTCTTTTGGATCTTTGCTATTCCTTATCTCATCTATCTGTGTATTGATCAGTCTCCAGTGAACGGGAAAGCTACAAAAAGGCGCTCTCCATGGTTCAGACAGCTTACTTGCTGGAAACATTTCTGCAACTACTTTCCTATAAAGCTTTTCAAAACCACCACTCTACAGCCAACATTCACTGAGAAGGAGATCATGGACGACTACTACAATATACCAATTTTGAGCTATTTCTACAAATTCAAAAAAGCACCATATAATAGGGCAGTCCAGACTGGTCCAAGCTACATATTTGGACTCCACCCACATGGTGTGGTGTCATTGAGTGGATTCGGTGCTTTTGGAACAGAAGGTGCAAACTTTTCAAAGATTTTCCCTGGTATACCTGTTTGTTTAATGACACTCTTGAATCCTCTATACATACCATTCAACAGGGAGTATCTTATGGCACTAGGAATAACATCAGCTAACAGACACAATGCTCTCAAAATTTTGAAACAAGGATTCTCCTTGGCCATCGTTGTTGGTGGGGCTCAGGAAGCGCTATTAGCCGGTCCTTGTACTAATGACATAGTGTTGGAAAAACGAAAAGGGTTTATAAAACTAGCTCTAGAAACTGGCAATGTTGGACTTGTTCCATCATACTGTTTTGGAGAGAATGATCTATATGAAGTGATTGCACCAGACTCTCATTCTATCGGCAAGAAGGTGCAGTTCTGGCTCAAAAGAAAGTTCGGTTTCACACTCCCATTTTTCCATGCTAGAGGTGTTTTCAACTATGACTTTGGTCTTCTACCTTACAGAAGACCCGTAACGATAGTCACTGGAAGACCAATAATAGTTCCATATCTCCCGAGCCCAAAAAAAGAAGAGATCGAGAAATATCATAGGCTCTATGTTGATGAGTTGAAAAGAATCTTTGAGGAGTACAAGGGAAAGTTCATCGAAGGAAAATACAAGGCGAAACTCAACATTGTCGAGTGAGGGCTATGTTGATATGTTTACGCTAGATATGTGGATGACCAACCGTCATCGCATGTACGTATATTTACTCTTAAAATATTGATATGACAATAGCTTAGGTGAAGTAGCACTACTCATAACCAAATGTATACTAGAATGAGGAGAACGATGATAAGCACAAGCATAGTGCAGCTGATGTGCAGTGGTAATATAGCTAACACGGTGTGAGATAGTAAGACTGACTTTCGATAGTCAAAGAATAAGAGAAGAGTATTAGTTTGATACAAAATAAGCTGTATTATTTTAAACCTAAACACAGACACAGACACAAATACAAATACAAAATACAAATACAAATACAAACTGATATTCATACCGAATAAGAACACAAAACAAGAACTGATACAATGCAAGGATTGGTATAATGTAGAGGGTCATCAGATTGTCTCTGAAATCACCGGCTGTTCAGAGGCAGAAGTCTCTTTCTTGATGAGAGGAGAAGACTGATCAATGGCTTCCACCTTCACTTTAGGAATTTCTTCATCCACTAACGTTGATGGGCTCGAATCAAGGGTTGTGCTAATCTCTTCGTCCTTCATCAATATAGGCAATGGCGGAGCCTTTGATCTGGAACGAGTGACTCTACTTCTGTCGACGACAAGTTCTTCAGAAGTGGCTTGGGTAACTTTGATTGGCTCGATAATAAATTGAGGAACCATGACACGCCCCAGTTGTATCACTTGGTTAGCCCAACGTTTTATCTCGGTGGATGGAGACTTCAGAGGAGTCCACTTTGGCTTGCAACCTCTGACCAATTCTTTAACGACCTCAGGAGCGGCCCATCCATTCTCCCATTGCTGACTTTGTAGGCCTATAAGATGTGAGAATACACCAGAGCTCAAAGCACCATCAGAATAACCACCCTCCAGTAGTGATAGTAGTACACCATTGGAGTGTTTGTTCGCCAGCCTCACTGTGTCTGATGTGAACTTAGCATAGAATGAAGTTGGAACATGAACCCCGTGCCTTTGCATCGTTTGAACTTCGTATTCTGATGCATCAAATCCGGCACTAATAACAACCATTGCTTTGAAAGGCTTGATGTTCTTGTTTCTTTTTCCATGAGACAAGTTCATCTCAGCTTCATGTTCTTTTTTAGCAGCAGTCAAATATTCATCCGCTTTTTTGAACAGAATCCCATACTTCTCCTGGTAATGAGTGAAAAACTCTTCCTCTTTTCCATATGTTTGTAGATGAACATTCCAGATGTTCAGATCATGTGCCATAATACACGTTGAAGCATTCTTGATATTACTTGGGTATGCATAGCCAAGCTCAGTAGGGTAGGAGTTTATATCATGTAGGGAAAAGTATCCCACCTTGGGGTTATTTGATTCTTCCTTAGGCGCTGAGTCTTGTTCAGGCAAATCATCGTTATATCCTCCTCTCTTCTCACCAAATTCTGGTTGAAAGCCTGCTTTTTGCCAACAAATATCTTGAGTACCATCTCCATGATGTAGATCGATATCCAATATGACAGCATGTGTGACATCTTGTGTGGTAGCAGCATACTCAATAGCTATGTGAGCATTGTTTATCAAACAAAATCCAGATGGCGTACATGGGTGACTATGATGGCCTGGTGGTCTAATTGCAACGAAAGCCCTTCTTGGAGTATCTGTATCTAGTTTGAAGACGTTATCAACAGCTGTCTCAACGGCACCGATGACACCGTTCAATGCATCCAGGGATCCCTTTGTAAGATACATATCACCACTGTCCCATTTGTCAGGAACTTCCAGTTCCTTCTTCTCTAACTTGGCCTCACTCTCTTCACAGAGCTTTTCAATATCAGCAGGCCAGTTTTTCCCATGTATTTTCAGGACATGTGGACTTGTCAAAGGAGACTTCTTCGATGATGCCATCAAGGTATAATGTGCAGGATACATGGACACAGCAGCAGCAATACCGATGGAGCAAGCCAGTAGCCTCTCTGGTCTTTCAACAATGGTGGATATGTAACTCTTGCTAACCCATGACCTACCGAACTGATGTTTTGCTGATAAAGGTGATAAAATGACGAGCGACTTGTTATGGGCCGATACGAACTTGGAGTTGTTGACGATATGTGGGTTGTTTGACAGAAACTTGATGAACTCGCCCTTGAATTCGTCTAAAGTATCTGATTCGTTGTAAACACTCGACTGACCGATATCGAGATTGGAAAATATGGACGACAAATTCTCCGCTTCAGGGGAGGTTGACATTTTTTGGAATGTGAATCTTAAAGGAAGTAGGCTTGAAGGAAGAACACAGTCCGTCTTCAGAGAGATTTCTTATGAATCTTCAAGGTGTAGGTATATGTTTGCTTGTTTGTTTACTTTTTTTACGTTTTCCTTTTGACGCGTAGTCTGCAGCAGAATGTGGCACTGATAAACTTATTACAAGATCGGGAATTATAAGAGCAGCACAATCAGACATATCATTGTATTTGACACAGGTATTTACAATCCTTTTATTAGAGCTCTACACCGTGCACCTCTATCACTTGAATCACCATTCAGACTCACCGGTGGCTTTGGCAAACGCATAGTCTTTCCCGTTGATATTGGCAACACCGTCTTTCAAATTACATTTCCACTTATTCTTCACTCTCAGCACCTTCTCATACAAACAGAGTATGATGTTTCCTTCCCCATCGTCTCCATCCTCATCAGATCCCTGGTCATCCTCGTCAGAATCATCGAGATCGGAGTTGATGGCATCTGAGTCTAGAGAAGCCATGGCTTTCTCTTTCTTCACTTGTTTGTGTTTTTGGAAAGCAGCAGCTATCTCGCCATTAGTATCTTGCACCTCAAGCTCAAAGTTGGCTCCGTTGGAGTTTGCACCTGTGCTTTCCTCTTTGATCAAAGCCATGTTCTGTACTTGTGTTTCGGCCGCCGTCTGTGGAGCCCACGGGAAACTGGCAACTTTGGTTTCAGCCAAATTCTCTCGCCATATGGTTCTTAGGTCCTGCAGTGTCGCCTCATCTATCCCACTGTCCTCGAAATCCTGTCTTGACTCACTGATCACCTCATCAATGATTTGCGCGTATATTGTCGCAGCTTCAACGTTCGACATTGTAGCTTGTAGTTATGTGTTCAATTAGCAGAAAAAATCGACGCAAATTGCCACAGTGTTGGAAATCGATTTCAACAACGACGAGCTGCACAATGATAGAACCAGCTACTAGACAGATTGACCCGTGATCGTTGATTAGTCAGTTTCTTGCTGGTGAGAGATTTTACGCCATTTGGCTTTTATAGTTTTTTCAGGGGCAATCGATAGGGTAACATACTATCACGTGAGTAAACACGTGATAGTATTTCTCCCGGTTGCCATAGAAACTTATCAGTGTTTACATTTTATTTTGTTTTGATTTTTTTGTGTGAGACGTTGTTTGTTTTCCTCCTTCCATAAATCATTTGCACTTCACTTCTACTGAATTTCTTCGAGACTCAAGTCAAGATGGATTTCGCCGACCTGAGAAGCATTGCCGATGCTTCTGAAACTTTCACCCCATTGAAAGCTCACCCAAATTTCGATATTGCTCAAGACCCAGACGATAATGATGATATCGTTAAGATCCCTCATGGATTGACTGCCAAAGTGAACCGTCGCAAGAGTTTCCACCACGAATCACAGAATGAGGGTATATACTCATTGACCCCTAAGAGAGCACCTTTGACAGCTCCTAGACCAAATGCATTGAATTCGAAGCCTATCCCTGCTGGTCTGGAAATGTCAAAGAGATCGTTGATCAATGAATTGAAGTCCTTGAGAGGTGGAAAAGAAAACTCGCCATTGAAAGAGGGGGTTTCCAAAACCCCTGAGTTTGTCTTGAGTCCAACCAAGTTACTCGAAGGCAAACGTCGCTCCTCTGACGTGATTGACTTAGATGACTTCAATGTTTCCAAGCTTCAGAAAGTTGATACTATTGCCGAAGAAGATTTCCAAATCGAGTTTACAAAGTTCGAGGACGAGACTCTTAACTCAAGCTTCAGGGATTCCACAGATGATTCCAGTGTGAGACTTGGTGATGAGAACGATGAAGAACTCTCAAGAATCGAGCCTTTTGGCGAAGTTTATGCTCATGATAGTCCTTCAGCTAATTCGTTTACTTCACAATCTGCCGAGCTTCAAGCTGAATTACAAAGCCATGACGGAGCTGGGGAGGAGGATAAGGGTGATATATTGTTGCAACTAGGTACTTCCCTGGTCGCTCATGACCAATTGAAGCCTTCGACTCCATCTCGCATCACAGAGCCTGTTGCTGTCAGTCCTAACACGGAACAAAATAGTAGAGTCATTGACGAATCTGTTCTATTGCTAGATACAACAAAATCACCAAACCTGGATGATAGCTTTGTGACCGAAAGTCCGTCAACTCAACATAACAATCTGGTTCTGGAACATCCTGGCTCAAGCATCTTGGACCACCTGGATGAATTTGGTCTAAGCCCACAAAAACGTTCCCACCTTTCCACTCCTAACCAAAGACCGTTCTTCACCATTGCTCAGGTTCATGAGATTCAAGATGAGTTCAAGACTGAGGCTGAAAAGTTGGAAGATAGATTGAAGGCAAAGTCCAGCAAGATTTTGGAGTTAAACAACGAAATCAACGAATACAAAAACAGAGTTTTTGAGTTACAAAATACCATAGATACATTGACGCTTCAAAGTAGACAGATGGTCAAAGAAAATGAACTTCTTGTATCTGAACATGGATTATTTCAACATGATATCTCTAAATTGGAATCGTCACTAAAGGACCAAGATGAAAAATTGGTCAAACACAAATTTGTTATTGCAAAGTTTAAAGAAAGGGTCCTTGAGCTCCAAAACACAATCAAGGAGAAAACTGGAAGATACAACACGCTAAACGAGGACTTTGCATCATCTTCTAGGGCTATTGATGCTCTGCATTTCAGAGTGAAAGATTTTGAAGAACAAGCTCAGAGACTGTCAAGTGAACTAAAGACTCAAATGACTAAAAACGAACAACAATCAGAAGTTGAATCCTCTTTAAGACAGGAAGTGGATACTTTGAAGACTCTTATGGATACTTTATCCGAGGAGAAGGCATTACTTGCAGCAGAGCTACACGAAGCAACTCAAAATTTGACGTCGAAAACTGAGATGATTGAGATCTCATCCAAGGAGAACGCAGTGAAAAGAGAATATATTACATCTCTTGAAGCTGGGGTTGCCTCAAAAACTGCTGAAATCAGTTTCATGGAATCTAGATTGATTGAACTGGAATCAGCAATGAACGACGGAGCTATTATGTCTACTAGAGTCGAGGAACAACTTCAACGCCAACTCAAGAACGTCGAGAAAGACTCGTTTCTGAAAAGCGTTGTGATCACCAGTCTTCAAAATGGTATCACCTCATTACATCATACCCTTGGATCACTCAAAGAAGAAGTGTTCAAACAAGATGAAGAGTTGAGACACTTGAGATCTGAATTGACTGAAACCAATGATTTGCTAATTGTGAGAAAAGCTGAAGTCGATGAACTCAACATTGAACTCAGAGAGTCCAGAAATGAAATTGATAACCTCAGAGACACAGTTCAAGCAAAGAATGGTAAAATTGAACATCTGTTAAACATGATAGAACAAAACAATGTGGTGATTCAAAGCTCAAAAGAAAAAATTGAAGAGCTCGACTCTGAGTTGCAAAAGCAGGAAAGCGAACATCTTACTGAACTAGAAGCTTTTCACACAGAAATGAGTAATGTTCAAAGTATGGTGAGCAGCAAGTCTAATGACTTACACAAAATGAAGGAAGCCAGAGATCAACTAGCCAAGGAAAATGACATGCTGAGATACGAGACAGGAAGTTTGAGAGAAGAAGTCCAAGAGTATGAGACAAGGGTCTCCAACCTGAAAATCAAGCTACAAGAAAGCAAGGGCTATGGTCAGGAACTTGAATCACACATGGCTCAGATGAAAGGTGAGAAATCCAACATAGAGCAGGAAACTGACAAGAGATTACAGCAATTGGCCGATGATCTATATATCCAGTACAGTAAGAAGCATGAGCAAAAAGTGCAAGTGTTGAAGAAAGGCTACGAGACCAAATGGCAAAGTAAGGTGACCAGAGCTGAACATGAGAGTGAAAAGCTTAGAAGAGAGATTGAAGGCTTGCAGGCACAACTTGAGAAAGAGAAAGAGGAGAAAAGCAAGATGATAAAGCTATGGGACCAACTCAAAGACGCAGAGGCAGCTGAAGAGCAAAAGTGATCGTTTATACCCTCAGATCATCGTCGAATAAACATGTATGTTATTAGACTCGTAACAATACTTACCTAATCGTATATTTACTTTTTTCGCGAAACGCGTTAATGGAGTGCCAAAAGCCAAAAATTTGGCTGAACCAGCTGAAACGTGAAAAGTGGGAACTGGACAACACCAGATTTGTTTACCTTTCTGTTTGACTTTTTGTCAATTGTGTGCTTCATTTTCATTTACCAGGATCTGTGATCACTCGCTTTTGTTGGTGTGTTGGTGCATTTTGTCTATATCGACTTCATCAACTTTGGTCTTCAACTGACTGGACTTATCGTGTTCTGCACGCGTTTCGACAGTTATCTTCAATTAATGGTCACTAGACTCCTCTGGAGAACTATACAGTACACACAAACATGACGGCAGATAATAGACTGTCGATGAATTCGAGAATCTCCCAGTTCTCGTTCGAGCACAATGACCAACTGATAGCACCTTTTGTCACGACTTTATCAGCAACGTCGAGTGATAGAACACCATCCCCATCCAAGGCTAATAACAGACTGGAGATACTGTTGAAAGAGAACTTGGAACTGAAGAGAAAGGTAGAGCAACAAGCGCAGCTTATATACTCACTGAAAAACGAGATTTACGGCCTACAGCATCCAACACAAACGGTCGACAGGGATAATGCCAGCTCCGATCAACATACACCTTTACCAGCAGAAATCAATGTATCTCCACAAAGAGATATTTATCCAATAGAATTAGCACTTCCTCCAAGATCAACCAACAGAGCGAACAAACCAAGCCCTATATCATTGAGCACCACGGATATATCCACTGGGGAGTCACCTTTCTCCACGATTGAGCCCACGATAGAGCCTGAAATTCTATCAACACCTATCCGTACAACTCCTCAGGTTGATTGGAACGCCACGTTGGAAGCGCTAGATACTTCAGCCCCTGATTCTGATTCTGATTCTGAAGCTGAATTCTGTTTCACCGACAAGCAAGACTTAATCACTGAACAAGTCAATGAACTCTTGGAGCCAGAAAACTCGAACCAAAAAGCTGTGATGAAGCCGGACTCAAAACAGAGTACGCCTTACACGGGTCGTATACAAAACAGCAGCGCGCCATCCTCAACTACTCCTTCTAAATCACAGTCACCAACGAAAAGCTACACACCAATTGAAGGTACCATCACTCCAAGAAGTGAATTTTCCAATTACGATAACAGTCCAACGCGTCTACAACACTCTTCTGAAGAACAACAAAGCGTGAGATCTGGAAACTCTGAACCATACAGTGCGAGTAGCTCAAAAGCCAATCTCATCAGTCCATCGCATTTATCTACACAGAGAATTCCTAACCCATTACCACCAAAACTCATCTCAAAAGTATCTGCACCAACCACACCAACAGCTCAAGGTTTCAACCAGGAGCCAAAATTGCTGGCAAAGGCCAATCTGTACGATCCTTATGGTATCAACTATCAACAGCAATCTGTCAGTCTGGATCCAAGTAATGATGAGTACCCTTATGCCTCACCTTATCAACCCTCCCAACAAGGCACACCTTTGGCTCAAAGACAGACGCCGAAACATGCTAGATTTCCATCAGATGTTCCATTGTTCGTTGAACCTACATCATTATCATCCATTAAGCCTGATGTCGTCACAACCATCTATGGTAACCCATCCAAGAAGTCGGAAGATCCAGTGATAATCTTTTCAGCCAATGACAGAGCCACACAGAAGGAGCTTTGGAGATTCAAGAAAAATCTTTCACAGGTGGTGCTTCTAGATGCTGAGATTAGACCTCTCATTAATTCTTTTTCATTGCCCCCTATTCCTGAGAAATCACTATTTTTAACGAACATCCCGTCGAAGATTGACCTCAGAAGAATGCGAATCAAGGACTACTTCCTGACATTGTTCAGTATACCGAACATCCCAATTGAAGCTGCCTACAAAGTTGCAAGATTCATGTCACTGGACGTTGTGAATCTCATCGATGAGTCAAACACAGATGCTCTGAAAGATGGTTGGCTGTTACGTCGTACAAAAGGTCTTGGAAATAACTGGAAGGCCAGATACTGTGAGATCGATATGAATGGTCCATTTTTGAACGTGTATGACTCTTTGCGTGGATCTCTGGTTGAAATCATCAAGCTGTCTGGATCTCAAGTTGGAAGAGAGATAGAATCAAGTCCATCAAAGGATGACAAATCCTCATACAGACACGCTTTTGCAGTTCTAGAGTCCAAGAAAGGATTGAAGTCGAATCAGTTCACGAAACACATTTTCTGTGCTGAAACAAACGAACTTAGGGACTCATGGGTTGATGTCCTGGTACAATTCACCGAGGACTACCCTAATTCTGATGCTGTAACAGTTTCATCTCAAAGCATTCTTGGCCCAGATTTCAATAAGACACCTCTTCCATCTCCTTCAAGGCATACCCGTGATTCTTCAAAAGGTGGAGAAGAGGAAGCTGATGACTTTACATATAATGAATCCTTGAAGGATGGCAAGAAGAACAAAAAGAGAAGCTTCTTTCCTTTTGGCAAAAAACAAGCGAATAACAACAGCAACAGTCACGATGATGGTGAATCTGTAAGGACTGAACAGGGTGAGGAATCAAATATTGAAAAGAGTTTACAAAACATGAACCTGTCATCCAGTGTTACACATAGAACTATCTTCCAAAATGAGCTAGAAGCTGTGTCCCAATTTTCTAGACACGAATTATTCGGCAGGGAAATTCCAAGTGTTCTTTACAGATGCTTGAAGTTCCTGATTGACAATGATGCCGTTTATGAGGAAGGTATCTTCAGATTAAGTGGATCTTCAGTTTTGATTAGAACATTGAAAGAAAATTTCGACAAGAACCATGATATAGACCTTGACAAACTTGAGCCAAAACCTGACATCAATACAATTGCTGGACTGCTGAAGCTTTGGTTGAGAGAACTACCATCAACCATATTGACCAAGGAATTATATGTCCAGTACAAAAACTACTACAACTCTTCAAATGGTGATGCTAAACAGCTAGCCTATGCTTTCCAGACTCTAACTCAAAGATTGCCTTTAATAAATCAGTCTGTTTTATATGTCTTGTTCAGATTCTTGAATGAGGTGGTACGGAATAAAGACTCGAACAAGATGAATTTGAGAAACCTGTGCATTGTTTTCTCACCTACCTTAAACATCGCCAGTGAGCTTGTTATACCGTTCTTGGTCGACTTCCAGTGTATCTTTGAAGATGGTGAGCCTGTTGGAGAGGCTGATAGAGAAATTTTGGATCTAAAAATTCCTACCTTTTAGCATGTATAAATATTACGACAAGACTAATGGACTAATGAAGAACTCTACAAACCCGTAGGGTGTTTCATGAGAATGTGCATCATAAATGTCTTGAATCCAACTATATAGATGTCGGCTTATTGCAGTTATCGGGGTATGGATCTACTTTTGATTTCCTAGACCTGAACCAACAACCGAGTCAGCAATCAAAGTCTCTGAGCTCACCTGTTTTCTCTTGTTCAGTATGTTTTGTAGGTAGGCTTCACCAGCCTTATAGGATGATCTCACTAGGGGTCCACTTGCACAGTACAAGAAACCCATGCCCAAAGCAACATCTTTCCAATAATCGAATTTTTCTGGCTTGACGTATTCAGCAACTTTCATATGGCGTTTAGTTGGTCTCATGTATTGACCGAAGGTCACAACGTCACAGTCAATGTTTCTTAGTTCTCTCAAAGCGGCCATGATTTGGTCGTCTGTTTCACCAAGACCCAACATCAGGGAGGTTTTTGTGATCAGCTCAGGGTTGGTTTGCTTAGCCGTCTGTAAAACTGCCAAACTTTGACGGAAAGTAGCTCTTCTATCTCTAACATGAGGAGTTAGCTCCTCCACTGTTTCCATGTTATGGGCATACACGTTCAACCCTGATGAGGCTAGAATCTTCACCATTTCTAGGTCACCTCTAAAATCACCACCTAAAACTTCCACTAGAATTTGTGGTGCCTTCTGTTTGATCTTACGGACAGTTTCTGCCAAGTGGTTAGAGCCACCATCAACCAAATCATCACGATCAACAGTGGTCAAAACAACATAACCTAACCCCCATCTTGCAATAGCCTCTGCTGTGTTTTCAGGCTCCATTGGATCTGGAGCAGCAGGTTTTCTATTCGTCTTCACAGAACAGAATCTACAACCTCTGGTACACGTATCACCCAACAGCATGATGGTTGCTGTAGCTTCACTTTTCTTACCACCCCAGCATTCACCGATATTTGGACATTTGGCCTCCTCACAGACGGTGGCTAGCTTTAACTCTCTGACGTCCTGTTTAACTTTATGAAATGATTTCCCCTTTGGAATTGGAACCTTCAGCCAGCTTGGTAGTCTTGCATTAGCATCAGATCTGGCCGCTTCAATAGGATCCACGAAGATTTCAGCAGCTTTCCCACTCACGAAATCATCAAAAGAAGGTCCCTTGGTTAATGCGTCTTTAAACACAGTACGTCTTCTTCTTGGTTTCTTTACGGAATCCATTGGATCTGTGGATAGTGATGATTCCTCATTTGAAAGGGATGCTAGGGTTCTAGTGGTGGTATTGATGATGATGGATTTAGAGCAAAGAGTGCTCTTTATGAGTGTTCTTTGAGACAGAAACATTTGATATTGGTTTTATGATAAACAAAATTGAAGGAAACTGGTACAATTAAGCGTGTAGAGTGAGTCAAACAAGACAGAAATCAGCACAATGATCCACAGCAATCACTTTTTGGATCTGAAATGCTGCCGATTGTACAAAGTAATTTAACCAATGAATCTTTCTTCAAAGTAATTTTTGAGAGAAGTCACCTGACAAGAAGCAAAAATCTCGTGGGAGCGCGGATATCTTGACTCTGTGCAGACCTCTTCTCGTGTTAGAAAAGCGCGGGGTGAATAGGTTGGATTTGACTCCGTCCGGATAGGTCTACTTTATTTAATATAATGGCTCACAATGCGTTTATTGTTCTCTGTTCGACCGTTGAGATCTATCTATATTTGGTGATTGAGGTTCATCTCATGCTGGTAGGATTATCGTCGAAGCTTGTGGATTATAACAAATGATCAATTTCATCACTTTTGAAATTCTCTAGGTCATCTAGACTATCCCACCATTTGAATAGGTAATTCTCACAGATCAGTCTGAACCATGGAGTAAATTTGATAGACTCATCCTTGAACATCTCCTTCAACTCCTGGGCACTGACGTATTTCAGATCTCTAACCTCGTTTGGATTTGGAACCAGTACTGGATTGGCCTTGATAATAAAGATGTAATCAATCTCATGTTCACCCCAAGGACCATTACTTGGAGCCATATAGTGGATTCTGGTCAAGAATTTGAAAGCTTCTAATGGCACATACTTTGGAGCAATCCCTAGTTCTTGATCAAGTTTTCTCTGAGCTGCAACTCTGGCACCATCGACAGATGAAACTAAATCGCCCGGTTGTCCAAGTTCTTCTGGTACAGCTAATGGATGTGAGCAGCATGTATTTGTCCAAAGATCAGCGAAAGTAATCTTCTCAGTAGCTCTTTGTTGTAGCAGCAATTTACCTTCGTCGTTGAAGAGAAACACAGAGAATGCTCTATGCAAAAGGCCTTTGTTGATGTTATCCATTATGTGGCACACTTTCTTCGTACCGGCGCCAACTGGTTTGTCATTATAGTCTAGGACAATACATAGCTCCTCCATCAGCTTGATTTGTTCCTCATCTTGACCTTTGAAGATCTCATCGGACGAGCTAGCGGAACCAGAACTAGTAGCTGAGCCAGTGGTGCTTGCTAATGGGATCACATCAGAGAATTCTCTCAGAATGTCGCTACCGGTGAGTCCTTGGACCAACTGTGAATAGGTGATAGTTTCAGACATTCTTGATGGCGAGTGAGTTCGATATTGAGTATGATTAAACGAAACTGTTAAACGAGTGAATTTCTGAGTCCTTTGATTTCAATATTTGTGAAGTGCAAGAATGATCAGACTAAAAGACGGGAAAGTTCAAACAAATTTATAATAGTACAGTCGAAAATGAGCAGCTTGATCAAAATTGTCTTCGAGGAACGGTTTGTTGATGTTTGAGTTTGACTGTTTAGTGTCGTATTTCTTTTTTTTTAACTGGAAAACGCGAACGTTTCCTAAAAGAGCGTATTTTGTAGAACGCATTCCTTTAAAGCCTGCGTAACTATCAGAACTGATAAGGATTTGTTACACGTGACTTTGGCCTCTTAAGCACGTGATCTCGCCAAAAAATTAGATTGTCGACGATTCGAAGCGATCTTCGAAAAAAGTGAAAAATTGGCCAGCTCACTCAGTTCTTTCTCTCTTCAGCTCGTGATTTTGTTCAGCAATTTGCCTTCAGTAGCCAGTATGTTGCATTTGCCTTGTCGTGTGTGACTTTTGCTTGGTATCGTGCTTTTTACAGGTCTCCCGATTGACTGGGAACAGCTTGATCTGTTCTGATTCGATGATTAGCAGATCTCAGTGCACCAAATACCAAATACCAACCGAAACGTTTCACATCCATTAGATATCAAAATAGATACTAACACTCGTCCATCCAGCACGCCCAACAATGTCCTCTTCTCCTTCAGCTGACGGTTTCTTCGACAGAGAAGACAGAGAATTCCGCGTTCAAAAACGTTTCATCAAGAGACCAGACAACAAAGTTCGTGATGATGCCATTGCCAAAGTTAATGCCGAGATCAAACAAAAAGATACTCAATTGACCGAGATCAACGCCCAATTGAAAAAGGCCACCACTGACCCAAAGACTAATGATGCTCGTAAAACTTTGATCGCTGAACTAGGTGAATTGAAGAAAACTCAAGCTTCTTTGAAAGATAAGCGTAACATCATCAACGCAAAAGTCAAAGAAACTGATGCTTCTTTGAAGAGAAAAGTTAACGAGATTCAAGCCATCACTTCCAAATACCCTTTCAAATCAGCTGATGATATTGACAACAAGATCAAGAGAAGTGAAGATGAAATCTCATCTGGCTCCTTATCTCTAGTTGATGAACGTCGTCTTGTCAAAGAAATTTCACAATTGCGTAAACTACGCAAAGATTTTGCGGGTCTAGACGCTCAACAAAAATCAATTGATGCTGATAAAGCCAAGATTGCTGATTTGAAGAAAGAACTATCTGGTTTGAACTCCAAAGAAGTCTCTGCTAGATTTGAAGCTGTTCAAAAAGAATTGGATGCCTTGAGTTTGTCAAACAAATCAGTTAACGACAAGAGAAACGATCTTTACACCAAACGTAACGCTTTGAACAAAGAAAAAGACGTTCTATACGCTGAACTAAAGAAAATCAGAAGCCAATTCGATGAATCGTTCAAAGCCTTCAAGAAAGCTATGGATGATGAAACAAAAAGAGTTGCTGCTGAAGAAAAGAAATTGAGAGCCGACAAAGAAAAATCTGAACGTAAATCAAGATTAGAAAAGGAATTAGCTGAAGCTTCCAAACCTGCTTTTGAAGAAGAGATTGACACTATTCACACTTTGTTGAACTACTTCGACCCATCTTACGTCAAACCAACCAAGACCGTCGAGTTCAACAAGTCAGCATTCACTGCCACTAAAACTGGTAGAACTGTTGCTGCTCTTGATGATTTCGAAGTTATTAAGAAAGATGAAACTGCTTTCTTCGCCGGTTCAAACCAATCCAAGAACGGTGGTGCCAAAAAAACCAAAAAAGCTGGTAAAAAATTCACTTTGGACCCAGAAGTTATCGCCTCATTAGGTGATTTATCAGTTCCTCTACCATTATCCAAAGATGACGTCCCAGCTATTACCACCTCTCTACAATCCAAATTGGAAGAATTTCAATCCTCTCAAGAGGAAACCACCAAGAAAAACGTTGAAGCTGCCAAAGCTAAGATCGCCAAACTAGAAGCTGACTGGGCCAAACAAGATGCCAAAGAAGCAAAAGAAGCCGAAGAAGCTGCTGCCAAAGCCGATGCCAAAGTCGAAACTACTGAAGAAGTCAAAGCTGACGAAGAATAGATCATTTAGAGACACTTCAATTACTATTATGCACATGGACCATCTGGTTCACTGCTGAAGGATGGGCCCCTTTCTGTTTTCACTATTCATCGAATGATTAGAATAGAAAATACACATCGAAAATTACAACCCTAGTGTTTCTTGAGACGTAGATGAATCTTTGTTTCTCTGGTACGACTTGGATGGCGCATAGGTCGAGACGATGGTAAGCATTTACTAGCGACATAGATATAAACTGATTTATTAACAGGAGACCTCACATAATGAACTTCAGATTAACATCAATAGGATGAGAGGAACTTAATTGAGGTTTCTGTGAGTACTTTCCTTGCAAAGCACCCCTCATATTATTCAATAATGAAATATAACTCTGGTTCGAATTGGACGCCATAACATTGATGAAAGCATACGACATAGCACCAGTAGCCATACCGTATTCTGTTGTATCGGCACTGGTCTGTGTATCTTTGGAACCAGAAAGCATGATAACATCCGCAGGTGAGAAGTTCCTTTGGATTTGCTGCTGTCTGTTGGAGTCACCTTTCGTGACTCTACTGAACGCACTACCTAGTGATGACACAACACCAGATATGTTACCTGTAGCATAACTCATGATAGCATTAACACCGTTCATGCCGACATCTTTCAACATGTTTGGCTCTTTGATCACACCTTTCGTGGAGTATAAGTATGGCAGATCCATTGCAGTACCGCTATGACAACTATCAAAGAAGGCAGTCAATCTTGCACCACTAGGTAATGGGCGGACCAAAAGTTCATGAATCACATTATCGATGATTGAGCCTGCAGTCTGGAAATCAACGGGGTAGATACAAGAATCATAACCAGAATCCTCCTCGCCAGTTCGATCTTTTTCTAAACCACCATGTCCTGAATAATGGAATACCAAAGAGTCATTAGGTCTAGCTTGTGAGACCAACCATTGCATAGCTCTGATGATATTCGCCTTGGTTGGAATTTTGACCATTTCACGCTGATCATCTGTTAGCATCACAATATCTTCACTTTTGTAGCCGAATCTATCGATCAGAAAGTTGCGCATAGCATTTGCATCATTTATACATCCTCTCAATTGTGATTTTGTGCCAGTGTAGTTGATTCCGATCAAAAGTGCTTTCCTTTGACCGGTACATTGAGAGTACTGATAGTTCATACCATGGTCATATTGACCTTGTGATGGGGGACGGGCAGCTTGTCCTCTTTGATAGTTCTGGTTTTGTGGTGGTGCGATACTTGGTCTCTGGTATTGTTGGTCGTACTGCTGGCCATTCTGTTGGATATACTGTCCCTGGGGGCGTGGAGGTGGGCCAGGAGGAGCGCCCCATCTACCCGGCTGTTGCTGCAGCTGGCCTTGATTGCCATACGAGTTTCTTCCTTGTCCAGGGTACATTATTACTGTGTTGGTGGTGTGTCTCGTGGATTGAGATGGAGTAGTGAAATTCGGAATTTTATCATCATTCATGTAATAGCTAGCTGTTACCTTGTGATCGCGAAACTGTCATTAATCTGATCAGCACTGCCATCTGCATTACACCTGGTGTACGGATGTTCAGATTCACGGCTGGGGGTCGTTGTTGGATCGCGAAAACATGGATCGAGGAGGGAAAGACACCGGGGTTTTTTGTAGGAGCCAATAAAATGGAGTACAGAGCAATTGAACAGGTGGTAGTTTGCAGGGACATTGTAGCGGGGCGTAGAGTACCCGATGGGGTGTTCATATACTGAATATGAGGAGCGCTCGTGACGGGAACTCCAAATAACGGGTTTTTTTAGACCGTCGAAAACCATCCAAAAACCCGTTAAACGGTAGTTTAGGTGTGAAAACGGCGATAAATACGCATAAACATTTCAGTACAGTGAACTTACTAGTGGCCTGTGCCGAGCGGTCGCGAAAACAGAGCGAGAAACCGCGTAGTTATTGAGGTACAGGCGAATAACGCCCAGATCGAAAGCGTTCGCGAATACCCTTATTTCAGACTTTTTCACTGGATTGGAAATTTTTGAAATTTTTGAAAAACTGAATCAAGGCAGAGAAAAACCCGGTTTTTCATCGGGTTTCGTTGTTGGATCGCGAAAACATGGATCGAGGAGGGAAAGACACCGGGGTTTTTTGTAGGAGCCAATAAAATGGAGTACAGAGCAATTGAACAGGTGGTAGTTTGCAGGGACATTGTAGCGGGGCGTAGAGTACCCGATGGGGTGTTCATATACTGAATATGAGGAGCGCTCGTGACGGGAACGCCAAATAACGGGTTTTTTTAGACCGTCGAAAACCATCCAAAAACCCGTTAAACGGTAGTTTAGGTGTGAAAACGGCGATAAATACGCATAAACATTTCAGTACAGTGAACTTACTAGTGGCCTGTGCCGAGCGGTCGCGAAAACAGAGCGAGAAACCGCGTAGTTATTGAGGTACAGGCGAATAACGCCCAGATCGAAAGCGTTCGCGAATACCCTTATTTCAGACTTTTTCACTGGATTGGAAATTTTTGAAATTTTTGAAAAACTGAATCAAGGCAGAGAAAAACCCGGTTTTTCATCGGGTTTCGTTGTTGGATCGCGAAAACATGGATCGAGGAGGGAAAGACACCGGGGTTTTTTGTAGGAGCCAATAAAATGGAGTACAGAGCAATTGAACAGGTGGTAGTTTGCAGGGACATTGTAGCGGGGCGTAGAGTACCCGATGGGGTGTTCATATACTGAATATGAGGAGCGCTCGTGACGGGAACGCCAAATAACGGGTTTTTTTAGACCGTCGAAAACCATCCAAAAACCCGTTAAACGGTAGTTTAGGTGTGAAAACGGCGATAAATACGCATAAACATTTCAGTACAGTGAACTTACTAGTGGCCTGTGCCGAGCGGTCGCGAAAACAGAGCGAGAAACCGCGTAGTTATTGAGGTACAGGCGAATAACGCCCAGATCGAAAGCGTTCGCGAATACCCTTATTTCAGACTTTTTCACTGGATTGGAAATTTTTGAAATTTTTGAAAAACTGAATCAAGGCAGAGAAAAACCCGGTTTTTCATCGGGTTTCGTTGTTGGATCGCGAAAACATGGATCGAGGAGGGAAAGACACCGGGGTTTTTTGTAGGAGCCAATAAAATGGAGTACAGAGCAATTGAACAGGTGGTAGTTTGCAGGGACATTGTAGCGGGGCGTAGAGTACCCGATGGGGTGTTCATATACTGAATATGAGGAGCGCTCGTGACGGGAACGCCAAATAACGGGTTTTTTTAGACCGTCGAAAACCATCCAAAAACCCGTTAAACGGTAGTTTAGGTGTGAAAACGGCGATAAATACGCATAAACATTTCAGTACAGTGAACTTACTAGTGGCCTGTGCCGAGCGGTCGCGAAAACAGAGCGAGAAACCGCGTAGTTATTGAGGTACAGGCGAATAACGCCCAGATCGAAAGCGTTCGCGAATACCCTTATTTCAGACTTTTTCACTGGATTGGAAATTTTTGAAATTTTTGAAAAACTGAATCAAGGCAGAGAAAAACCCGGTTTTTCATCGGGTTTCGTTGTTGGATCGCGAAAACATGGATCGAGGAGGGAAAGACACCGGGGTTTTTTGTAGGAGCCAATAAAATGGAGTACAGAGCAATTGAACAGGTGGTAGTTTGCAGGGACATTGTAGCGGGGCGTAGAGTACCCGATGGGGTGTTCATATACTGAATATGAGGAGCGCTCGTGACGGGAACGCCAAATAACGGGTTTTTTTAGACCGTCGAAAACCATCCAAAAACCCGTTAAACGGTAGTTTAGGTGTGAAAACGGCGATAAATACGCATAAACATTTCAGTACAGTGAACTTACTAGTGGCCTGTGCCGAGCGGTCGCGAAAACAGAGCGAGAAACCGCGTAGTTATTGAGGTACAGGCGAATAACGCCCAGATCGAAAGCGTTCGCGAATACCCTTATTTCAGACTTTTTCACTGGATTGGAAATTTTTGAAATTTTTGAAAAACTGGATCAAGGCAGAGAAAAACCCGGTTTTTCATCGGGTTTCGTTGTTGGATCGCGAAAACATGGATCGAGGAGGGAAAGACGGTTTTTTGTAGGAGCCAATAAAATGGAGTACAGAACTTACTCGTGGCCAGTGTTGATTAATACATAGCGATTCTCATCTTCTTCTTGCAAAAGTATACGTCGTTCCCCACTCTACTCTGAGCTCTGTTTCATTGTCCCATCCAAATTTTGTTTTTAGCTCCTCAACAAAGAGTTGAACCACGTCCTTCGAAGCAGATGTATGGCTTTTCTTCCATGAATGATATGCACTCCAGCTACTTAGATACTCCTTGAACTTTATTAAGGTGTATTTGTGATCATGTAAGTAGTATGCTGTCTTCTTTGACTTTCCAGGGTAGTAGTCATGCTTTTCAACATCTGTGAAGTACTCATCTGGGATCTCAACATCATCAAAGAAGTGTCTCAAAGTCTCCTTCCCTGCCTTCCATTCTGGACCCATGTAACGTGGGTCTTCAAATACGTACTTCTCATAGATCTCATCAGCTTCTGGGAAATCTAGAAACCTTGGCTCTATATAACCCCAGTAGGCCAGAGTTCCACCAGACCTTAGAACCCTAGCTGCTTCTTCAAAGAACTCACCATGATGGATCCAATGTAGTGACTCCGCGCTCGTGATCAAATCAATTGAATTGCCCATTGGTGCGACTCGAGTCAGGTCTTCAGCAGAGGAAACTAGGAAGCTGATTTTATCGGCTAGTCCTGGTGTTATTGAGTCAATACCCGGCTGTATCATAACTTGAGACGGATCCGTGGCTATGACCTTATCAATGTATCCAAGAAGGGGAAATGAAGCTGTTCCAGGCCCGCAGCCTACATCTAGAGCAGTCGATGTTGATCCTCGGTGGTATTTGAAAATGGCTTCATATAGCGAAGTAGGATAACCAGGCCTATTCACTTTATAGTTATGTGAGTCATAATCTTTCTCAGCGTATGTAGACATGACTGATCAACTCTGATTTGCCATAGAGCTTGAGTTGAAGAGGAGATTACAATTTTCCTCATAGTAAGTACGATAAACTAGTTCTTTAATCCTTGACTGAGTATGGACTAGGGGAACAGCTGCGGTGAGGGTCCGGCGCAGGCGTCTTATTTCGATTGGGTTGCTTACTCCCTTGGTGCGCGAATTGTTTCGCTCCCAGATAGAAGTGCCCTGATTTGACATTTTTTGCTAGTAAACCTAGTCGAAAAGTGTCCCAATATTGAACATGTTTTTCTAGCGCTTATACTTTATTCCGTAACTGAAAAGTCCACATATCTCTATAGCAGTTTATTTTTCCAATTGCACCCTTATGTAGTCCAAAAGATGTGTTTTTAAAATAAATAAAATATTAGTTCGTCATTTTGAACTTAAACTGAGGAGATTGAGACCACTATTATTTTATCTTGAAATTTCGAAAATCTGAAACTGCCATTGTGCTCCATATGGACATGACATTAGAATTGACACAAGTTTTCAAGCGGTATTCTATCAACGGAAACCGGTATTATTAGTAGTTTCAGTACTGTGTTTTGATTGAAATGATTTAACCGGATCATTCAACCGATTCCCTGATTTGTAAAAAAACAGAATGGCAAAAACGAAATTAAGTTCGAGGGCTACTTATACGCAGGCAGAACATACAGATTATAATGAGCAAGAAGATCTTATTCTTACACGGATATGCTCAGTCAGCCAACATTTTCTCCGGAAAAACTGGCGGTTTGAGAAAGAGTCTCGTAAAACAAGGTTACGAAACGATATACATCCAAGCTCCGCTGAGACTCACAGAGGAAAACTTACACTCATCGTCTTCAACCGAAGTGGATCTATATGGCTGGTGGGGATTTGGACTTCCAGATTTTGATGCCTCTGAAGCTGTCAGTGTCGTTTTGGAAGAAGTGAAGAAACACCCTGAAGGTTCGATCGAAGGTATAATAGGGTTCAGCCAGGGTGGTGGTTTGAGTGGTCTATTGGCTTCAAGGTACGAAGAACTAATTCCAAGTCTGAAATTTGCGGTGTTCTTCAGTGGGTTCAGACTGAAACCTCAAAGATATGACCAGTACTATGAGAAGAAGATCCGCCTGCCAACCTTGCATGTGATTGGTGAACTAGATACTGTTGTTGATGAGAGTCGTTGTATTAGTTTATATGATGCATCTGAAGATTCCAAAAAGACCTTACTGAAGCATCAGGGTGGGCATTTCGTGCCTAATAGCAAAGACTTCGTTTCGAAGGTGATTAACTGGATTTCTAGTAATACTCAAGAAGAGAATCTAAAGAAAGACGAGATAGAAGATGATGATCTATTCGACATGATTGATAACATAGGAAAGGCTTGAGAATAGAATTACTTATAGACTACAGAAATAGACGCAATTTGATTTAACGAAAGAAAAAATGTATATGCACTTGAATGGAGCTTTTTTCCAGAAAAGAAGGGGTATGGTATAAACAGTCAGATATCAACAGGGTCTAAAATCTAGTTTGACAAGCATGACTGGAACATGAAAGATGAGTAGTAAAAAAGACGAACAAAAATAAGGATTATGGATCGCTCTTGATAACTTAAGATGTGAAATCACAAGACAAGGAGTATTTTAAGTTGTATTCACCATCCCAGATACCCCAGTGTTTTTCAACATCAGAAGTACCAGAGGTGTCAGGTTTCCATTCTTCGTCGAATGCTTCAAAAGCAATGACATTGACACCCCATCCTCTCATAGCACAAACAGCATCTTTCCAGAAAGCTTCAGCATTTTCGATATCTGGGTGAGAGTTTTCGAAGGCAGTACCTTCTGTTGGCCAACCAGTTTCACCAACCCAGAAGGTGATATCAGTTTCACCTTTGGTGGTTTGAATGACTTGTAAAGCTTGCATGATATCATCAAAGAATGAATACGAAGCGTTGGCCATGGTTTGTCCTTGCCAGTATGAGAAAGCGTTGGCAAACACAACATCAGCAGCAACAATGGCATCATGGGAAGCACCATCGACAATAACGTTCCATGAATCAACAAAACCAACAGCGGTACCAGAGTATGATTGACCGTCAGAATCCTCGATATCAGCGATCAGGTCACGGACAGAGTTGATACGGTCAGCTAATTCGGAGGCAGTCATATCAGCACGGTACAAAGCTTCAGAACCGACAGTTATCAGTTCAACGGTAGATTTCTTGATTGCAGGTAAGTAGGTTTGTAGGGCAGCCTTTTCTTCTTCGAAATGGGCATCATCATTTGGCCAGACACCAACGAATAGGGTGAAACCAGCCTCTTCAGCGACTGGACCCAAGATCTCTAAAGTGTTACAATCAGAAGCAGCGTAGACTCTGACTTTGGAGGTGTAAGGACTTAAAATGGCAAGCTCAGTTTTGTATTCCTCGGCAGTTTTACAACCACCACTGTTGTCTTGGACACCCAAGTTGAAGGCAAGCTGTTTGTATTGTTAGCATCACAAATTCCAATGTCAAGCATGTTTACACCAGGTACAAAGACAACCCAGGTAAACAGACAGCCAGAACAACACAAGACTTACTTGGCCGATGGCCTGAGCTTGGGAGATAGCGGAGGCAAGAGCGACAAGACCGGAGATGAAACGCATTTTGATTAGTTTCTCAAGTGATTTGACGGTTTGAGAAGGAAAGACAAAAGGAAGTGTTTTGAATTTTCAACAGCTTTTCTTTTGGTTACAAAAATGAAAACATCAGTCCAATGTTTTCTGCAAGTGCCAAAAATAAACAAAAACCGCGACAATTTGCGAAACAGATCTGGAGATTCCGCGAATCTAGCCGCAGAAAATAGTGCATGTTGTCATAGTAACAAGAAACGGCGCTATAAATAGCAGTGCGCCAAAACGACCAGATTCCAGATTCGGTTCCAGATTCAGATCAGAATTTGATCTCGCCAAATCAGTGTTTCGCAAAAGTTCGCAAATGACGTAAACGGCGGAATAAGAACAATAAAATACACTACGCTTATAAGCAAGTCACTGCTAAATGAACTGTCTATTGTAGCCTAAGCCCATTTACCCAGCACAGACATCAGGAGCATACCACAGACGAAAGCTGCCAAGGCAATCGTAGTCTTCAGTGGCCCTTCTCTGGCCAATGATCCAAACAACCAATCGTTGGCCCACATCTCAACAACACCGGTCCAGATCAGCACACCTGCTGAAAAGGAATCGAGTGTTCCTAGCGCAATAAGCGTGCTCTTGTCACTTCCATTGAACTTGGACAAGACACCAATACCAATAGCCATGCCGATTGGCGTCGTTACGGCAAAGACGACAGCCATGAGGAGTTTCAGCATCGATGATGTTGTTTTCAACTCTGCGATTCGTGAACCTAACGCTAGACCTTCGAATATTTGATGGAACAAGATGACCACAAACAATGTAATGAAGAACGAGTCTCCTGCAACAACTAGAGTGATACCGATTAGGATTGAGTGGAAGATGAAACCAGCTTCCATAACCAGCACAGAAAGTTTATCATCAGGAATCAACAACCCGTGACCGTGATGATTATGTTCGGATTGATTCTCAGTATCACAAGCAACAGCAGTTGGTTCGACCACCTTATCATTAGTAGCAGAGCTATCTTCCACAGACTCATCTTCTTGTTTGACTTTTGTATTAGCCAAGGCATGATGTCTCCAGCCTATCAATCTCTTTCCAACATATTCGATCAGGAACGCCAAGAACATACCAGCCATAGTGATGGCAGTACCAGTAGCCTCGTATGACAGTTCACCTAGGCATTCGTTACTCCACATTAGACTGGCATGAGTAATCAAATGAACGAAGGCTGTAGCAATAACGACACCGGTACCAAATTGCTTGATAATGACAAAGATGATCCCATTAGTTGATATTTTGAAGACTTTATTCACAAATATAGGTCCATATGCTCCAATAAGAGTTGTGAAGAACATGGCAAATAATAGACCAATTCTTAAAGGAACGTTATAATCACGATCTGTTTTTTCACAAGTCGCTTCTTCATCACCACCAACACAGTGCTCAACACCAGCATGGAAATGACAACTCTCTCCTGAACTTGAGGACGTGGTACTGTCAGACGCCTCCAAAACAAACTGAACTTCTTCACCTTGTGCATCGACACAGTATGTTTCAGCTGCGTCATGAGCATGACAATCAGTATAACTGGAATACCCGCTCTCTGATTTGGTAGCAGCACCGATAACGATTCCTTCAGAGCCATTACCATCAATACAATGCTGTGTAATACCATCGTAATGACAGTCAGTGATGGCAGTTGTTTGACCAGTGACTGATGTGACTGAAGCAGAGGTGGAACTTGTTACACCACGAGTTCTTGTTATCGTATGAACATTGCCTGACGTTGCTTGTGGATAGACTGTGATAGATACCTCAGCAGACCTAACAGCGGGAGCAGTAGAGGCCAGGATCAAGACCAGATATATCCAGTTCATAGTCTTAATTATATTGTTCTTTGATGATAGTTATGGGCCAGACAAAACAAACAGCAGACGCAGATATATATAAGTTTGAAACACACCGGGTTGCAAATAGTTGAGGAGCAGAAGTGAGTTGTTTTATTCGACTGCTAGATATACAGCACATTTTGCAATTCTCTTTTGGCGATGCAGTGTCATCGCAATTTGTATCTTGCCAAGTACAAATTTAAGCACCTTCATAGTTACGAGGCATCTTCCATAGTACTCACAAACTCCACAACCACAAGCATATTCTAAGAGACGACTGCACTTCAAACAGAGGGGAGAGCTGGTACGTTGAACATAACGTAGCTGGACCCTTTCTTGGTTGAAAACAGGAGATCTCTTTGAGTAGTGACACTCTGAAGTGGACCCTGAACGGTTAACGTTTAATTTTTCATGTCACTTAAATTCCGAGAAAACCGCATCTTGAGGAACCCTTGTAGTTACGCATTGGCATGGAAAAAATTCCGACGTGAAGACTGGAGACCCATAATTCTCACAAGAACCTCGAAAGATCTGCTAACCAGGAAGAAACATCGCACTCAGAGCCAATGGACATTGACGAATTTGCAAGAAAGCTCACTGTCATGTCAACAAGCTGGCCAAACAACAGGAAAGGTAACCATACTGGCAGCCTTGTTCAAAGATTTTGAGATAACTACCTTGGTACACAGATTAATCTCCAAAGATACTGTCATTTAACCCATGCGGTATCTCGCCAAGGATCTATATCTTCCCAATGCTACGGTTTGCTGCCTCGAGGAGTACAATAATGACCAAATGAAAGTGGTTAATGCAGGAGACCCTTCACACCCGGCGCACTATTCCTGTATAAGAATGGACAGGTATCTTCAATCCTGCGCTTCTATTTCCAGCCTATTTCCAGCATAGTCTACCAGCACACAATCATAGACAATGAAGGTCTCACCAACACTTATTCTATCACTATCTGCCTTGGTATCTGCCCAATCTTCCTCCCAGTCCGAGGAAGTAACAACTACAGTTTGGGTCGAAGCCACTGACGAAGTTTATGATTGGAGTGCAAATTGGAACACAGACATCCAGATACACTCATCTTGTAACAGAACTCAGTTCAACCAGATCAACAAAGCATGGCAAGAAACCAAAGAGCTAGCTGCTCATGCTAGAGACCACACATCTAGATTTGGTAACTCTTCTGAGTTTTATAAGAGATATTTTGGTGATGCACCAACTGGTGAGGTAATCGGATGGTACGACAACATTGTGAATCAGGATAAGACCGGTGTTCTATTTAGATGTGATGACATTGATGGAAACTGTAAGCAAGACGGCTGGGCCGGTCACTGGAGAGGTGAAAATGGAACTGATGAAACTGTGATTTGTGACTTGAGTTACACATCCAGAAGATACCTTTCACAAATGTGTTCTCAAGGTTACACTGTCTCCGAAAGTGCAAACAATCTTTTCTGGGCCAGTGACATTCTTCATAGAGTCTGGCACACGGATATCGTTGGTCAACTAACCATTGACCATTTCGCTGATACCTATGACGAATGCTTGGAGCTAGCTGAAACAAACCCTGAAGAGGCTGTAAGAAACACTGCTTCTCTTAGATACTTTGCTCTAGATGTCTATGCCTATGACATTGCTGATCCAGGTGTTGGATGCTCTGGTGAGCACGAGCATGATCATGATAGTGAAAGTGAAACAGCTTCTGCCTCTACTTCTGAAGGAGCTACTACTTCAACCACCGCTGGTACCGAATGTCACACACATTCTGACGGTGAAGTCCATTGTTCTTAGTTATTCGAAATTATGCTACATTCATCTCATCACTAGCTTCAAAGAAACGGTGGAAGTTCCCTTCACCGTGCTTTAGACGTAGAACATTTCGATCAGTGAACACAACTCTATCAACCACGAATTGCAAGAGACGTATGATCTAATTATGAACTAAAAAGGAATTCAGTAATGATCTTCAGTATTTCGCAAGGGCCACAGACATTTCATCATAAAACCGACTACACCCGATATTCGGATCAGAGGCTCATAACTCTGCCAAAAGATTTGGTCACCAAAATCAACATTTTTTTTTGTTGGGCCGTTTTTCCTTTGTAAAACATGGTTAGCGCAGCACAGATTCAAACAAAATGTGCCACTTTCCTTTGTTAAAGCCAATGAGCTGTGCAGGCTATAAAAATAAAACGTCTTGCTGTTTTTCACCTTTTATTGTAAATTGGAAGTAATCTCATCAACTTGTTCGAACATGTCTGAAGGTTTAGAGAAGGTCGACGTGCTAGAAGCCAACATCATTGCTGCCGGTACAAACAAGAAGGTCAGAAGAATCGTCAATGGGTTCGGTTCCTTGATGGGTTCCAAGGAGATCACCCAACCTGTCTTTGAAGAAGACTCGATGAGTGATATGCTTGCTAAAGACAAGGCTGAAAAGGCCAAGTATTCGAAGATAAAACATATCTCCGAACAACCATGGACCGTAAACAACTGGCACACACATATCAACTGGTTGAACGTGCTGCTTGTCGTTGGTGTCCCATTAGCTGGTCTATTGACAGCTTTCAAAACTCCATTGAAGCTTGGTACCGCATTGACTGCTATCTTGTTATATGCTTTCTCAGGTTTGTCTATCACTGGTGGTTACCATAGATTATGGTCTCACAAAGCTTACGATGCCAAATTACCAATGAGATTGTTCTTTGCCCTTTTTGGTGCTGCTGCTATTGAAGGTTCTATCAAATGGTGGGGCCACTCTCACAGAATCCATCACAGATACACAGATACCCCAAGAGATCCATATGATGCCAGAAGAGGTTTCTGGTACAGTCATCTAGGGTGGATGTTGGTCAAACCAAACCCAAAATACAAAGCCAGAGCTGATATCTCTGATTTAATTGATGATTGGGTTGTTAGAGTCCAACACAGACATTATTTATTGATCATGCTGGTTATGTCATTTGTTTTCCCAACCTTGCTATGTGGTTATTTATTCAACGATTACTGGGGTGGTTTCATCTATGCTGGTATCTTAAGAGCTACTGTTGTTCAACAAGCCACTTTCTGTGTCAACTCTTTGGCCCATTGGATTGGTGTTCAACCATTCGATGATAAGAGAACACCAAGAGATCATTTCGTTACTGCTTTGGTCACTTTTGGTGAAGGTTACCACAATTTCCATCATGAATTCCCATCTGATTACAGAAACGCCATTAAATGGTACCAATATGATCCAACCAAAGTCATCATTCTATTGGCTTCCAAGATTGGTTTAGCTTACAACTTGAAAACATTCTCACAAAACGCCATTGAACAAGGTTTAGTTCAACAGCAACAAAAGAAGTTGGATGCTATGAGATCTAAGTTGAACTGGGGTACTCCATTAACCAACTTGCCAATTTGGGACAAGGATGAATTCTTGGAGAAGAACAAAGACCGTTCAGGTCTAGTGATTATCAACGGTATTGTGCATGATGTTTCTGGTTATATCAGTGAGCATCCAGGTGGTGAACCATTGCTAATGACTGCTCTTGGTAAAGATGCCACAAGAGCTTTCAACGGTGGTGTCTATGGACACTCTAATGCTGCCCATAACTTGCTAGCTACGATGAGAGTCGCTGTTATCAGAGACTCTGCTGCTGCTAAGAGAACGATCGATGCTGCCTCTGGTGCCATCAAGAAGAATTGATCTCTAGTAAAGAGACATTCACACATATCATGAACAAACAACAACTAATATCACGAAACACTTTTTATCACTTTCTTTCTACAATCTTTGCAATAAAGATATTCAAAACATGATCATAAAACACTGATCACCCACTCAATCTTACACATTGGACTTTTTTTTTTAGATTTTTTTGTTTTTGAGAGCTATGGCTAGTTAGTTGTTAGTTAGTCAACTTACTTTACCATACACACGATATCTACTTGTGCCAAACATTGAGCCCATCTGACGACGTAGATTGCGCGTAAAATAAATATATCTGCCTAGAAATTGCCGATTGCTACCTAGAATTTTATTCTTTAGGCGGGCTGATTTTACGATGGAAGCAGCCAACGCACGACTGCCAAACTAGCAAACTAACTTGGAATTCCAAACACTTGTCCTTCGAAAAAATCACCATTTTCAGTCAATAAACTATAATTGGCGTGTGTGTTACCTTTCTGTGCCTCTATCCAATTGCTCGCCAACAACACGGAGCAGAAACATCCATAAATTGAACCGATTTACGCGATTCTTGTTTGCCCCCCAGAAAGCTGCATTCATATTAATAATTGGCCACCCACCCTTATCAAGAGATAGCCAATTGATTCACTGGCAATTGATTAGTCGACGATTGAGCAATTGAGCCTAAGAATCGAACACAATTGAAGGTTTGAGAGTAGAACTAACGTATTTTCGACAATGCCTAGAATCCAAAGAAGCCAGAGCAGAGCAGAACTAGCTGGTCTAACAGCAGAAGAGAGAAGACTGGATGAAGATAGAGCAAAACAAAAGTACTGGAGAAGATGGGGTCCTTACCTGAGTGAAAGACAATGGGCAGCTGTCCGTGAAGATTACTCCTTCAGTGGTGATGCATGGGACAGTTTCTCCTTTGAGGATTCCAGATCAAGAACCTACAGATGGGGTGAAGATGGTCTAGCTGGTGTGTCTGATAACAAGCAATTGCTATGTTTCTCATTAGCTTTATGGAACGAGAATGATAGAATTTTGAAGGATAAAGCTTTTGGAGTCACTGGTCCACAAGGTAACCATGGTGAAGATGTCAAAGAGGTGTATTTCTACCTGGATAACACTCCAACTCACTCGTACATGAAATATTTGTACAAATATCCTCATAACAAATACCCATATGAAGATCTAGTTGAGACAAACGGTAAAAGATCTAAATTGGAGAAAGAGTATGAATTGGTTGATACTGGAGTCTTTGATAACAATGAATACTTTGACGTTGTTTTTGAAATGGCTAAAGATGATGATGAAGAGCTATATTTCAGAATTACGGCTTATAATAGATCAGATAAACCTGCTCCTCTACATTTACTACCTCAAGTTTTTTTCAGAAATACATGGGCTTGGGGTCACGATGATTACAAGCCAAACTTGTCGTTGGAATCTGATAACATCATCAAGGTCGATCATAAGAAGTTTGGTGAAAGAAGAGTTGCTTTCGCACCATCACCTGGTCTTACAGAAAATCATCCTGATGTTGAACCTCAACTTTTGTTCACAGACAATGAGTCAAACCTGAAAAAGTTATACGGACAAGAGAACAAGGCTAAATTCACAAAAGATGCATTCCACGAATACGTCGTTGATGAGAAAGATGAGGCCATCAACCCTGAAAACCAAGGTACTAAAGCTGCAGCCTGGTTCTCATTCGATGAAGAAGGTGGTGTTCCAGCTCACGACTATGCTACAATCCGTTACAAGTTTACAAAGAAAGAAGTTGGTGAATTCAACGAACATGCTTTTGATCAGCTATTCGAGCGTCGTGAAACCGAAGCAAACAACTTCTATTGGAGAATTACACCGTTACCAATCTCTCATGAATTGAGACAGATCCAACGTCAAGCATTTGCTGGTTTGTTATGGACTAAACAGTTCTATCACTTCATTCAAGAAGATTGGTTCAAAGGTGACCCAGTCGAACCCAAGCCCCCACAGAATCGTGCAAACGGAAGGAATAAAGAATGGAAACATATGTACGTCGATGATATTTTGTCAATGCCGGATAAGTTCGAGTATAACTTCTTTGCGTCGTGGGATACAGCGTTCCACTGTATTCCAATTGCTTTAATTGATCCAGAATTTGCCAAAAAACAATTGGATCTGTTAACAAGAGAATGGTACATGCATCCAAATGGTCAGATTCCTGCTTATGAGTGGAACTTCAGTGATGTGAACCCTCCAGTTCATGCTTGGTCAACTTACAGAGTTTATAAATTGGAGAGAAAATTATATGGTAGAACCGATGATGATTTCTTAGAACGTGTTTTCCAGAAATTGCTACTGAATTTCACATGGTGGGTCAATAGAAAAGATCACGATGGTAACAACGTGTTTGAAGGTGGTTTCTTGGGACTTGATAACATTGGTATTTTCAATAGATCTGAACCTTTACCTACTGGTGGAAGATTGGAACAAGCTGATTCAACTGCTTGGATGGCCTTCTTCAGTTTGCAGATGTTGAACATTGCTTTGGAATTAGCAAAGAAAAGACCTGTTTATGAAGACATTGCTTCTAAATTTTTTGAACATTTCTTATTGATTTCAGATGCTATGACTTTCGAAGGTGCCCAAGAAGGAGACCTTGAACCAACAGTCCAATCCTTATGGAATGATCAAGATGGATTTTACTATGATGCGATTGCATGGGATGGTGGCCATAAGGAACAACTACCGGTAAGATCATTGGTCGGTTTGATTCCATTGTACGCTTCCTTGACTCTGGAGCCTCAACTACTAGAGAAATTCCCAAGTTTCAAAAAGAGATTGGATTGGTTTATTGAAAAGAGATCAACTGTTGCCAACAGAAACATTGCCAGTATGAAAAATAAAGGTGTTGGTGAAAGATTACTATTAGCTTTGGTTGATGAAGATCGTTTGAAAGCCATCTTGAAAAGAATGCTGGATGAGAACGAGTTTCTTTCAGATTACGGTATCAGATCCCTTTCCAAATTCCACGAAAAGAACCCATTGAACTGGAATGTTCATGGTGCTGAATATCATATCTCATACTTACCAGGTGAATCAGATTCTGGATTATTTGGTGGTAATTCTAACTGGAGAGGTCCTATCTGGTTTCCAACAAATTTCCTTTTAGTCGAATCTTTACAAAGATTCTTCTTATACTATGGACCAACATTTAAAGTTGAGTGTCCAACGGGTTCTGGTAACATGATGAACTTGGCCCAAGTGGCAGAATATATTCAACATCGTTTGATCAAGTTATTCACCTTGGATGAGAATACTGGTTTAAGAGCTTGTAATGGCGAAGATGCTATTTCAAGCCAAGACGAATTTTTCCGTGACTTGGTTCCATTTTATGAATACTTTGATGGTGATACTGGTAGAGGTTTGGGTGCGTCACATCAATGTGGTTGGACTGCCTTGGTTGCTAAGCTTATCCAAGACACTGGTTTGAGTCTTTCGATGGCTGGAAAATTGAATGAACAAGAAGACCCTGAAACAGCGTTCTATCCAAAATCTGGTCCGTTACCTGGTAAGCTTCAAAGACGTCGCTCAAGTAAATCGTACTTGAACCTGACTGCTGATTTATTAGATATGGATGATGAAGAAAGTAATGCTTATACTTTGAATTTGAAATCGAAAGTTTCAAGTGCTGCATTATCCAGAGTCTCAACTGGAACTGCCGATGAACCATTGGAATTCAGTATGAGAAATCCGTATTCAGGAAGACGTCTATCAACTTCAAGCGATGATGATGACGAAAAACATTTGGTCGAGCAAATTAGAAGTGCAATCAGCAGATTCACTACTCGTTCTGAAGATGACGAAGATGAGGGTCATGTGTCTGAGGATGAATTAGAAGCACACTCTTGAGTCTGCGATTTATAGAATTAATTGATGCATGCCATTTATAGCTCAAGGTAGTAAACTAGTTGTACGTATGAACCATTATAATTAGTGATGATTGAAGTTATACACATATATATTAAAAGCTCAGTAATCACCAGAACTTACTAGCAATGACTAGCAAAATAAGCAAGATGAGCACACCGATGATAGCATACGTTATGATCTTGTTAGCAGCCATTCTTCTTGTCATGGTTTTTAAGGTTTGAATTGACTTGTCGACATATCCATCAGCTTCAAAAAGAGTCTGTCTCGAGTTGTTCAATTGCTCTCTTTGAGTTCTTAGATCTAGCATTATATTGGATCCAATCTGTTCAGTTTCCGCTGCGATTCTTGAAGAATCCCTTAATCTCTCAGATGTTCTTTCCAACGTAGCATTTGATTGTAATAATTGAGAACGTTGCTCATCATGTTTGGAAGCAGGACCACCAAATAGTTGTCTTCTATCTTCATCATCTAGAAGTCTTTTCAGTTCTTTCTTGGATTTATCAACATCTGAACGATATCCTCTGATCTTAGCATTGTATGATGACCTTGCTCCTGATTGTATGTTTTGGACTTCAATTGCTAGTTGATCGAGCTGATTATGAAATTGTTAGTACATATATTATCTGAGATAACGGAGATATTGGAACTGGTACGTACGATCTCGATACATTCATCGGTAGACTTCTCAACGGCTTTCAAAGCATTGCGACGTGGTTCTAGTATGGATATGTTAGAAGTCTGTAAGTCCTGGAGTCACACCAAAGATACATACCACCATCTAAATTACGGATTTGTGTCAACTTCTGCTGGGCCTCATTGTAAGCCACCTGATAGTCAGTTTCGTATGTGTTAAAAAGATCTGAGTTGGCACCGTCCAACAAACCCTGGCTCGACATTTTCTGTTACCAAAATAAGCACCAACTAATCGCCAATAAGCTGTTCTGATACGAATTCTCTCCATTTGACGAGTTCATTTACAGGAGAAGTTGCAACATAGCACTGCTCCCATAGTAGTGCTCTTACCAGTATACCAGATCCAATGCCGACTTCAACATCACGTGATATGTTATATAAATCCCGGAATGAGTCAGCAGATGGCTAAATTATATCCGCATTTTCTCCGACAGATTCGATTGTTACCGGCCGAAGAAATAAAAAAAAGCGAGAAAAAATTAATATTGACTGAATCAACTTACAACACTGTTGCCCTAAAAGCAGGTCCTGGCACCCATCACAAGCAATTAACGGTACTTTAACATGTTCAGAAGCATCACACACGCAAACAGACTCATACTGGGCAGAAAGCTGGTCCCAGTTCCTCTCCTACAGAACAGAATAATAGCATCTACCAATCATAGCTCTTTGATTAGAAATTTCACAAGCACATTATTAAGAAGCCATGGACACATACATAAGCCAAAGGCTGGTGAGGAATTACACATCACATTTATAACGAAAGAGGGAGAACAGCTCACATATGAGGTCGCCGAGGGTGACTCGATCTTGGACATCGCACAAGCTTACAATCTAGACATGGAAGGTGCTTGTGGGGGTTCATGTGCTTGTTCAACATGCCACGTTATTGTTGATCCAGACTTCTACGATGAGATACCCGAACCGGACGATGATGAAAACGATATGTTGGATCTAGCTTTCGGATTGACCGAGACCTCCAGATTAGGTTGTTGCATCAAAATGACGAAAGAGATCGATGGTGTAAGGGTCGCATTACCAGCAATGACTAGAAATTTGTCATCTTCTGACTTCAACTGAAGCACTGACACATCTTACGGATAGCATCAGGTCAACCTTAACCATGTGGTCTGGGTTTGATGGACTTTCACACAAAGAGGGATTGACCTCGAACGTGAGAGGAACTCCGAAAATGACCAAACGGGACGCGTGTCTCAAACACAGAAGAGCATTCACACCAATGAATCTCGAGAGTACATAAGCATTAAGGGGAGATAGTTCCAAAAGAGAATGGGATCTTCCTATACGTAACTGAATATCTAATCTTCAGAGCATTCTTGAGGTGTCGTCAGATATGTATACCAAACCAAATAATCACATCTTGTACATGCATTTTTTGACCACTTGAAAGTAGCCCCGAGGTTGATCACTCTGTATTGCTCAAGAGCTAGTAAATCAGATCGAGGAAGAAAGACACATCTCGAGCTGAAGCACAATCTTTATGAATTTCGTTTTTAGTTTGACATTTTTTTTCGAGTTGCCATGGTAACCATTACAAAAAGTAGAACCAAAACGAAAAGTAAATAGAGATTACTTGACAAACAATCTTCGTGTAACATTAAAGAACAATTAAAGTCATTTGAAGGCTTAGACACACTCGGGCCTCTACCCCTCTCACAGTCACCATCATACGCCACGAAAAACGTCAAGTCACCTGGGATTCTCAAAATTCTACCGCCTTGTTTCGAATTTGTTTCATAATTGCATCTGATACAAACACGATATAAAAAGATGTCCAAACTCCCTGTTCCCAACTTCAGGGCCACCCATGACTCGCCACCAATAAAGAACAGAAAAGCGTTATCTGACAAGACAGACCATATCATTAACTCGCCCGTATATTCAAATAAGACATTGTCATCAGATCTAATGGCTTCATCCTCGTCTATTCCCCCACCACCTCTGAGGTTTGACCAGCAGAAAGCTCTGAAGTCAGGAATACCCTCGATCTCACAGATTGGAAAGAATGATTCAAGACAAAGATTGCAACGGTACAGCATGGCTGGTGCCTCCTTAGAGAAACTGAAGACAGAGAAGACTACGAGAAGGGTGACAACATACAACTCGAGCGAAACTGGTAGTTTAAGAGACCCAGTTGCTATAAGAAGACAGCAGGAAAACACTCAGAGAACCTTTAAGTTGATTGAGGTATCACGGGATAAGCTAGAGTCGTTGAAGCAGAAAGTACGTCAAGCTGAGACCAAGGTAGAAGAACTCAAAAGCTCAAAGAATAGATGCTCAAGAACGGTTATCGAGCTACGAAACAAGATAAGTGAAGTCGAAGTCAACCTACAGACTTTTGAACATAGAACAGTGCTCGGTAGACAGCAACTGGAGAAGATGAAGATACACGAACAGAAGATGATTACTTTGCAGCTCAGTAAACTATCTACGATCACCCTGGCGGAGCTTGATGAATTCGAAACAGATTACCAGAAGAAACTTCAGGAAGCTGAATCGTTCAGTGACGACAAGATTAAACAAGAGATTTCAGAGCTAAAAAAAGAAGTCGATAGGAAGCAAGATGAGTACAATACGCTGAAACAGACCAATGACGAAGTCTTGGAGAAGAAGAAACAAGAACTTCAGAAGGAACTGGAAGAAATCGTACATGAACAGGAGCTCAAAGATGAGGAGTTCACGAAAGTTTACGAGGTAGAAAGCTTACAGTTGGAGCAACTATCAGAAGAGATCCAAGCACTTGAAACTAGCTTGTCTAATCTGAACACTGACATTGAAATAATAGAGTCAGATATTACAAACGAAAAAGAGGCTGTTACGAACTCTGAGAGTTTACAGAAAGAATTGATTGACGAGCTTGAAGGTCTCACATTGCAAAATTCCAATCTTGAGTCAGATCTTAGCGCTTTATCACAAAAGGCTCTGATTATCAATGCTTCCTATGACGAAGCTAACACAAAACTTCGGAAAGAGCGTAAATTGAGACATAGAATTCAAAACACGATAGAGGAATTGAAAGGAAAGCTTCGAGTTTATGTCCGTGTTGTTGGTTCAAACACTGATAGCCCACTATTCATCGAATGCAATAAAGATTTTGACGAGGAACAATCAGACAATTTAACCATTGGTGAGAAGTATTATAGATTTGACAAGGTCTTCAGCACTGATGATTCTGATGATTTTGTATCGGATGAATCGACAAGCTTGACTGAAAATAATCTCAATGGTGCTAATGTATCAATGATACTCGTTGGATATGAAGACAGCTCACTAATTTCAAACTTACTTGAAGTCACTATGATTACATTAATGGAAAGAGAGTCGAGATATAGTGATACAGATTGGAAGTTTAAATATTCGTTTCAATTACTTTCAATAACAAAAGATGGAGTGATAGATCTTGTCAATGGTGAAAAGACTCAAGTTAAACTTGAAAACAGAACAACAAGATCTAATGCTACTATTTTCCAAAACTTAAAAGACACAAGACTTGTGTTGGAAAAATCTATTCAATCAGATTCGTCCACTTTCATAAAGCTAATTGTGGATGCTGAGAATCCAGAAAAAAAATTCACTTCAACCACAAGTTTTTTGAACTTATCTAGTATTGAAGGAACAGAACTGATCATACATTCAGCAGGTAAGTTGAATGAGGGAAAGTACTCCACCTCTGAATTTGAACAACAACCAATGTATCAGCTAGTCCATCACTTGTACTCCAACACCAAAGCATTAACATTTTTCAACATCACTGATAAGAAAGAAGATCTTAATGAAAACATAAGACTACTTGAAGTGGCAAAATTCGTGAATTCCGTCAATTCAGTGCCAGTTAAAAGAGTATATAGCACAAAAGTCGATATAGTTACTCAGACTTCAATATAGATAGATGATCAACTACTGCTGTGATATAATTATTAACGTAGTTTAAATACAAACAGATACACATCAAAGCAATGCACAGAATTAAAAGTAGCCAGTAAGTATAATCACTGAGCAGATATGATGTCATGGATCAACCATTTTAATTCATCCTTGGTTCCGATATTAGCATTAGTTGATTGGGTAGTTTGTGATGAGGATTCTCCATTTGATGTTGATGCCGTACTTGGGGTGGAACCATCACTGTTATTTTCAGCTTTGATCTCATTCTTACCATCGGTCCTGTTTGAATCATCTTGTTTCTTAGTTTGAAGTTTTTCCAAGATTGGATCTTTAAAGACTTCATTTCGTGGTTTTAATAATGAATCTATTGGATTTTTGGTTTCCACATATGAATCATCATTTAATTGAATGCCATGAAGTCTATAAAGAGGTCCACTTTCTTCCAAAAGGAATGGGAAGATACTGAATGTATCAGACATATCCTCTGTGGTTATTATTGCCTTTTTCTGTCTCTTATGAGGTCTTTCGATCTCTTCTATTGAGTCATTTTGAGTATATTTGACTTTTCTATAACGTACCGTGTCTATAGCAGATTCAATAATGTTTCTCAAGTAAGTTTCAAGACCAATAAAAGCTAGATCCAATGCTTCTTTTTGTATCGAACCAGTCAAACCATGTTCTCTTGCTATACCTAACATTCTTGTTTTCAAGTTTTCATTATCCGGTAATGAAAAACTTTCAGTTGAAAGTAAGGCTTGTAAAGAATGTGTTATATCTTGGGTCCATTCAACGGTGTTACCAGTCACCACTTTATCTTTATCACTGACATATGGGACTTTGGGTAGTAAAGCTTGTCTTGTCAATGTTAAAGCAGAATTGGCCATTTTTTGTTTACCAGATTCTCTAACAATACTTTTAATACGATGTCTTTCCCTTATAGGCAGTGCCATGATATCTTTCTTCAACTTCTCATATTGACTTGAAACTTTTACTCTACCATCTTTCTTTTTCTTGTTTGAGCTATTAGCACCAAATCCAGATTTAGCAGAGGCAGAGTTTGGTCCATCTCTAAATGCATTAGCCAGATTGGCTAGCAACAGTTGATTATGCATCCTTACCATTTTAGAATCAGTCAATAGATTATTCAACACTGTGGTTAATTCTTTTCTTGATAATCTTCCAACTAAGAAAGCACTTATTGTAGCTTGATAATTATCCCAATTTGAACCCAATTGTCTTTGTAAGTCGACTGCCAAGTTCTCCACCTCGATACGTCTTGACGTAGCATTTTTCTTAGATGATATGATACTCGATTGTGACAACAATGGGGTAGTTGAAGCCGTAATTGGCGTGCCAACCAACTCTGTAGACATGATTCAATTCAATACACTCACAAACTTGGGACGACCACGTAAAAATCTCAGTTTTGCAACTCCACAGAAACACCGAAAACCCTATTAGTAGTAAACCAAGCACCACAAATACGAAAACACACGCGAGTGGAAACAAAAACACAAGTGGGAACTCGATTTGCGCTGATTATCATGAGCTCAACTTCACTGTTGATTTTAGTTTTAACAATTCGAGAAATTCATGAACATTTCGCGAAACCCAAGTGCTTCATAACCACACAAAAAAAATATATGCGGATTTACTCGGAAATAAGTTTTTTACGTAACTAATTTTTTTTTTTTTTTTTTTTTTTTTACTGAACAGAGCAGAGCAGAGCAGAGCAGAGCTAACTATTGTGTATCACATCTTTGTTTTGATTTATAAAGGCCTTTGATCATGCTCGGACACAGTTGTGCACATATACAGCGTCTACGGGTGCCCATTCTCATACTTAAACGTGGAGTACGGCAGCTACCAGTTTCAAGAAGGACGAGAAACAAAGAAACTACTGGTAAAACCGAGACTTTAATAGTGGCAGATCCTGTATTTCATGAAGAACAAAAGGAAAATATTCAACAGATCAATACCCATACTAAAGAGATAGATGATCCAACAGAAGGAGGACCAGAGTCATTGTTGTTGGATTCTTTGAATAGAGCGAGACCTGGTACAAAGACTGATAGAAGGTATCAAGTTCAAAAGAAAGTATTGAAAAATTTACCAAATGAGGATTTAAAATTGAAGTCAATGGCAGCGTTTATATTGGATGAAGTTAAACGTGATTTGGTTATTGGTGTGAATCCCGATGAATCTGTTAGTAAAATTAATAAATTAGGGATTGAAGAATATATTGAATTCACTTATCGTCGTGAATTATTACAGAAGAAGAATGATGAGACACAAGAAGAGAATTCATTAATTATGAAGTTTAAATCTTTATTGAAAATACTTGAAAGTCTATTAACAATGCAAAATTCAAATGTATTAAAACTTTCACCTGATTTTTATGTTGAAGTATTTCAAATTTCACAATATATCCCAGATGAATCATTAAAGATGTTTGGAAGATACGTTTCAGGATCTTTGATTTATAGATTGAAAAAATTCCAAATGGATGTTTTAAGTGAGTCACAATATATTGAAGCATTGATACAATATGGGAAGCATAAAGAAGCTGCTACATTGTTACGTAAGAGATGTGAAGAAGTTGGACAAAGGTGGTGGTATGAACTTATGATTGTTAATTATATTGAACTTGGTAATCTTGTTGAAGCAGAGAATATAAGTCATTTGATAAATGATAAATTCGGTGAATATCTTGATTCTAGAATATATTTACTTTTTATCAATAGATACATGAGTTCTATGAATGATGAAAGGTTAAATTTTTGGACTAATCGTTATAAACAACAAATTATCAAGATGGGATTTCAAGAGAAAGCAATTGAAAGTCCTGGAACTGATGCAACGGAAGAAGAAGCATTGGATTTTTTAAACTTTGAAGAACAACCAAATAAAGATGATCTTTTAAACGTTATTGATTCATATCTTGAAAGTAAAACTTATTACATGAAAGCTGAAGAGTTAATAAATTTTTATTTGGATCAACCAATGACATCTGATGATGATTTGATACCAATGTTTTTGAACTTTAAATTGGAATATAAGACTAAATTGGCACCAATGTTGAATAAATTACAAATGAAAAGTTTAGTTGTTAAGAATTTAATGGAATTTTTTGAGAATTATAAAGTTGAGAATCCAATTGAAGTTCAACAATCTGAATTCATTAATGAATATTTATTTCAATTGAGTAAGAATGGTGCATTAAAAGAAGTTATTGATGAGATTAAAGTAAAATTTAGAGAGAATGGTAATTTGAATTCAGATGAGATGCTTGATTTATTACAAGCTATGTTAAAAATGAATAAATATGATAAAGCATTGAATTTTTTATCCAAGATGGAAGAATCTTTAAAGATTTATCAAAAAGGTGATGAATTTAAAATTAATCAATTGATTTTACCACCAGTTGAAGCTAAACATTATTTACCATTTTTAAGGAAATATGGTAGAACTCAAAATTTCAAACAATTTTCAGAGATATTGATGAGATACAATGAGTATATTGGAGATTATAATCCAATCATCTTAGCAAGAGTTATAAACAGTTGTACAAAGATGGAAAGATATGAAATTGCCTTGAAATATATTGATGAAATATTAATCAATGATATACATAAGTCTAGTGATCAACAAATGAACAATAGAATATTATATTCGGTGATATGGGAATCTCTTGAAGTCATCAATCTTGCAATTAAAGTGAATATTGATTATAGATTTGTTTTTATGAAAATGATTCATGATAAAGCAATTCCAACATCAAAAGATTATTTCCATATAATCTCATGTTTCCTTTTGAATAATGATCGTGATAGTGTTGTATGTGTATTACAATATTTGGGGAAATATCATAATTTGATACCTAATGAACAAACATTGAAGTTATTAAAACAATACACTACGAATTATAAACCTCAAGATGAAACAAAAGAAATTGCACAAAACGAACAACAAGCTAGAATGTTGAAACAATTGAATTTGAAAGGTCATAATGCACATGATCCAATCCAATCAATGTTTAAACAACAACAACAACATGAAGAAGAAACAGATTTAGAATTTGATTTAACTACAAATGAAGAAAACTCAACTAGAAACATGATTTGGAGATATGAAGCTTATAAACTTGTTCAATTCATGAAGGAGATTAATCATTACGATGAGTCATCATTAAGACAAGCACATAGTGATTTTGAACTGCCATTTAACATAAACTATGACATTACGTAATATATATTTATACTCAAAAGAGAGGGTAACAGCTGAATATGATCAAATATAAATGTGCCACTTATTATTCCCTTAAACAAATCATTAATTGTAATATAATTTAAATATATAAAAATATGTCAAACGTTGATGAATCTAAACTTTCACCACAAGAGTTAAAGCTTTATAAGTTATATGGGAAATTACCATCAAGAAATGAATTGTTATCAAATAAATTACAAGATCGTAAATTTTTTGATAGTGGAGATTATGCATTAAATCAAGCTGGTGTTAAAGATAAATTCAATAAACTTAGTGATAGACATCTTACACCAGAGCAAATCTCTAGAATCAATAGAAATAGTATCAGTGGTACTGGTTCATCTGTTGGGAAGTCTAGTTTGGAGAAAGAAGCTATTAATGGGAATGAACAGAAGTGATATATACATGGATTTATTTAATGAATTTAAAATGTATTTATTGTAATGTAATTTAATTGAACAAATATCTTCCAACTTTACCAAAAACAATCAATCCAAAGAAGAAGAAGTTTCCTAATAATAATAAAATACTTTTAAAATCATTTGAATCAACAACAATTGATTTAAAATCCCAATAAATGAAACTTAAACTTGCAATTGAAGCTATTGTTGTAGCAGTTAAAAACCCTGATATAGAATTATCTAATAAATACCATAATACAGGATTTAATAAACACCAAATTGTAACAGGTTGTAATGAATAATTCCATTCAATATTTCTCATAGCAAAAGATATACCTAATAATGCAATTAAACTTCTTATAATTGAAGAAATATCAATTTCTTTTCTTGATGGATTATTTGTAATATAATCAACAAAGGGAAGGATAAGACCAAATAATATACCTTCAATTGAATAAACTGCATAATTTGAGGTTTTTTTATAAATAGATTGAGTTATAATTACTCCAATATCTAATGGTCTTGAAGCTATATTATTATGAGTTTTAATGTTTGTACTAAGTTCATGATATAAGAGACCCATTATTGCAAGAACACTTAATTTCAACAAGAGTTTAATAAATTTATTTAAATTTGAAATATGATGATGTTTATGGTGTGATGATATATCATTTTTAAAAATAGTTGATCTTTCTAAATTCTCATTGAGGTTTGAATATAATTCATTCATGTCATTCTCAAGTTGAAGTTCCGAAGAGTTGTAGATCGAGTAGAACTCGGATTTGGTGAGTTCGTCGGTCATTTTATATTGCTATTTGTTTATTGTTGTTGTTGTTAATTATGGAGGAGAATATAATTTTCACCGAGTTTTTGTATATTTATATGAATTTATATTTATATTTATATTTATAGTGATTTCAGTTTATTCTTATTTAACAAAGAATGGAGATGTTCGTAAGCCAAGTAGAACAACATTCCCGCGATGGCAACAACGATGAAGATGATCAATCTTTGAGTGTCAGTGGCATTGTTTAAGAAAGGATAAGGATAATGATTAGGTGGGATGACTAAAATTTGTAATAATGACCAATAACCAATGGTTAATGTAACTAATACCAATAAAACGTTGATCAATGGGATCTTGAAGTTATGAGGTGTGAAAATGTAATAATCCACTAATAAAAATATCACGGGGAATAGATGGATCATGAGATCCAATGATAATGGGATGAACATATCAGCAGGGATCTTATCCACATCAACAATGAGGTTAAGAAAGAATAATTTCAATGACCAATAAATCAAAGCGACTATAGTTTCGATGATAAGTGCGATGGCATTAAGATATGTGTTTAATTGTTTGATGGGAGAGATGACATAAGTCAATAAATTTGAAACGATGGTTATGATGGTGACGATCAATGATAAGTTTGTAAGGAATTGATAATGACCGGCTTGTGCTAATTGTGGAGGGAGTGTTCTTTGGAAGATACAACACAAGCCGTAGACGGTGATGGCCAACCCGAGTGTATTATAAACAACATAAAGTGTTGTAGGGATGTTCTTCATTGTTCTATATTTAATTACCTTTATAAAAAGAGTTAAAGTGTGATGTAATTTCATATTTTATTCTAATTTAGTATATAAAATGATCAGCACAAAATGGTTATGAACATGATGACTATTATTAACAATACAATAAATGGTGTGGAACTATGTGTTGTCGGTGTATCGGAGAAGGTGAACACGGTGTCGTTGATTCCGGTATCGATTAATACACCGTTGTTATGTATTCTATGAATCAATTGTATCACCATGTTTTGCCAATATATAGCGTATTCATAAATATTGTTGTTATAATGACCACCACCATTGTTGATGAAACTGGGTAGTGCAATCAGGACATTTATCAAAAGGAACAGTCCCAGACAATACAGAACGAACCGGTATTCTGTGTAGAACTGGCTGAGCGTGTAATTGGCATGTTGATAATGGTAACTGTGCTTGTGCTTGTAAATTGATGTCATTGAGCCTTCTTCCCCGGGTGCATTTATTAGTGAACATCTCACTTTTTTCATAAATTAATTTAATTTAAACAGTTAAACAATCAAACAAATACACAAACAAATACACAAACTAATATAATATAATATAATATAATGTCCGGTCCTGTGCCTGTTTGGAAGAAGTACACAACGGGCTCGAAGGGGATCTGGGAAACACTTAGACAATACTTGGTGTTGGTTCCTAATCGGTCATCAGGGAATCCAAACAAATTATATAGAACTTCAAGGGGTGATAAGTTTAAAGAACCAAATTATCTTCCAGCAAATGATATTGCCAAAAATCTTTATTATAAAAGAGATACAAGAAAACAATTCCCACAAACAATCTCTGTTGATCAACAACAATTATCTCAATTATTACAATTTGGAAGTATTGAAAGTTCAAAATTATTAAAAGGTTCAAAAGGTTTTAAACAATTGGAAACAATTAATGATTTAAATACTCAATTAAAACTTGTCACAAATGGAGATATTCTTGGTTTTAATGGAGAACCTATTCTTGCACCAAACTTGGGTAACAAGAAGAAATTGAAATTGGTTTATAATTCTGGTGTTGTTGATGATGGTTATCCTTGTAGAGTCTTCAATTATGAGTGAATCTCATAAAGCTATTTATTTATTTATTCATATATTTATTTATATTAAACATAATGTTTTATAAATAGTAGTTTGGAAATATAATCCACCACCAATAACACTTGAAATCATTAATAAAATTGGTAATAAATCAATTGGAATAAACATAAAAGTATCACTAATTTTTAATTGACCAATAACAATACCATTTTCATTCATTATTTGATGATAATTACTAAAAAAATCATATTGTAAAATTAACAAAATTTCATTATTATCGTGAATGTAATCAAAGTTATGAATTTTTAAAGGATCTAATGAAGACCATGATAATCTAGCATTATAAAGACCTGGTTTATTATTATTATTATTAATTGGGATTTTAATTATTGTTGATTCATTTGAAGACATTGAATTTAAATTAATTGTTATTGGTATAATTTCATTAAATTTTATTGGATCATTATGTATTATTCTATTATCCTGAGGTATTTGGAAATAAAAAGCTTCGGTATTGCCATTGACATATGAAATAATACTCAATATAAAGAATATATTCATCTTGTAAAATGTGTCATGTATTCATTTTATATTCATTAATTAAATGATTTTCATGAAAAACATTAATGACTTATTCTGAATAAAACAGCAATATATTATATATTTACACACAATCAACTATACAAATAACACAAACAACTAATAACATGTCAATATGAACTTCCCATTTCAATATCATGCTAATAACAACAACAACAACAACAACAACTTGAATAACGTACATAATAGAACAAACAATATCCTTGAATCATTCTCTTTATCATTACTTTCAATAACACTTTTCAGAATATTTAAAAACTTGTTAAGTTCAGCTGTTTTTTCTAAAGATATAACACAAGATATAATAAGTTATCTGTTTGATAATATATCCAATGATACATCCAATGTTATATCAAGTGATGATATAAATAATTCAACACTTCTTTATAAATTTAATGATATAATTCAATCAGAATTTCAAACATCAAAATTTATTACCAAATTCATTACTTTTATAATATATTTAACTTATTCATTATCTTGTTCAAGTTATATGTTATTCACTTGTTCATTCTCTTTGTTTTGTTTTGTTTTAACTATTATAAGAAGATGGAATGATGTATTGGGGTTTTTAAAAACTATATTTAAACATCCAAATGGTGCTTATTAACATATGATTTATATGAACTATATATATATATAACTAGCTATACATATATGGTTAATGAAAGGTTTATATGGGTTTATGAAATTGGCGTAATTTATATATATATGTATTACCATAATAGGTAATTGCGCTTTATATTGCGCATGTGGAAAGGGTCTCGGGAATGTTTTCGCAAATTTGTCGCAATTTCATCATAAAACACTTTGATAATGATAAATTAAAAGATTAATACTTTTAATAAATCTTTGGAATATAATCATTAAAATAACTAATTAAATTAAAAAAGCTTAGAAATATCATGAGATTGGCATCTCTTTATACACTCATGCTGCTGACATCAGTTTTAAATTGTCTTCAAATCCCCTTTTCAAATTTAAACGTTTCATCAATACAATCATCTTTTAAAACCCTTTTCAATAAGCAATCTAACTATAAATCTCAAATAAATTTAAAACAATATGAAGGTTATAAAATCATAAGGATTTTCAACTTGGAATCAATGGATTTTTTAAAAAATTTAGATATATCAATATGGGGTCATTCTAATGATTTTATTGATTTAAAGATATCAACTAATGATATAATTAAATTAAATAATGATTTAATTTATGATATTATCATTGAAGATTTATCAAAAGCTGTTGATGAAACTTATCCTAAAATCAATGATGATGATGAATTAATAACAACAATAACTACAAAAGATAATATGAATATTGAAGAATTTCATATCATGAGTGATCTTTTTTTTAAACAATATCGTACTTTAAATACAATTTATTCATGGTTAGATATTGTTTCTGAAACTTTCCCAGATTTAGTTGATGTTGAATGGTTAGGTCAAACTTATGAAGGTCGTGATATGAAAGCTTTACATTTACATTCTCCAAATCCTGAATTAAATAAAGATAAAAAAACTATTGTAATAACTGGTGGTATTCATGCAAGAGAATGGATTAGTGTTTCAACTGCTCTTTTCACCATATATGAAATTTTAACAAATTATGGGAAATCACAAAAAGATACTGAATATTTAAATAATTTAGATTTTTTAATTATTCCAGTTTTTAATCCTGATGGTTATGATTATACTTGGAATCATGATAGATTATGGAGAAAAAATAGACAAGAAACTTATATTCCAAGATGTTTTGGTATTGATATTGATCATTCATTTGGTTATCATTTTACAAAATCTGAAGATTTCCCATGTGGTGAATCATATAGTGGAGAAGTTGAATTTGAAGCAATTGAAGCTGAAAATTTAAATAATTATATTAATATCACTAAAAATGATCATATCATTTATGGTTTTTTAGATTATCATTCATATACTCAAAAAGTCCTTTATCCTTATGCTTATTCATGTGATGAACTTCCAAGAGATCATGAAAATCTTGTTGAATTAGCTTATGGTTTACAAAAATCAATTCGTTTAAAACATGGGAAAAATTATGAAGTCTTACCTGCTTGTAAAGATCGTGGTGTGGATCTATTACCAGGTTTAGGTGCTGGTTCATCTTTGGATTTTATGTATCATCATAGAGCTCATTGGGCATTTCAATTAAAATTAAGAGATACTGGATCTCATGGATTTTTATTACCTTCAACTTTTATTAAACCAGTTGGAAAAGAAATCTTTGCAAGTGTTAAATATTTTTGTCAGTTTATCTTGAATCCAGATTTATAATATATGAATTGTACAAATTAAAATGTTATCATAATTTTAGTGTTATCTATTAGCTTATGTAGTATGGTTATAATCCCTGGTTATATAATTGGCTTATGTTATATTCGCTTACATAAGATTTTTATATCACACATATAAATTTCCCCATAAATTGGAACAGAAAAGAGGCGTTATTAACAGCAATAACGATTAAATAAAGAATTATTAAAATTATGTTGTTAAAATCTTTTATTCCAATCTTTGCACTCTTCACACTCGTTCTAGCCAGTATGTATTTGAACTCTCATGATATTGTTCTCTTTTTTTTGAAATATACTAACTTCAATAAGACTCTTATATTTTGGTGTTTGAACAAGGTCAATTAACACCAAATAAATACGTTCAATCTATAAAACAAAAAGTTATTAAATTAGGTGGTAAAATTGGTCATGAATATTCTACAGTATTGACTGGATTTTCTTTTAGTTTACCTGAAATTATAACGTTGAATGAAATTACTTCATTAAGTGAACCTAAATTCCCATTCTTTATTGAAAAGGATACTACTGTTAATGTCAATGATTCTTAAGTATATTGTATGATGTATGATGTATGATGAAATTGGGGGGTTTTATATGGTGTACAATATGGATATTATGGGTATGGATATGGGTATGGGTATGGATATGGATATGGGTATGGGAATTTGATATGGTTATATTGGTTGTGTGTAAATATCATTTAACGCTCAAGATTTATATTATCACCAAATTTTGTGTATAATGCAGTCTTTAATTCTTTTAATCTATCATCAATAACATCAATTTTTGTCTCTAATTCATCAACTATTAAATTAAGTTTCTCATTATCAGATTCTAATCTATCAATAACTTCAATTTGTTTTAATTTTACAAAAACATTTGATATTTTATAATTGATCAATTCATCTTCATCCAATAGTTCAATCTCAAGAGATACATCATCAAGATATTCTTTTTCTTGTTTCTGTTTAGTTAATTCTGATGTTAATGTATCTTTCTTATTTATTAATTTTGAAAATTCATTAATGTTCTTTTGATCTTCAAAAAGAACTTCAACTTTGTTCTGTTGTCCTTCAGGTAGCTACTGTGTTATTAGTCATATGGAAAGATTCATAAAATATCCTGAAAAAAAACACTTACCAATTCCATTATTTAACTTCTTAATTGATCTACTTTGATTGATTCAATTTGGTGGTTCAATTTTCATCTTGTAATTTAAGCTAAGTTAAAAGAAGAGACGGTACGGCCACAGGCAGAGAAATCAAAATCTTGTCTAACGGGGTGTTCAGTCCGGGATCAAATAAATTATAATAATAAGCTAGATATTTTACTTGTTTTATATGAAGTTGAAAGAGTAAATGATATTAAGAGATCACATCAGAATGGAAACCGATGCTTTGAACACCGAAATGATCGTCTATAATGGCACATACACAAGATAATCTCATACCCAAACGGCGCTGTTCCGACGGCTTTCCTGCATAACGGTCTTCACATACAACACGTAAAAATTTCTTTTTTTTTTTTTTTTTCCTCCTGCTTGTCTGCCTGCCTGCCTGACGTGAGCGATGAGGTATAAAAGAGATTGAGATCTCTGTATTTATGGAAATAACTAGCCAAATGAAGAAAGACTGATAACTGATAACTGATAACTGTCAACATGGCCAAATACGAATGCAACCATCATATGCACAACTTCCTCAAGGAACTACCAAAATGTGAACATCATGTTCATTTAGAAGGTACTCTTGAACCTGATCTATTATTTCCTTTAGCTAAAAAAAATAATGTTAAACTTCCAGATGTATTTCCTTCTACAATTAAAGAATTAAATGAACGTTATGACAATTTTAAAGATTTACAAGATTTCTTGGATTTTTATTATATTGGTACAAGTGTTTTAATTGATGAAGATGATTTTTATCAATTAGCTTGGGCTTATTTTAAAAAAGCTAAAGATCATGGTGTTGTTCATGCTGAAGTCTTCTTTGATCCTCAATCACATACTGATAGACAAATCCCATTCGATATCATGATGACTGGTTTCCAAAGAGCTTGTGATCAAGCCCAATCTGAATTAGGTATCTCTACTAAATTGATCATGTGTCTATTAAGACATCTACCATCAGACCAAGGTCTAATTACTATCAATCATGCTGAGAAATATATTAAAGAAGGTTCAATCCATGCATTAGGTTTGGATTCCGCTGAGGCTCCATTCCCACCTGAATTATTCGTTGATTGTTATGCTAAAGTTAAAGAATTGAATCCAAAGATCAATTTAACTGCTCATGGTGGTGAAGAAGGTGATGCTTCAAGAGTTCGTGATACTTTAGATTTATTGAAAGTTACAAGAATTGATCATGGTGTTAATTCAGCTAAAGATGTTGAATTATTAAAGAGACTTTCTGAACAACAAACTTTATTAACAGTGTGTCCATTGTCTAATGTCAAACTTCAAGTCATTAAAGATGTTTCTGAATTACCATTGGAAATCTTCATTGAGCATAACGTTCCATTTTCTTTAAATTCTGATGATCCTGCTTATTTTGGTGGTTATATCTTGGATAACTATGTCACCGTCCATACAAGATTTGGTTGGAGTTTGAATACTTGGAGTAAATTGGCTCAAAACAGTATTAATGGTTCATGGATCGAACAAGAACGTAAAGATGAATTAAACGCTACAGTTGAACAAGTCGTTAACAAATACAGACCATTAATAGAATTATAGATATCACAGAACACTTTTTTTCCCAGAAATTTGATAATAGAATAGAATAGAATTATAGAGAATCATATTCACCAGCTTCCAGAGCTTCAAAGAATTGTTCAACACTTTTTGTAAATCTATCCGTAGCTTCCACTAATTGTTCCTCATTATGAGCAGCAGCAGTAGTCAATCTAATGAAATTGGATTTTGGTGTAGTGTATTTGAAACTTAACTCACTAGCCATTCTATTACCAAACACAATAGCAACACCATTAGTTATGGATAAATTTCTTAATTTAATCAATATTTTTTCCCAATCATTAGGATTTGGGAATTTCTTCTCTAAATTGATATAAACAATGATGAACATACCTGCATCAGGTTCAATGACTGTAAATTGACCTTTCTTGTATGATTTTGACTCATATAAACCTTTCAATAACAAATTGGTTCTTCTAGTGTAATGTTTAGCAATCTTGATAGCCCAAGTGATCCAACCATCAACACCACCCCAATTCTGAACAATGTTATTGAAAACTAATTGAGAAAGACCAGATGGTTGTCTTGTAGAAACAGAAGTATGTAAAAAAATCTTTTTAATTAAAAATTCATTACCAACGATGAATCCAAGTCTTAAACCTGGTGCAAATAATTTGGAAAACGTTTCTAATCTTAAAACACGACCTGAGGTATCGATAGTCATATATGATGGTGTCAATGTCTTAATATAATCATCAATTTTTAAATCTTTTGATTCATAAGGAGATTCAGTACCATATTTTGGTAGAATTAAATAACCATATGGATCATCTTCAACTATAATGAAATCATGTTTTTCAGCCAATGCATAGATTTTTTTACGTAACTCCAAAGGTTGTGATAAACCTGTTGGATTCTGACCTGTTGGAATCGTGTATAATGCTTTAGGTCTAGGTAAATGCTTATACTCTGATGTATCCCAATTAGTCAACAAATCATCCAAATAAATTGGATCAACACCAGGATATTCTCCATCTTTCTTTTTGATGTTTAATTTGACAGGGATAACGGTACCACCATAACTATGAACTGTTGAATTGAAAGGTGTGAAAGTGAATTCTTCAACGAGAATAGTACCACCTTGTTCAACAAGTAAATCACATATTTTATGTAATGAATCACCAGATCCATTGGATAAGATAACATTCCAATCGTCATAAGCCGGCTTATGAACTCTATTGATCAAATCTTTAGCAAACGTTCTGATCTGTGGGAACCCATCTGTCCAACTGTATTGAAATGCTTGATTGATTGCAATTTCAGAATCATCATCGGTATATCTATACGTATGATTTGTATGTGTGTCATTGATCTTATGAATTTGTTCCTTAGTGTTTATATCAAACTTATTAGTCTTTGAAGATTTTTCATCGTAGTTTAAATGTTGGAAAGGTTCATCGATAAGGTTCAAATGGATGGATTCAACTGGGAAGAATCCTTCATCAGGGGTACCACCTGCCAATTGTAATGGATTTGGATGTTGTACGACATCAGAAGGAAGGTCAAATGAATAGAAGGAATCAATCTTTCTGGTTCTTGATCTCTCAGCGATCAAAGGTTCGTATTTCGCTTGGTAATCCACAGTCATCTTGACCTAAATAATAGTAAACGTTTGATTGATAATTCTATATTGAATGAATATTGATGGGATACGGGGCTTTTTATACAGTTTTCGAGGATCAGATTAGAAATCAGTCTGCATATATTTTTATAACTTTGTAGCGCCAGTACCAAGACTAATTTTCGCATTACTTTATGTGACAAAAAGAGCCACCACCACGTCAATTGAAAATGATGCCTTTGCTGACGTGAACAATTGGGAGAAGCTATTATACAGTTTATATGGTGATCATGACTCATATATGTTGCTTGTTGTTTATTAGAAATGGTCCAAAATCTCTTTCAGGGTCACATTAATCTCTTATCTCCCTATTCCAGGCGCTATTCCATGGCCTCTCCGGCGTTCGGTCTACAGTCCCAATTAGGAAATATCGTCAAATTAGGCTACAATCATCAATGAATTCAAGGCATCATTATATCAATATGTGTATATCTAAACCATTTGATAAATCTCCTTTTCGGCCAATTCATTCTGAAATTGATCCAGAGTGCCAGCCTCAATGTAAATTGGTTCAGACCAGTCCTCGTGTGAAAGTTTCATGTCTAGCAACATCAACATAATAAAGACAAAAAACAAGATCAAGTGGCAGAGAACGTAAAAGCTCACTTTGTGAGAGATAGATATCAATTGTTCAGCAGTGATAGCACCTGTCTTGGCCAAGTCATGGGCTTTCAAAATCAAATCACACGAATTATAGAGACCAGCGAAAATTGCACCAATACCATTGAATATGGATCCAACAACAAAAATCATCGAGTTCCCATCACTTCTAGTACTCATGAAAAAACACGTCAACACCACAGAGAAGCAACCACACAGAAATGTGTTTGGTGAAACCACTTGGTCGATAGCCATCAACAAACAAAAAAACAGAACGAATGATACAATGTTACCAACAATGTATTGATCTCCAAATCGATGATCAAAAATTAGTTTGTAATGAGAGTTGTTGATCTTAATCTTTGAGCCATGTAATCTTGCTGCTTGTAAAGAAGAACCTTCATCATCAATTGGCTCATTTTCACATGATTGAATGGAAACAACCTCTTCATTCTTGGATGGATATGCATACATTGTGTTATGGACTCAATCAAGCACCTGTTATCAACACCAACAACCAAGACTGATCACTTCTGAAAGTGGTGGAGTTCTGATGAGTGGCTCTGGAGTGGTGCACTGGGACGTCCATGGAAGAGACTCTGCTTGGAGAAGGTGCAGTATTTATACCGCTGAAGTCAAAAAGGTGTTGAAACATGAATTGATCGTTTTTGTGTAACATTGTGGAAAACAGAAGTTTATAACGGTTTTGTGTCAGATTTCACGACTTTGTAGTGCAAATGATAATTCAACTGAATATAACTATCTTATAAAGTATAATGAAGTGTGTTCAGTTGTGAGACGTTGTGGAATAGCCAGTGTTTATATATCCATGCTCTTCTCCTCTTTCTCCAATAGTCGTTTAGCTTTGTGTATCGTTTACGTTTACTTTATCAACGCGTTGAGCATTTGTTGAGAATTGTAAAAGAGGGGAGGCCCAATAGGGGAATTTTACACGCACAGGCCACCACGAAAAAGTTTAAATTGGTAGGGGCACTGTAATGTGTCTACTATCTGATATCTACAATCACTTATTTATAGTACTGATATGCTTTATAGCTTATAATCCATGGTCCAGCCAGTGGATATGTGTATCATTATACCTTATGACGTGTCTTGCTATGATTCTTCGAAACTTAAAAACTCATCTGGCTTGAAATTCAGCGAACTGTTCTTCTCAACATAATCCAGTCCATCTCTGATCTCGTCAATCACCAATTGGTCAGATTGTTGAGTAGCTTTATCCATGCAATCGATGCGATTGTTGTCCACTTTAGTTTCAAAATCAATGTAGCTTAGGTTCTGTATGCTTCTCTTGATCAAGTCTATCGTTATATTGTTCAAAAATGTGCCTATTGACTCTCCATCATTGGCCATATTCAATGCTTGTTCAGTTGGTTCAAGTATATTCACCTCTATCTCACTCACTTTGTTATTGAAATTTGAAGAAGATGTGAGGTCTTGTTTATCTAGTTTCTTCCCGTTTATCAGATCAACTAGCTCAGCTGTCAATAGTTCTGGTGTAGAAAGGACGTCATTTGGTGGAATTGAAAATAATGATTCGGTATCTGAGTGATCCGATACCAATGAGGGTACACCAATTGATCCCAAAGAGGATGATCGAGATTGAAGGACTTTAGATGTTGGTGTAGATGTGAAACTTTGTGATCTATTGACTTTTTTGACTGAGATCAAAGGTGATTCAGATGGTTCGGATTTGGTGTGAAAGCTTTTTGTTTGAGAATTATGTTCTTTAGTTGTGCGGCTAGTGCAGTTTGATTCTCTATTGATGACATTTGTTGTGTCAATGGTTCCAAAACTGCCATTCTTTTGAGGTTCATCTGTACTGTTGCTGAATTGAAAGAATCTGATGTTTGCAGGGTATTCACAGCACAATCCTCTTTTCTCACAACTTAAACAGTTTGGTCTTTTACTGTCACATTTCTTCTTCTTCTGTCTGCACTGGAGACACCCAGTTTGTGTTCTAACAAATTTCTTGGAGTGCTTGATGACCTTCCTCGATTGGTTCTTAGGTCCAGTGGTTTGTGTCTTGGTAGTTTGTGGCATGATGTGGATAGGTGTATAATGTTAACTGTCAATCAAGGAGAAGATGTTTCAGGCAGATTATGAAAAGAGGATCCAGCAAAAGTTTTATAAGCCAGTACACCCATTTATCAGTAGGGGGACCCAATGAAAGTGACTGATCGATGCCACCGAATCGTGCAAGACAACACATATTACTAATTGTGCTTGCAGTTAGGCCTGCGGTTTCACCTAATAATATTACTCCAAAGAGTAATTCCGCTGTGGCTACCTATTCTGGGAAAATAGCGGCTTGAACTGACACAATAATCGCTGATGTTCGAACGGTGACTAACCTCTCTCCGACAGTTCACTCAACCACCCTTTTGTCTCACTCTGAGATACGCAACATCACCAAAATTTCGGGTTCTTTCCACAGACATGGACAAAGTCGATAAGATAGTGATTAATGATACAACGGAGGAGCTCACTGATGGCTGATCTATCAATCTAAACTTCAAAAGAGCGAACATGTTTCCGTTTTCAGTAACTCTGATGGCGGAATTGCCACAAATGATCTAATCGATTGTGTGCGTCAAAATTCGCGGCGATGTGTACAGATTGGGCATCTTCGGAATATCTTTCAAAAGAATTCCCGATTGGGATTAGAATCCGTAGCCACACAATAACAAATCATCACATATTCACAATCCACACCCTGAACTTACAATTTCTATGACACAAATTTTCAAGTGTCAAGTGCTAGCCGAGACTTTGTCAAGAGCTGTGGTGATCGGTGAATGACAGTCGACAGATCGAAGATCAATATGTAAGTTCACTGTACTAGTAGTCACTAGTTTCGACTGTTGACCCTGAAGTGGCTACAGTATGCCCGTAAAGTGATATCTCAGGGACCAGAGCACATCTACTTCCGCTAGACCAATTACAAGTCTATTCACTCTAGTCATGGTGGCGGTGCTCTCTGAAGATTTAGAGGTATATCGTAGGGCTATTCGAGACTTTAGGCTATTTCGATTTTAGAAGTGAGCAATCACTGATTTTAGAAGTATTCATAACCTGATCCTAAAGCGTTTACTCCTATGCTCACTCCGATGCCCATAGCTCTCCATCCAGTGATCAGTACTACAAACGTGTAATATCATTCAGTATGTATATCATTAACTCCACCCGAACAGTGCTATGTACAGTTTATTTCATATTGATGCCTTGAGACTTAGCGGCCAAGGTTTAATAGAAGACTGTTAGATGAAGATTTATCAGAACCACCAGTGGTACCACTTGGTAAGTATGTAATATTGCTTGAGTTAGCTAGAGTTTGTGCAATTTCTTTCGAAGCTTCGATTCTTCTGATCAATAGCAAACCATCACCAGCCTTGTCCAAAGCTTTCGAGATGTATTCAGCAGCTTCGGCTTCACCTTCAGCTCTGATAACACTGGCTTGTCTTTCCTGTTCAGCTTTTTCAACGACGAATTTGGCTCTTTCAGCATCTTGTTGAGCAATTTGTTTCTGTTCAACAGCCTTTGTGAACTCTTTACCGAAAGTCAAGTGTGTTATGGAGACATCTTCCAATTTGATGTTGAATTCAGCGGCTCTTTGACTCAATTCAGTTCTAATTCTAGCACTGACTAGTTCTCTCTGGGTAATCAATTCGGCAGCATCGAATTGTGCTACTATAGATTTTAGGACTTCGTTACCAATTGATGGCAGGACTCTTTCATCGTAATCAGGACCCAAGTTTTGGTAAATAGTTGGTAGTTTTTGAACATCTGGACGGTGTAGAACTCTTAAAGTCAATGAGACCATTTGCAAATCCTTGGTACCGGTATTTGAAGCGATATTTCTAGGTCTTGTTCTGACATCGAAAACAACAGCTTTCTGTAACCATGGAACTAGGAAATGTGTACCTTCACCGACAACACTTTGCGACACACCCTGAATTCTGTCGAAAATGACGGCTCTGGAACCACCTTTAACATCATAAAGGGAGTATTGGGCAGCACTTATAGCCAAACCAGCAGGAATAGCAATTTCTGTGTGATTGTTAGTCAAACTTGATCAAAGAAGACAGAATGGGTTGCTTTTTACTTACTCGATAAAACGTCGGCAACTCTAGACATGACTTCGATTAAACAAACAACGGTTTTTGAGTATCGTCTTGCTAAGTTAGTGGCAATTCGCCGTTGATGTTTTTTTCTCCTTGCGCAAAAAATCAGGCCTTCGCTTATGTAATTCTACGAGCTTGATCCAATTTTAGTGGATGACACTCATTTATCCATCTGATAATTGGTTTGAAAAGGTGATACGTTCTTAGTGACATTGTGTTATGGATGATGATAATCATGAACTATAATCACACCGAATCACTGCCCGATTCATGAATTGGCAACCCTCGATATTGGACTGAAGATATGACTCAACCAATATGAACGTTTCATGAGTCATGTCCTCTATTGGCAGATAACTGCCCAGACTTCTATAAGAACTTCAATATGACCATTTATCTAGAGACGTATGGGATCATGATGGTATACGATCCGAGATGACTACGGTTGACATCAACGCCATCAAAAACTTTAGAGAGTGTGTTCCAGCTGTTGCCAATGACCAAGAGTCGATCTACTTCAATTCTTCATTCCAAACACCACTGAACACAATTGTCTCGAATGCTATTGCTGAATTCGTCAACATCGGGCTCACTGATTTGAATGCTAAGATCCTTCATGTGGCCAAAACTGAAGAAGCCAGACTCAAGGTTGCAAACTTCATCAATAGTGAACCTGAAAATATTGTCTTCACTAGAGATACTACTGAAGGTATGATCTTATTCCAAAGATCGATAAAGTTCGAGAAAGGAGATAATGTGATTATCATCGACAGTGAACATCCCAACCAAGGTTTTGGATGGCTTGGTTTGGAAAGAACTGAGGGGCTTGAAGTTCGTCAGGTTAAGACTGATGAATCGGGTGATCTTAGACCATTTGGCGCTGAAGATTTCAAGTCATATGTCGATGGGCGTACTAAAGCTATTGGAATATCGTCTGTAATGTACCATTCGGGCTTGAGAAATGATATCAGAGGTCTGGTCGATGAGTTCAGACCGAAAGGTATTCATATATTGATTGATGCTACTCAAGAGATTGGGTTTGGTAAAATTGATGTCAAGGAGTTAGGTGTTTCAGCACTATCGTTCGCAGTCCATAAAGGTTTGAGCTGTCCTGTGGGTCTTGGTGTTCTTTACATCGATCCAGAGACCTTGCCAACGTTGAAAGAGATTCCTCCTAACTTGAACTGTGGTTCGGTTACCAACATGACTTCTATCTCGATGATCACTACAGATTTCACGCTTCATGACAGTGCACGGAAATACGAACACTCGAATAAAGCAATGCTTCAAGCTTTTGCACTTGGTGCTTTCATGGATTACATCAATGAAAATATAGGTGGTATCGGTGTTGTCCAAGAATACTTGGAAGGGCTAGGGTCATATCTGAGATCTGAATTGAACCAGATTGGAGTCAAAACATTGGGACCAGATGACCCATCTTTGAGATCTCCACAAAGCAACGTTATCAACTTGCAAGGAGAATCATGGAGTCAGTATTTTCAAGAGAAAAAGGTAATTGTATCACCTCACAGATGTGGTTTCAGAATTTCATTGGGTCTCTACAATAACAAAGGGGAAGTTGATAGGTTTGTCAGTATTGTCAAGAGTGGTCTAGAGCAAGGTTTATAGTGTATAATCCCAAATTATTGGTCTGTTCTTTAGCTGTAGGTCATTCAACACGGTCATCATGGCATAACTTTTTAACGCTATAACGCATGCTTGAGCTGATATTTCCCTCCACATTATGAACAATGCATCTACGAGGTTATCTTGATCTGGAAACAGTACTCACAGCACCATAACCCCTCTGTAACTGTCTGATAGTAGAAGGAAGAGATACAAATTATGTGTCAGTTTGCCGGCTGTATTATGTAATGATAAGTTATCTCTTCGTAGTTCTAAACGCGCTCAAATATATTTTGATAACTATCAACGTCTAGATTGTGCTTAAAACAAAGCGATGGCTACCAAACGGTTGATGCAGGAGTACACTCAGATACAGAAGTCACTGTCGAGCCCAGAATATGAAAACATTCTCAAGTTAGAACCGACAGATGATTTATTTAGCTGGAAGTCGATTATCAAAGGTCCCAAATCATCCCCTTACTCCAATGGAACCTGGGAGCTGAATATCAAAGTACAGTCAGACTATCCGATGTCACCTCCAAAGATCTCCTTTGCCAATACTATCTGCCATCCAAATGTTAATTTCAGAGTATGTTTATTTTTGGAAACGTTTAAGGAATGAGTACTAACACTACTATTAGACGGGAGAAATCTGTCTGGATATATTACAGAATCAATGGACACCTGCCTGGACTTTGACCTCATGTCTAACTGCTATACTACTGCTTCTTGAAGATCCTGAGCCGAACAGCCCTCTCAACATTGATATATCTAATCTGCTGAAGGAAGGAGACCTGAAAGGTTACAATGGACTAATCAAATATTACACTCAAAAGTATACTTTGCAACTCTGACGCCTTACCAATGAGAAGGTCGATAAGAGTGATATCACGCGTTGAGAAAGGACATTCGAGCTTCCTAGAGACGCGCTTTTAGATAATGATACTATAGGAATGTCAATTTTGTATGAACTAACGACTGTAGATTGTAAAATCTAGACTCATTGTGAGATCCACTACATTCAGTATAATATGATGTTCATTAATCCAATAATAGATATATGCTGTTATTCATTTCATGTTCCTATGACCACCACCCAGTTTACCAACAAATCAAATAAAAAATACGAAAACACACGCTTAAAGCGAACTCCCTAACTCGTTCATCTCAGGATCAATCATTTTCTGAAATGTGCTATGAACCTTAACACTTCCTTCGAGAGCTTTTCAGATTCAAGCTCCTCTTTCCGACTCTTCAAACCTAATCTTATCTCATTTCCCGGACCTTGAGGAACGTTGAACGGGATCAACTTGTCGACAACAAACTGTGGAACATTAGTGTAGTCATCAAATGTTTCTAGTCTACAAGCCGATACGTTCCAAGTTGGTGGGATCGTTGGCTTCTTGTGTGACTTTATGATGGGTTTTCTCACAGGTGTCAATAACGGTCTGTAACCACCGTAAAACATATCTTTCTTCATTAGACTAGTGTCTAGGTATTGTGTGGATGCAACTGATGGCAGTTTGATGGTACGGGTAAGTGCTGGTGATGGGGATGCTGCCTGTGTAGATGTTGATATTGTTGCTGCCTGTACTTTTATGCGTTTCTTTATCTTCATTGATTCCTTCTTGATTGGAGACTCGGCTGGTGCTGATGCTGGTGCTGATGCAGCTGCGACTGTAGTGGTCGTAGTAGTGTCTGTCTGCTCGTTCTCCAAGTTCTTTGAGGATGATGCTTCTGCCTGATCTTGTGCAGGTGGCACGGACGACGACGAGTATCGCTTCGTCTCAAACTGGAAGAAAGAGGCACGAAGGACTCTTCTGGACGGGTGACTTGAAAGCATACGTGACTGTGACTGGAGCATTCTGTGGGTGGACTGTGTGGACTCTCAACTAACGAAGCAAGAAGAACAACAAAATGAATGAAATATCGAATGTTCCAAACAAATCACACCCCTTGCAATTCCCAAACGATAAAGAACCCACTTTTGTGGCGCTTACCGGGAATCTTTGAAAAGTGACACCTCTTTTGCGGGTAACTGCACGGATTTGCGGGTAAATCCACCAGATGCAGAGATATCGGGTCTCTTGGAAAAGTTATATATGAGTAATGCTAAATCTGGTACTTCATTATGAAGAACTCTATCACCGATCAATGAAATCTACACGTTGATTGGACTATTCGTTATTAATTTGTGAATTCCTTTTTATTATGTAATATTCCGGGTTCTCCGCGTGACATCCGGCAAATTCTCGCTAACAAAATTATTACTAGTACATATGTAAACACAGCGCTAAGTGTAAGCTGGCCAGCGGTTACAGGAGGTTATACTTGTACATTGAGAGCCAGTAGTCTCTTTTTCATTCCAATTACTGAACCCATAAAGGCCCTCGCTATCTGCTGTGCTAACCTGTTGATCTTTTCTGGCATATTTGGTAAAGTTGTTGATCATTTAACCATCTCATCGATATACTCAGTTCAAGATTCCTTCACATAAGTCAAAGAAAAAGGGCTCCAGAACGTCCAGTGGACAATCTGCTGCTATAAGGAAAGCTAGTGGCACTAGCTCAGACGTCCAGAAAGCCGACACCTCTGAACATGATATCAATGAACATCTACTGGATGACGATGAGCTTGAGCACCAACAATTCTTGAGAAGCCAATCTATCAAGATGTCACACCACTCTGACGACAACCAATATGATGATGAGGACTTTGACGATCAACAAGAGAGAGAATTCACATTCGATTTACCGTCAATCCCTTTCATATCACATACAGAAAAAAGACATAAAGCATTATCAAAAGTGTTATTCCTCAATGTGGACGAAGAACTAAACAAGACATTCATCACATTAGCATCACTGATAGATCCATTGACACAACCCGCTGAGTCAGATAGACATGTTATGTCGGTAGATCTCATATCGAAAACGATAATTGGACTACGGTATGATCCAAAATCATCAATTGGATATTTCAACCTCGCGAAGCAATTTCATCGTATAATTGAAGCTGGTCTACTGATATTGAAGTGCAATGACGAACTGAGATTACGAAGTTTGAACAATTCTGATTTAAAAGTTGATTGGAGATTCCATTTGAGAACTTGGACACCACATGGAATCAACGATCAAGATCTTCGATTGATCTATATGATCATTTGTGTCTGCTTCTACTCAATCTACAAGCTTTATGACACCATAGATAAGGATATATGTTTGAACCCATTTTTGGGTTATTTTCTGAAGGTATGGAAACTTCTATCAAGTACGGTGCTATTAGGTTTGGAGATCGATAGAAGAGTTGAACCTATACCCAATGAATCCACACCAAGCATTGTGAAACAGGTCATCAGAGGATCAAGTGCTGTGAGGTATGTCATTGCATCTATTCTGAACGGAGAGATCGAAAACAAGCACCATGACTTCAATCATATCAACATTTTAGACTTCCTTTCACCATATGGTCGAAGAAATGGAAGTGGAGCCTTATACGCTGATGTTAGATGGTACGTTGGTGCTATGCTTGCCTTGGGGTCTGAGCTGAACGAGGTTGTTGAAACACTGGTTGATCTGGAACCTAATGATAGATATGATGAAGATGTAAGGTACATGTTTGATTTTGAATATGACGATCACAATCATGAACTACTCTATCCTGAAGATTATGAAGATGGTGTCTTGATGAGTAACGTCCCTAGAGTTTACGAAGATGAAGATGGAAACTTCCATAGAATCATCGTACGTCGTTGTGATTGTGAATTCTTCGAAGAGGATATAGAAGATGAAGAAGAGGGACAGGAAAACACTCAAGACTTGGAAGATGAGGAAGAATCCGAAAGCGATGAATTCCATAGCATTCCAACGGCAGTGAGATCTGGAGACACTATTGAGTTTGATGAAATGGGAAGAGACTGGAGAGATGTTCCTAGAGGGGGAAATATCTTTTACAATCCTGATGTAGAATTGGATGAATCGAATTGTTTCACGTTCAAAGAGCTAAGCAAGGTCATGAAGGATATGTCACTTGAACCCATAAGTGACGAGATTGCTCAAAAGTCAATATTGACACTTGCAAGATCCATCAAGTTAGAGTTTGAGCAGGAGATCAATAAAGCTGTGAATGAATTGAGCACACCCACTTCAAACGATGAAGACTCTGATTCGGTAACCCCTGATAAGGTCTATCAGTTATGGTCCTATGACTGGGTGTTTGAGCCGATCTTAGCCTTGAACCCGGAAGCCGCTTATTCTATGCTTGATGAGATGTTTATGGCTGTTGGATATAGAAGAGTCTTGATTTGGTTTATAACTCATCTAGCATTGAGTTTCAGTCTCATCAATTACATCTTTGAACTTGTTACGGGACTACGTGGTGACTCTAAGGAAAGAAGAAAGAGATTCTTATTTTCAAGACAAGGCCCATTGGTTCTGTCCGAAGTTGAGAAATCGATGCTATTACATGAATTTCTGAATAACTGTTTGATATATCTATCCAAGAACTTTGATCGTTATAACAAAATTAACAGAACAGTTGAAAATGCATCAGAATTTGAGAAATGTGTTAAAATGGTCAAGTTGATCTGTTTGATGGTTAATAAACTACTAGAGAAAGAGATGATTGATATTGAAGAGTACAAGGTGGAACTTACGAGCTTATTGATCAACTGGATCGGTATTGTTCCAGAAGCTAAGGATGTATTTTTCAAAATCAATCAACAGACTAGCTCAGAAGAGATCAGTAAGTTTGAAGAGATGTTGGGTCACAATCAAAAGGACACGCCAGAAAACGTTTCCAATACTCAACAAAGACCAGAGCAGTTCATGCATGTGAAATTCAACAAGGAGCTAAAAATTTCTTTGGGTAATGTCATCAAGAAATTAGATGGTGGCTCATTCCTATACAAGTTATTCTTTGAATTGATTGATCATGAAAAACCACAAAAAGAAGATGATGTTGAAGTTGTTGAAGTTGCTGAAGATGCTGGTTTTATGGATAAAAATTTGATGAAACTGTTTGTATCCAAGAGAAAACCAGAAGTCAACTACGTCTTGGGAAAGATAATTCCTCTCAAGAAAGAAGAGGTCTCAAGAGATACTGATGACGAAGAATCTAGTGATTGGGATACATGATTAAAAAAGGTGCCAAAAAATATAGTAATTAATGATCGAATGTCCTTCAATACCATAATATAAACACAGAAATCTCAAACTGGTAGCATCCGTACTCTCCGTATATTTCATTTTGATACATCTTCGCTAGCCTTCTCTTGTTGAGATAGAGATCTATCACTGACTGCAGGATCATCATCTTTGGTATCTTCGATCTGTGAACGTTGTTTTCTTGAAGAAGCACGAATATGCTCACCCTTTCCGTAAACAACACCGGGGTGGAATGGTATGAAGACAAGACAGGTTAATGCCATCATCAAAGCATCTAAAATCATAAAATAAACTTCGTGTGTAATAAGGTAACCAGACCATCCTTCTGCCAACTCGACAACTCTATAGACACATCTAGTGTAAACGAACATCAAACCCAAGGTTATAACATATGGGAAGTACTTGAATAGACGACGGCTTCGTAAGTGTCTAAAACGTGGTTCAAATAGATGTTCAAGATCTTTATGAGCTTTTGTACCGAACTTGATTCTTCTGAAGAAATCAAATAATAAGATGATGAAAATAGACATACTAAAGACCTGGAAGGCTAAACCTGCAACCATGACATGTGTCCCACTCTCTGCAGACTTGTACACTTTTAAAGAAGTAGCGGCAAGACCACCACCTGCAGCCTGTATAACCAAAGAGATAACATCACACGTAATAAAAATGTATGAATAATACATAGGCTTCAACAGCGCATACTGAGGTCCATAAATCACAATCAATTGAGCCAACAGGTAATAGATCCCAGCCATAATGAATACAGGTGCAATAGTCAAGCAAATGATCTGTAATAAGAAAAAATTCAAGTTTGTCACATCATTAGAGGAAAGAGTTCTCCCAATGTATCCCGCCATCTCCAGTCCAGTCCCACAAAAGTAACTCACAAAGAACCACCATTGTCTATACCAGATCCCTAGAGCAGTGTGTGCAACAAAGAAGATCGACATAATGATTGTCATTGCGAGATTACCACCAAATGAAGGTTTCATCCCATATAAATTGTCAGCATTGTAAAGAGACGACAATGCCTCTGTTGCTTGTGAAGCAGCGGCACTAGCCGATTGTATGACTGCTGGAGCAGTAGCAGTTTGCAACACCTGTTCATTGGAGAGATACGCCAGAGTGGCAGCAAGAGTAGCAGCTTGTCTTGAATTCGAAATAAAATCAACGGTCGCTGTTGCTGTTTCCAGTCTTGATATGGCTTGCGTGTATTCGCCTTCCAGTGAGGTGATCAGTGGCAGGAGACTTGACAGTGTTGTAGACATCGCGTATTGATCAGGAACCACCAACCACGCTCTTCTATGAAAACGGCGAATGTGTTTTATTTATAAACAAACACGAGATGAAAATAATAACAGGCTACAGCCCTGAGCTATTTGTAGTGTGTGCTAAATGCATTATAGTATTTGGTTGTAAAGGCCGACTATACCCGCCGAGATGCCCTTTATTTTCTAGTTCCGCGCCAGTCAACGCCAAAAAGCCCGCTAAACCCGGAACCCGCTCGAAATAATATATGTTGGGCGCTGAAGTGCTGAGACCACGCTGGAAGCAGGAACCAGATCCTTCTAAACCCGAATACCGAAATCCGCAAAATACAGATGAACTAACTACACGCCATTTATATTTGAGTCATGTGTATTCTTATATCTGATTCCATCGTTATCTTATCCTAGAGCTGACGTATACATACTGCCGGTTTATGAGTGCATGCGATAGATGAATGATGAGCGCAGCAGCTTTTTGTGTCACGATGAGCTGGATGTCAATGGTGCATATGATGCATGACTTTGTTTCGATTGTAGTGCCTGCGCGTAGCTTGATTGACTGATCAGAATTATAGGCTTGATTCAGAGCTGAGACTTTATTGAAGATGCATACGTGTGCTCTAGTGGTATCATCTAATTGCTGAGTCTGACAATTATATTCAGAGAACCCTATTCATAATAGTGGGATATCCACTCTTCTTTTGGATATCACAGCCATATGAGACGAACAATACACTATGAGAACTGCAGTGAAAACACAGACAAAGAGCATTGTTAGATTGATGAAGCTTCTGACTGCCAATATCTCATGAGAAAACCTGTAACAGGGGATAAATCTCATATTTATACCTTCGCTCTAGTACTAGTTCCATTTTTGCCGTATAGAAGAGTCCAGACTCCAGACTCTATGTATGCAAGAACAATCTTTGAAGTTTAAGCCGTACTGGATCATCATATATTGTTCGCTCAACAGTACACTAATGGACCATTGATGTCTCATACAGCGCCAATGTTGTGCGTAGCTAGCGTGAATTATTGCACATCTTCAAAACAATTTTATCGACCTCTATTCTAGCCATGGTTGAAATCCATATTGTCGAGCATATATCCTGAAACCATTGTACTAAAGAAGAGAACTTCACTGTTGGAACTCCCTTCTGGTCCGTTATGTGGATTGAAAGGAAATATCTAATTTACTATCGACAAGGACAATCGACCTGTAGCTGGCCATCTCTTACTGTATGTGATTGGTCATGATTACTCAACTCTCCACTGGTGTGATACTAGCCGTGCTACTCCGGAACAACACGACTAGTTGTTATAACTTGCCTCTAATGAGTTATAACGTGCGCTTCACCTTTCATCCAGACAATGCAGTGTCAATCAGAAGAGCATTGTTAATCAGCATTGCGCATGAAGAGTATGCGTCAAATTGCATGGCTACAAAAGCATTAATATGTATGATTTACAAAATGTGAGTCAGTGTATAGAAGTAAACGTAGTATTAATATTATAAGCAATTAGTAATGAATGAGTAGTAGAATGATAGCAATAGTATCATGAAATTGTAAGCATTAAGCGAGTGGCATAGGTGTGTATGATCGTAAAGTTCTTTCGTATTGTTGACCATAGAAGGGATTTGATTGTGAGTATGGGCTCGGATCAGGTTGAATGACCTATGGTATCACTCAGATAGGATGAAATTGTTGTTGGTTCATCACTTTTGAAGAAACAGTATGAGTCCAGTAGCTCTTGGTAAGATTTTGAGTTGATTGGTGGTTTCTTGGAAGTGAACTTGTGTTTCTCTGATGTGGACGTTCTTTGATTTGAATTCACTAATGAGTCATGATTAATCATTTCAAGTGTTTTGTATGATGATAATGAAGATGATGGCTCTATGGTATTGGCTGAACGAATTGTATTAAAACTGTTTAGATTCTCGTCGCCTTTTCTATAATCCATCAAATTCGAGGTTGAGGAGTCAGATAACATGCTCATTTTCTTGTTTGAGTCAGAAAGATTCATCATCTCACTTGGTCCGATAGGCGTAGGTTCCTTGGATGGGGTAGTCTCTGATAAACTCAAATCATTGAAATATAAATCACTGAAATCAGGAGTATCATGTGATTTCAAAGCTCTTGGAGTTTCAGGCGAATCAAAGCCCTCATAGTTGTTGAAATAGGAATCAAGATCTTTCATATAATTAGAGCCCGATGAAGTGTAATGCTGTGAAATATTTTCTGGTCTAGGGAGGTCAGGCACTGTAGATTCATGATCATGGTTTGTACTGAAGTAATCATTGAGTGAGAACTTAGTCTTTGAGTTCTGTCTTTTCCTTATGGTCTTTGTCAATAGGATCTCATAGTTTTTATGATTGTTATTGTCCCAGACTTCCTGATCAGCGTATCTAAATCTAATGCAGAAATTGATCTTGGTTTTCGGTTGATCCAATGACTCAAAGTTTTTCAGAGGAATACTGAACGTGAATCTATCATAGTTAGCCCGTTTCAAGATCCTTGTGCTTTCTTTTGTGAATTGAGATTCTATTTCAATGACTGTTCTCCATTGGTCGAAAGTATACCGTATATGGACGTCCTTATGATAAGAAAGATTTTTGGCAGCGATTGAACCAGTTATAAAATTGTCATCATTCAAATTGATCTTCTCCAAGAAGATCTTTTCTTTTTGTTGAAACTTTTCATTATATTTGATCTTTTGGAAATTTAACTGTTGTAGATCCCACATCACCTCATCATCACTTGTCAAACCATCGTCTTCATCATCGTCTTCACTTTCATCTTCATCACTCAAACAATCATCAATGAGCGTATCGTCTTGTTGTAAAGCAAATTTGGCACCAGCACCAAACTTTGATCTAGACCATCTTCTAGACATGGACTTCAGTACAGGGGAAGCACTAGCACTAACGGCTGTTGGTTTATCACGATCATTGAAGTACCGTACATCCACAGCTTGGCCGAAATGAACGTTCTTGTAAGTGGGTGTGGTAGGCATGGATTTGGCATGTTGTTGAGCAAGACAGTTCAATTTTAAAGAAGATTTAACTAACTCACCAGACTTTTTGCGTATAAGCGGTGGTGGAGAAGAGTTGGTGGATGTGTTTGGGGTCTCCTCGGTGACGGAAGAGTCGGAATGGCGTTTCTTGTGAAGGTACGCCAGCGACGATAGCCCGTCTTCTGCCCTGTGGATCTTGGAGACGGGCGATGTCTGGTTAGACGAGACAAACACCATGCTAAAGAGCAACCTTGCAGGACACCTCTCGATTCAGGCACGGAGTGGCAGGAGCTGTGGAGAAAAGGAAAAGAGGTGGGCAGGAACAGCTGAGTGCGGTAAGTGGTTGTGTGTGCACTAGACCCTGGTGTTTTATAGTGTGTTGGTGTGGTTATTTGTGCTCAAATCAGAGTGAATTTGTAATATAATTTGGGTTGTTGTAAGCAATTTATTCCACCTATTATTTTTCGCGTGCAGCAGCAGTCAATTTTAATAATATTTTATATTGTTTCCAGTAAAAAATGGAACAATGATCGATTTTGAGTGAAATTATAAACACATGATTTGTGATCAATGGTGGCTCGGACAAGTGTTCCCAGACACAGCGAATGGGCCGAGTGTATATTTGCCATAGTGCTCGAAGATTCGGCTGTGTCTCGGCTTCCCTGCATACCCGACGTATTTTCATTCTTCACTGCACCCCGTATATATGTCTACAATTGATACATCGTATGATGTACACTATCTCTCCAAATAACCGTATATATTAGTCCCGTAACCACCGTTGGTCATCGTTATCGTAGCGTTCATCGGCAATTGATATGGTCCCTTCTGATCAATCAAGGTTGTCAAAGTTCAAGAGTCTCACAACTCCATTCTCATCAGCACTGGCAAGACTGGAATCTCCAAGACCAACACACGTTACTGAACTATTATGGCCAGGGAAGGTATGCATACATTTCCCACTCTGTAGATCCCACACTTTGACAAATCTGTCATGTGCTCCACTGACAATTCTGAAAGTATCAGCACTGATATCCCAGATACCTTCAACATGTCCAAATTGGGTACGGATACATTTTCCAGATGCAACATCCCATAGTTTGATGGTGTTGTCCAATGAGCATGTCAAGATGTAAGCAGGGAAGTTTCTTGACTCATCACTCCAATCAATATCTTCGAATTCTTCACCTCCTTCTTGATTCGTCTCTGAACCATTTTCAGCAGTATTAGTCTCGTCATCTCCTTCAGCATCACTACTATTCTCATTCTCTTCATCTGTATCTTTAACCAACTCGTAATCTTTTGGTAAGTTCAAAGGAATCACCTTCTGAACTTGAGCAACGTGACCTTTAAAAGCCTTGAGACATTTGTTTGTCTTTAGATCCCACATTCTCACTGTACTATCGTCAGATGCACTGAAAAACGTCAAACTTGGTGGATGAATCTTGACACTGTTGACAGCTTCTGTGTGTCCTCTCAATGCATGACATGTTCTCGTTTCAACGTTCCAAACTTTGATAGTAGTATCAACACTACCACTAACGATAGATTTTTTGTAAAAATCAACACTCAAAACAGCAGCGTTATGACCTCTATATGTGGAAATACATTGTCCAGTATGATAGTTCCAGACTTTAATAGTGGAATCCAGAGATCCAGTAATCAACTTCTGTTCATCAAACACCAAGGTTTTCACACCTTTTGTATGACTTTGTAAACTTCTGATCAACTTACCGGTATTGACATCCCAGATTTTAACCATAGTGTCATAAGACCCAGTGATCAAATATTTGTGATCATACTTCAAGGTCAAAATACCATCACTGTGACCAACGAATTCTGTTAATTTGAAAGCACCTTTTCTCCAATTTCTTTCAACTTTGAAACGTTCACTGTAAACAACCTTCCATGGTCTTGTTCTTCTGACACCATTTGAGTTAATAGTTTGGTTCGATAATCTTCTTCTCTTTTGACCATTCGATGCCATTGGGTTATGCGAATTGTCCAACGTGAATGTATTTGTAGATTGTGATGTCAATGCACCTATCGTTTGAGTTGGTGCAACGGGACTCGTCACTTCATTCACCTCACGAGCTCTCTTCATATGCATTAGTGGTAATCCCCATCCACAATTTGGACATTTACGATCGATATGCTGCTCACACATATGATGCCACACTCTATCATCATCAGCTAGTCTCTTCCAATTTCTTGACACTTGAGCTGCATTACATAACGACGCACAGTCTAAGTAACACAAAACTTTCAATGACAGCTCAATAGGTAGTGTTGAAATGAAATCAATTCTGATCAAAGATGAAACTTCTTGTGAAACGAATGATAATTGAGGGAAACAACACTGTGTTAGGATACCTTGTAATATCAGATTTCTTTGTGCAGATGTAGCTGAGCCATAAAGTGACCATACAGTGTTGATCATTTGTTGTTCTTTTGAAGGCAGTTTCTCCAGATTTTGTTGAATCTCATTCATCTTATTGACATCTGTTTGTTTGTTGCACGTCACATCTGGATTGTGTCTGTAACAGTACTTGTGAAAGTTATCGGCTGGTATCATACTTTTCACATCAACAGCTGGTGCTACTTCTTCTTCGTTGAGGTGTGCATTAGATCTCTTTGTAGGGAGTTGAGGCTGCCCTTTTCTTTCTTCAGTGGCTGTCCTTAGTGTTGTTTGGGCTTCTATAGTTTCCCCATCTTCGAATATCGACACCAGTTTCTGCTCCTCTTGTTTGGCACCGCCTTCTTGGTTACAACTCTTCGCTAGATCCATGTTGTGTGTGGTCTCCTTCTTTAACCAGGCTGCTTTTGTATAATGAGATAAGGAATATGAGTTCACTGTATTCTGTTTGGCCTGACTGGAAGAAACCAAAATAAATAGTGAAAAGTGATATTAAATTGTATTGTTGATAAACCGAAGAAATGAAAGTGTACAAAGGGAACAAATGGGTTTCTCAATCTTTTGCCGTTCTTTAATTGTGAGATTAATATGGCTTTATTTATCGGATTTCTAGAATTTCTGTATTGTAAATAATTTGAAGTTCATTTCGAAAAACCGGAAAGCCACAACTTTGAGACAAATTGTCCCGAAGCGGCATTTTGTCCCAAAAGTATTATATAATGGATTAGGTAACATTTTGGGACAAATCATACACAACTACTACACTTCTTTTGACTACTTTAGTTACTTTTATTAGATTATTGATAGTTGTGGTGCAATGGTATTGGGCCAATATGCGCTAATCAAGTAAACAAAAGTGTTTAAAAGTGAAGATACTGCCTGCCTATGCCTCCTATAGCTGCAATTACTCGAAGAATTAATGGTACTACAACGTCAACATGCATTTTTGTGTCAACGACCACAAAACCAACAATAAAAATATATATCGGTCTCTTGTGGTTCGTAATTGATGATTGAGGCATATTGATTTATAGGTGTTCGGTTTCCAGAGCCCTTCATTTGTCGGTGCACTCAACATGTCTCTATCAGTGGAGCACCTCAAAAACAAGGTCAAACGTCTTGTTATCCAATTCCACCACAGCAAGAACAAAATGGGCAACAATTCACACATCATCACCAAGAGAGATCCAAACAAACCCTTTGTATCATTGAGAGTTGGATGCTATAGTGAGGAAGAAGATCCAGAGTATCAGTTTGAGTCGTTTAGTGCTGATTTGGCAACGGTACAAGAAGATGGTGACTATCAAGCTGTTGAAGAGCCACCCATCCAGACCTCTGATGTGACATACGATGAATTGGAAAGATCCAGGATTGATGCCTATGAGCAGCAAAGAAGATTGGAAGATTCCATAAGAGACAACATTCATTACATTGAAAAAGAACCTAAGGCAAGAAGGAAGTTCTGGTTATTTGGAAGAAAGTTATCACCAGTGAAGTTGTTCTCTCCAAGAGAAGATGACTCAATTGAGTATACAGCTGCTCAGGACATTTTGATCATCTCACAAACGACTGATCCACTGCCTGAGACGAATGTTAACTCACCTTCCCAAGCTATAGTCAACCAGCAAGAGAATGAATATCAACAATCAGAATTACTTCAACGTCCACAATCATATCACAACCCATCTCCAAGATCCCAAAGCAGGTATGAACCTCTTCAATCAAACTCGGTTCTTAGCCTTGATGCTTTGAGAACATCGTCATTTTCAAGAAAGAAGTATAATCATTCCTTATTGAGCCTTTCTGGCACTTCGAACAAAGACCAAAAATATCTCAATGGCTCATCCGAAAAGAAATCCCAGAAGGCATCGGAGCCATGGAAGCTTATTTTGAACGATATTTCGTTACAAGCAGCACTTTTATCAACCGGCTCGAAAGTTCCAAAAGCCAGTCTTGCGACATCGCATAACTTGGTTGCTGACTTTACAACGTCAAAACATCAACCCCAGTCAGAAATAGATCAAGAGGCTCAGAACTGGATTCACTTCGACCCTGTTCCAGACGACTTAGTACAACTAGCACTGGTAAATGACGAAAATAGAGCATCAGAGTCTGATCTATTGGACCTAGCCAGTATAAAGTCAAGAACTGAAACAAAGAAATCAGATATCCATCATAATCTTACACATTATAGGATGATCTTGAGTGATCACAACAGCAATATTACCAGACCATCCACACAATACAGTAAAACATCTATTATATCAGAACTACTGGAACCTGATCCATTCAAAGGAGGAGAAACATCAGCTGCTTATGGGGGTGTCTTTCAAGACTATAACTATTCAGATGATAGTCTTCTCCGTCTTCAAGCACACAATCAGGCATTACGACAGGACATTGATGAAGCCCAAATTGGCCACGAAAATCAGACGCAACCGTTAAGTATCAGATCCACCAAGCGACTAAAACAGTTGATATAGCTATACACGTTTGTCATATAGACTTTGTAACAATAAGACCAAACCGGGTAATATATGAATATGAAATTCTGGAACAGGGCTCGTGACTGAACTATTCATCAATTTAAATAGAATTTCACGTTGTCTAAGAGTGAGATATCAATTGATCCATGATAAGCATTTCACATGAAGCAGATTCAACTGTAGGTCACTGTCGAGATCAAATTGCGATTGGTATGGCGGACTTTCCAAGAATTTGTGGTATCATTTTACGCGTCGATTTAATCCTCCCTCCGCGAAATTGTTGATGATGCTCGAGACTCACAAAGAATTATTTCTTCAGGGTCATATGGACTATGATGGATATCATATACAACCCATATAAAGGATACTGTATTCCCAAAGGGAGGAATGGAAACTTAGGGTCATCTGATACAGAAGAGATACATACTGATGGGTTTGATAAATTTGATTGGAGTGTCGAGACAACTAGTGGTGATGAGAAAGGTGTAAAAAGTTTCTATGATGTGTTTAACCAGCCGGAACATGGTAGCAAGAGTGATGGATCAATGTATGATAATGAGAGTGAGATACCGATGAATCATGTGAGTGAAGGATTGAAAATCGATGTCAAGGAAGATGAGCCAGTGAACCCAAGAAAAAACAAATCAGCAACGTCAAAGAAAGAAGCTAGACAGTTGAAGAAGGTAAAGAAGAGAAATACGAGGAATTCGGAAAGAACACAGAATGATTTTGATGGGCATTCTGATCCTAAGAAAGTGAACATATTGAACAAATTATACAGTGAGATTTTATCGATGTATCCTAAAGGTTTGAAAACTGATGATAAACTGGGACAATTCTTTGATATATCAATCTATAAAGAAGATCTTGACGATCTCAAAGACGATGAATGGTTAAGTGACAACAACATATCCTTTGTGTATGAATACCTTGAAAGATATCAGCTAAACAAACAAGACAAACTGATCTCGGATGCCATTCAGTTAGTCCGTCCTTCAATGGTATATCTATTAGCCAATTTCCCAACCCCAGCAGATCTGAAAGGTGTGATTCCTCCAATTGAGAACTCCAAATTTGTGTTCCTACCCGTCAATGATAACGATGATGTACAAAGTGCAAGATCTGGATCACATTGGTCTTTAGTCGTGTTGAGCATACTAGATAAGACGGCATATGTCTTCGATTCAATGGGTCTAGCGAATGAAGAGGAAGCCAAACAGGTCATCAGCAAGTTCTCAGAGTATCTAGGCATGAAATTTCACGTGAAGACGGTAAATGATACACCTCAACAGATGAATGGGAGTGATTGTGGTATCATGGTCAGTCAAATGACTGGGGTGTTGTTATCTAGGATGCTGGATTTTGATCGTCTTCAGGAACAGTGTTTGAGCTTCAACGTGGGAAATCTGAGATTGTCACCGATAGATGGGAGAATCTTCGTGATGGGTACATTACTGAACATTTTGAAGCATAAGCATGATAATATTGACTGATCTTTGAATAAGTACGACCATCAATCGTAGATGTGTAACGGTGTATCTATAACGACACGTCGAGATAAGATAAGTGAGTTACGAATTTGAAGTAGTGGCTAAACACATCGTTTCGAATGAAGTCTTTGTGTCAGAAAATTGTGTCATGTTTAGCTCATTTGTCCGAGAAATGTTGATTTTGGCCGTTCGTTGGTGTGTAGAGCTGATGAGTGGCGCAGTAATCTTATAATCCGAAGTTCTATAGTGGGATTTGTCCAAAAACCCGGTTCACTCGCCACTTTCTAATTCGGGTCGGGCGACAAAAGAAACCAAAGGCCGCTTTTTATTTTCACTAGCCACGTGACGCCACGCCGCTCTTCTATTTGTGGCTGGTGTGGATTGTCATATATGCTCAGGCACTAATATCAATTGACACATTCACTCAAAGAGGAAATCACCGATGTAAATAAATAAGTAAGAAAGTATATCAATTGTTATAATATGGGATCTGACAGGGCTGAGTAAGGGAACATCGATCTACTGTGTATCCTTGGGACTCTGTTCTCCAGCCAGCGAACACATCAGATGGCTCAATAGAGGTACTGGTGATTGCTGACAACCAACTTTCAAACTCAAACCCACAAGTAGTGTTCATACAACATACAAAGACGTGACTTAGTGACATGAATATTAGCCTAGCGTTAGAATCGCTTAGGTACATGTCACAGGCCTACATGTGTATCAGCTGTACTACATAGAGCCAGTGTTGACATAAGGGCATATTATTAATGAGTTGGTCGAGTTAGACTGAGTGTAGCAGAATTATCAAGTTAAGTTCTTTTTCTTTGATTTCAGCATCATGTCTTATAGGTTCAATCATACTTCCAACGTGTTCCAGGATCATTTTCTTGATGATGCTTTTCTTGTTATCGTCAGTGTCGTCACTGTTGATCACAATATCCATATACTCGTCAAATTCATGATTGTTCAACGCATCCCTGACCATGAAGAGATTCCAATCGACAATACCTCTGTTCAATTGACCTAATCTGTGATAGATCTCATATGATGAAGTGTAATTCTGTCTTGATTGTGATCCAATTGCAGCTAATCTCTCATAGCCGAAAATAGGTTCGTAAGAAGTGTAGCTGGAATCAATGTCTGAACCATCTAGCGAAGATCTCTCATGACTAATTTGACTATGAAATACTCTGAAGATCTCACTGTAGTTCATGGATGGATTGTAATAAGCTCTTGGTCTAGTTGATGTATGATGAAACAACAACGTGTGTTTCTCCACCCTATTTTGATTTGTGTCAAAAGCGTCATTTAACCCAAGATTCTTCTCAGTGCCATAGACAGACATCGTGATGATTATACTATATTTGTCAAAGTGTATACCCTTTAGATGGTTAGTCGATGAGTATCAACCTGTTTTAACTCATTGTGCCACAAAATCATTCCCCAGTTTTTCAGTCCAGATCCCGAGTTTTCCTACAAACAATAAAGTGTGCTGATCAAAATCAATGAATCTAGTCTAATCAAATGAAGTTGTCTATACACGGCAGTTGGAAATCTCCATAACCATAATATCTGAGGCACCTAGAGATTTCAACTTATCAAGAATGTCACCTTTTGAGGCTCTTTCAATCATAGAGGAAACAGCAACCCATCCATCATCATCAATTGGAGACACAGTTGGAGCACGACGACCTGGAGTTAAGAATAGTAGATCAGTTAGTTTTTCTCTTGGAGCATTGTATGTACATAGAACGAATCTCTGAGCAGCCAAAACACCTTCTATTCTGCTCTTGATCTTATCCAATAGCTCTGGATCTGATGGATTACGTGATTCGATTAGGTATGCGGAAGTGCTCAAAACGGTATCGATATCAATTAAACCAGCAGCTCTCATGGTTTCTCCACTTTCCACTAGATCGACAATAGCATCAGCAACACCCAAAGCACATGAAGCCTCGACAGAACCTCCAACAAATTTGATTTTGGTTTTTAGTGGTGCACCTGGTTCAACACCTTCTAGCTTTTCAAGGTATTTTCTAGTTAATGTGGTGAATGATGAAACAACGGTCTTACCGATTAATTGTTTTGGTTCTTTGATATCACCATTCTTTGGAACTTGGACTTGTAGTTTACATTTACCGAATTTTAGATCCAACGCTAGGCCGACATCGACTTCAGATTCCTCAACTTGATCAACACCAGTGATACCAAGATCACAACGACCTTCACCGACAAAAGTTGGAATATCAGCAGCTGGTAGAAAGATTAGCGCAAGTGGAAGGTTTGTGGATAGAGCAATATCTAATCTGTTTGAACGGTGAAACTCAACATCTGAACCTTTTAGCAACTGAATGGCTTTTTCATAAAGACGACCCTCTATTGATATGTTAATTACATTCCTCTGATTTAGCTCATTTTGTATGATAAATACGTACTTTTTGGGACGGCGAACAATAATCTGTCTGTCAAGTGATTCACTAAATCCATCTCTATCAATACTAGTTCAAAATAACCTGAAAAAATTAGGCGATGACCTCCGAAGATACTTTTGTCGATAAGACGTCGTTGACTCACTGGAATTTTTCACTGTATCGCGAAACAGCCACGTGACTTACCGCCGGAGTTACCCGGAGATCTGTTAATTTGCGTGCTTAAATCAAATAAATTTTCAGTTTGAAGACAACAACACGAAGAGAAGAACCATCAAGATCACTCAAAATGGTATGTTGTGCTCATCTACTGCGCTTTTATGGACTCTGAACTAACTGTTATCGCAGGATACCAAAACTCAAGTCACTTTAGCCAGAGTTAAGAAAGTTTTAGGCCGTACCGGTTCCCGTGGTGGTGTCACTCAAGTCAGAGTTGAATTTATTGATGATTCATCCAGAACTATTGTCAGAAACGTCAAAGGCCCAGTCAGAGAAAACGATATCTTGTCATTGATGGAATCCGAACGTGAAGCTCGTCGTCTACGTTAAGCATGGTGTGCGTGTCTCAAAATGCATTATAATCTCAGCAGTAAATCTATGGTACTGTTGCTGAATTTTTTTATGTTGTTGTGTTTGTTTTATGGGGTTAGGGGTCTTTGACCTTGATCTTTGCTTAGTCTGGTCTTGTGGATATTTTCAAGGGCTCGTGTTGTTCAGTTGTGCATCAAATTTGAAGATTTCAGCTTCAAGGTAAACCATCTGTAGGGTAGGATCAACATTTACAGCGTAGGAATTCTTTGAAAGTAATTATAACATGATACTGCTATTATTATACATTAAAACACAGACTTGAAATGTCGTTTTTCCTTGAACAATAACTAAAATGAAACCGAAAAAGGTTTCAAATCGTGGTATCAAACTGATATCATTCATGGGTTTCTGAAGTGAATTGAACTAAAAAGTAAATTAATCAATAAAGCGCTCACTGTGAAGTTGATTCGTCAGTGATCAGGTTGTAGCACCTATAGTGCTTGGTTGTCTTGGGGTATTGTTTGTGGCTGTGGCTGTTCTTGATGCTGTTGTTGATCCTCTTCGGTCTTCTTGGATTGTTCTCTTCTCCAGAACTTCAATAATAGATCTGCATATCTCTGTAATTCTTCCGTCTGGATCAATAATCTGAAATCAGTTAAAAGTAAAAACTGCAACTCCAAATGATTCAGTTCTTCTAGTGGCAATCCACCAACTTTTGCATATCTTGAATTCTTATAAAAAATATCACTGAAAAACTTGGATGCAACAGTTATACCGGCTATTATCAGTCTATGAATATTGTAACTGTCCATGACGAACAATTGCTCATCGCCAGTTTGAGTAGTACCGTTGTTCTCACCTTCTCCGACATTTGCCCTTTTTGCAACTCTATCGAAATATACCAACAATGTCAAGAACACTTCATTAGTAACAGGACAGTATTTCAGAATACGACTCAGATAAGCATGAATTGAAATAGCAGGGACGTTTCTTCCATGAAAGGCCAACACATTAGCAGTGAATTTGTGACTGTCGTGCAATTGAGATGCATGGTGATAATGATGTGGGTGCAAGCTATCATTAGCTTCTATAATCTTTTGAAGTAGTGCACTCAACATCAACAACAAATCATCAACTGGATGATTCACGATATCTAGGTGAAACTCACTTGTGTTGTCGTCAGCAATTGAGGATGATATAAGGTGAGCCTGATCTGGTTCTGAGTGTTGTGCAGCTTCCTGTCCGAACATTTGATCTTCATCAATATGGCTATCTGTGGGGCCAAGATGTGGTTCATTTGATCCAGAGTTTGTTACAGAATTTGATGAAGATGATGAGAACACTGGTTGATTCGGTCTTGAAAATTCAACAGGTTTTGCGGATTCAGTTATCACATTTGTTGTAGGTTGAGTTCTAGGGAAGTATGGAATTGGAGGTTGAAACGAAGATGGATTTGCGTTATAGGTAGGTATCGAATTTGGAGCTGAGGAATAGGAAGATGAAACAACACTTGGTGTGTTATGGTTAGGCGTATATGAATTTACCAGCTCGGAAGTTTTGAAATGTTGAGAGGTTGATGTAGGCTCAATGGATATGGATGATGTTGGGTGGTTAGAGAATGCTTGGTAATCATTTGAGACTGAATTGACATATGAGGGTTGTTGTTGTTGTTGTGATACAGGCTGATTGTTCTGTGGAACAGCCGTTGTGGAAAGAGAAGTTGAGGACGCCAGTTTGGAAGTCAGTAGGGATGGACGTGAGAAGGACATTGGTTGACGAGGCGTTGTGGTTTGAAAGAACGCTGGGTTTGTGGTCTCGCTAATAGAGTGTCTTTGGTGTGGATGATGGAACGTTGGTGGATCTGCCCTTGGGGAAAAATTTGAAGTTGGTGAGGAGGCATTGAAAGGAGTTCTCAGGGAGTTGAAGTTGTTGACGAATTGTTGGCCATAAGAGTTGTTTAACACCTGTGAATGTGTCGAATTAGCAGAGGAGGAAAACTGGTATTCGGTAGGGGACTGTTTGAATGACTGCGCTGTTTGATACGAGTCTGGCGCGAAAGCGTTCGAGCTGTGTGGAACCTCCTGACTGGGAATCACTATTGGTTCACTCGAGTCGATGTCGATATGAATTGAATCCTGTGTCTATGGAACGAAACGTTAGTAACAACTCGTTAGAGGGGGTCAGGGCCTTCAAAATTGAAGTGACGGCTGGAGAAGCTATTTCACCGGTGATGTGGGCTGAAGGGTGTACTTACCTGCATGGCAAATACAGAAGGGCCAAGTGTGGAAGGAAGAGAGGCTGTTGTCTCTACTGAGTGTTTCCGCCTTTGGTTGGGTTCGTTTGTTTGTTTATTTGTTTGTATTGTTGATTGTTATTCCAACAACAAAACGTGATGATGGATGGAGCTGCTCATATGATCGCTAGCGCCGCTGCGTGTTGCCGCCGCCGCTGGGACGAGCCCTTCCCGCATTCCTCCCATTTAGAAGGGGAAGATGGTAAGAGCACGCCGAGAATTCTCGCTTAAGGCGCCTAGATGGCACATGACAGGGTAATCTCTAAGCACTGAATCTCACTGCGCAAGTGATGACTAGCAGGCTTGCAGAAAAGCCTCCAGCGAGTGATTCTACGAAGCAAAGGCAACTAATTTACGGTGATTGTGATGATCTTGAAAGTTGCAAGCGAGAAGTTAGAAGTTGTTAGATTCAGCGTAGAACAGGATGCTTGTTTAGGGCTCTGTTCTGGCGTGTTTAGTATGTGGTTCAATTTCATCTCAGCACAGTCGACTCTCGGACGGAACGTGGACGTTGGTAATACTTGCGTCTTTCACTGAAAGCCAGGGTCCGATGCGCAGAGTCTGTCAGATAATAGAAATGTGTCTAACGCCAGTGAGCAACCAAAGCACGAACTTATCAGCACGATGCAATTTGTACAAAACACAGCACATCTCTTCAAGCACGATTACGATTTTTGGAAATACCAATTCCGTTGACTTTACCCATCTCACATAGACACAGTACAAATCAACAGTCGCGAAGATCTTCCGATGAAAAACATAGAATGCTTACTTCAAGCTTGATGTGACATCGAGTATCAACTATAGATCAAATAACGTAAGAGAAGATGTCATTAGCCAGTAAAATCACGCTCGCTACAAGTATAGTGGCCAGTACCATCACAGTGATATGGGTGCACAAGGTACAAGACGAGGAAAGAGAAGTAAGTATATCAAACTAGCCCAACATCAATATCATAAACTAACAAAATCATCAAGGCTTTGAAGCAAGGTCCTATAAAAGATGCTAAAAGAATAGAAGAAAAGGCGCTGAAGAAGAAACTTCTTGCAAACAAGCAAGAGCATGAGTACCAGCAAGAACTGAGAAAGAAATATGAACAGGTTCAACCGTTAAGTGGTATAACGGTAACGGGGGAAGATCCAGTAACGGCTAAGAAATAACACCAATGGTTGGTTGAAAGTTGAGTGGAACCACTCTCCTGAAAGCTATACCAACGTGGTACTGTGCTGATGTGGAAAGTAATGAATCAACATGAATACATGTAAATAGAAGATCAATATAGAATTGGAGATAGATTGATCGTTGTCATCAACATCACATCTTAAAGCCCAATCAGTGTAGTCAATAATCATGATTATTAGTGACCATTGATTTACTTTCAAAGACGACTCTTCTCCTTCACACCACAATACCCGTTACTGTTGTGTAGTAGTACATTGATCTAGGTACCTTATCACGAGTCAAATCCGGTGGATACCGAGTCACCTTTCGGAGACAAACTTTGTGCAAACTTGTCTGACTTCTTCGCGGAACCACAATCTCGAAATCTGGTGGGAACACTGATAAAATCCAAACTGTTCATTATAAAACCCGTGTGGAAATCACTCAATTTCAACAGATTCACTAAATGTCATTCATTCAATCCGCCACCCGTGCTGTCAGATTACAATCGAAAGTCTTAACCATGTCCACCAGATCATTGGCCACCATCACTCCAGTACGTTCCCCTCCTGAATCGGCACGATTCGCTCTTCCGGAACTATTCACTTTCATCCCAAGGTTTATGTGTCAATCGAGCACCTTAATCTAATTGAGTGACTAGATCGGTCAATTGAGTCACACAGAACTAACAATATACGGATAGGTTGCCACCAAGAACGCTCCACCAGCTGCTGCATCATACTCCCAAGCTATCAAAGCTAACAGTTAGTTATTCCTCATTGATAGTGGTCTTAACCCCACGTTACAAAATGGCATTCAAAACTAACAAAAATATCGCAAGACTTCATTTACGTTTCCGGACAGATTCCGCACACCCCAGAAGGTAAACCAATTGAAGGTTCCATCTCTGACAAAGCTGAACAAGTTATTCAAAATGTCAAAAGTATTTTGGAAGAAGCTGGATCAGGTTTGGATAGAACTGTCAAAAGTATGTTACTTGAATTACAATTAACCTAACTCCAACTAACACGGGCCGGCCAGTTAATGTCTTTTTGACTGACATGAACGACTTCGCTGAATTCAATGTCGTCTATGCCAAATATTTCAACACTCACAAACCAGCAAGATCATGTGTCGCTGTCAAAGCCCTTCCATTAGGTGTCAGTGTATGTATCACCATTACCTCTCATCTTTCACGCGCAGTTACTAACTTACAACCACCTAGCTTGAAATTGAAGCCATCGCTCTTGAAAACTAAGATCGTTATCCTACACTGAATACATTAAATAAATGTCAAATATGCCCTGTCATAGTAAAGCTCGTAGCGAGAAACCTGCAATATGCTATACGAACGTTCGAAGAGTCCGAATGCGGTTTTTACTCAGAACTTGCTCCCTTGGTAACTGCTTCTTGTCTCATAACCTATCTACATTGAGGACATAAAGTATATAAGATCAAGCATGCAAATTCTATGGGTACTCTACCACTTCAGGGCTTTGCCGATTTTCTCACGTGACCTATGGTAGGGCTATTAAGCGCTCCCTTTCAATTTTATGAATTTTTCACCATTTGATCAGAAACATCCGAACACCCCTTCCGAAAATCACAGACTCGCAAACTTTTCCAAGTGGTGGAAATTTAGATACTATCAACATCAATAGAGTTGTAATAACGTTTGGAAACAATCTTTAAAACACATCAAAAATGGCTCAAAGAGTTACTTACAGAAGAAGAAATCCATGTATGTAAGAAGAGAGGATTGCAAAGTGTCATTCGTCGAAAGAAAACTGAAGGAATGGAATCTTGAAGGATAATCTATTTAATCATCAACAATATTCAAATCACCGATAATTATGAGACCACAGCAATATACCAACTGTGACGAAAGAAGGAGATGGATTCCAAGAACTAGAGAAGACCTAGATGACTTCACGTCAATCGCCAAAGCATACCATGTGTTAGCCATCAAAGTCCAAACTCTCATCAATGAAATCACCCATGAAACTGTGACTAATCAGTCTTGAAACCCATCAGTACCATACAATCGTCTTACATTCAAGTCTTCTCAATACTCAGCTGGAAGGTATACGTTCTACTCACTTGGAAAGCATACGGACCATCATGGTAAATCCCCATCCTCCTCCAACTATTGACTAATGACATCTTTCCATACCCAAGAACTTTTCTGAGGAACACTATACTAACAACTTACACAGACAACACCCGTTCTAACAAAATCAAAGTTGTTAAAACTCCAGGTGGTGTTTTGCGTGCTCAACACGTCAAAAAAACTGGTACCAGACCAAAATGTGGTGACTGTGGTATTGCTCTAGCCGGTATCTCTTCATTACGTCCAAGAGAATACGCCCAAGTTTCTAAAACTCACAAAACTGTTTCCAGAGCTTACGGTGGTTCCAGATGTGCCAACTGTGTCAAAGAAAGAGTTGTCAGAGCTTTCTTGATTGAAGAACAAAAAATTGTCAAACGTGTCTTGAAAGAACAAGCTGAAAAGGAGAAAAAAGCTGACAAGAAATCCAAGAAATAAGTGTAAAGTATACGGTTTAATATAAAAGCTCAAGGTTTACGGTAATAAATCCCATCTTTTGTAGTGTAGTCTACTATCGTGTGTCCCATACCGGAGATCTGTAACCCAGTTCGGAATATCGTTATTTTTAGTTAAGGGAAATATTTATCATGATGACATCTGAAAACGAGCTTTAAAGATCGAGAATCAGAGCCTTTTTATATCTGAACCTACTCTGGCGGCTAATTCTTACCAACTACCGCAGCGCTTCGTTCTCCAACTTCATTCTTTATTTTTGACGCATTCCGAGCGATCAGCATACGTCTCTTTTGTTCTGTGGTGTTTCATAACTAATCAGAGTACCACCCGCCAATTCAGCTTGTCTGGTGTAATAGATGCCGGTTACCGCTTTTGGATCCTCCTCAGACCGTCGACACAGCAGCGTTACATCCTTCGACCAGCAGTTTGACGACTCACTGGAAGCTGCTTTAGCTGATTTGGAAGACAATCCATTCGCAACATATAAACAAAGCAGAGATAACCTTTCCTTGCTATCAGACACCAGCGGTATCCCTATGCAAAACTTGGCCTCATCACAAAGAAAGGACTCGTTCGATGATCTGCTGAACACAGATGAGTCCCCTCTGATAGGTGACAGCACGAGGCCCAAAAGCTCCGGAGGTTCAGGTGGCACAGTGTGGTCCAACCTGCTGTCATCCTTGAAATCAACTTCGAGAAGCATATCAAGACACAGCAGCGTGTCTGCTGTTCAACTTACGGATAAACATGCAGAAAGAACAATATACCCTGGCATTCCAAGCAACAATTTCCCATCAAACGCAATTTCCAATGCAAAATACAACCCTGTCACGTTCATCCCATTGATTCTATACGAACAGTTCAAATTCTTCTTCAATCTATATTTCCTATTAGTTGCATTATCACAGGCCATTCCTGCTCTCAGAATCGGTTACTTGTCTTCATACGTTGTTCCCTTAGGCTTCGTGCTTTTGGTTACCATGAGTAAAGAGGCGCTGGATGATATACAGAGAAGAAGAAGAGACAGTGAGACAAATAATGAATTATTCGAGGTCATTGGTCAAGCGAAACTAGTTCAAAGCAGGAATTTGAACGTTGGAGACCTAGTCAAACTACACAAGGATAAAAGAATACCTGCTGATATGATCTTACTACAATCAGGTGAAGCTAATGGTGAGTCTTTCATCAAAACGGATCAATTGGATGGTGAGACTGATTGGAAATTGAGAATCGCCACTCCATTGACACAACAACTCTCCCTCGAAGCATTGAAGAATATCAGTGTTACCGCATCTGCTCCTACAAAATCTATACATTCATTCGTGGGGAGACTGAACCTTGATGGTACAAATGTCGGTCTAACAATAGATAACACTCTGTGGGCAAACACCGTTCTAGCTTCAGGTACCGCAATCGGATGTGTGGTCTACACTGGTACTGATACAAGACAAGCAATGAACACTACCAAATCTGGTGTCAAGACTGGTTTATTGGAACTTGAGATTAACAAAATTTCCAAAATCTTATGTGTTTGTGTCTTTGCATTATCATTTGGTCTGGTCAGTATCAACGGCTTCCGTTCAACATGGTACATTGATGTCATGAGGTTTCTAATCTTGTTCTCAACCATTATCCCTGTTTCTTTGAGAGTCAATCTTGATTTGGCTAAATCAGTCTATGCTTATCAAATCGAACACGATAAGAGCATCGAAGATACTATTGTTAGAACTAGTACAATCCCTGAAGACTTGGGTAGAATTGAGTATCTGCTATCTGACAAAACCGGTACCTTAACTCAAAATGATATGGAACTTAAAAAGCTGCATCTTGGTACTGTTTCATATGCCGGTGATTCAATGGATATTGTTTCCGATTATGTTAGTAACATTGAGGGTAAGAAAGCTGTTGTCAACAAAAGAGACATGGGAGGGAGAGTTCGTGATCTGATTACTACTCTGGCTATTTGCCACAATGTTACTCCTACTTTGGAAGACGGTGAAATTACCTATCAAGCTGCTTCTCCAGATGAAATTGCTATTGTGAAGTTCACTGAAAGTGTTGGACTTTCATTATCAAAAAGAGATCGTCACAATGTGTCTTTATACCATGCTGCTACCAGACAATATCTCAACTATGAGATCCTACAGAACTTCCCATTCAACTCTGATACCAAAAGAATGGGTATCATTGTACGTGACCAGAAAAAGAACGAGTTATGGTTCTTACAAAAAGGTGCCGACACAGTTATGGGAAAGATCGTGCAATCCAATGATTGGCTAGATGAAGAAACTGGTAACATGGCAAGAGAGGGTCTGAGAACACTGGTGATTGGAAGAAAGAAACTTACTGAGAAGCTGTATGAGACTTTCCTGGATAAATACAATGAAGCCTCATCCATGATGGAGAATAGAGACGCTGAAATGCAGAAGGTTCTACTCCAGTATCTTGAACGTGATCTTGAACTATTAGGTCTAACTGGTGTGGAAGACAAACTGCAAAAAGACGTCAAGTCTTCAATTGAACTCCTAAGAAACGCAGGTATCAAAATATGGATGCTTACAGGTGATAAAGTTGAGACAGCGCGTTGTGTCTCTGTCAGTGCAAGACTGATATCTAGAGGACAATACGTACATACTATCACAAAACTTCATAGACCAGAAGGTGCAATGGAAGATCTAGAATTTCTTAAAGTCAACAGAAATTCTTGTCTCCTTATTGATGGTGAGTCATTGGGTCTCTATATGAGAAATTTCAGAAAAGAGTTCTTTGATATTGTTGTTCATCTACCTTGTGTCATTGCCTGTCGTTGTACACCTCAACAGAAAGCTGATGTTGCGATTTTCATCCGTGAAATCACAAAGAAGAGAGTCTGTTGTATCGGTGATGGTGGTAATGATGTCAGTATGATCCAATGTGCCGATGTTGGTGTTGGTATTGTTGGTAAAGAAGGTAAGCAAGCTTCTCTAGCTGCTGATTTCTCAATTACTCAATTCTGTCACTTAACAACTCTACTACTATGGCATGGTAGAAACAGTTACAAGAGATCTGCAAAACTGGGACAATTTGTCATGCATAGAGGTTTGTTGATTTCAGTTGCACAGGCCATATTCTCCATCACATCGTCATATGAGCCTATTGCATTGATTACTGGGTTTTTGATGGTAGGTTATGCGACTTGTTACACAATGATGCCAGTTTTCGCGTTGGTTTTCGATTATGATGTTACAAAGGAAGTTTGTTTCGTTTTCCCTGAGCTTTACCATGAGTTAACTTCTGGAAAGTCATTGAGTTACGTCACGTTCTTTGTGTGGTGTGCTGTATCACTGTATCAAGGTGGTGCCATTCAAGTACTTTCCCAGCTCTTTACCAGTGTGAAAACCGAAGACTTTACTAAGATGGTTGCTTTATGTTTTTCAGGTTTAGTGCTGAACGAGTTATCGATGGTTGGTATTGAAATTCATGGATGGAACAAAGTCATGATTTTCTCGCAGCTTGCTACGCTTCTAGTCTTCGTCGGTTCTGTTCCATTCTTATCGGAATATTTTGATTTGGAGTTCATGAGATCTATAACATTCTATTGGCAACTGAGTGTCATACTAGCTGTCTCAATATTGCCTATTTGGTTGGGAAAAATCATCTACAAGAGAATTTATCCACCAAATTACGCCAAGGTTCAGGGTTACTGATCACATTCACTGAGCTACATCACTTTCACAAAATGAATAGTCTAGAAATAGTATGTACATGCTTAATGTTCCCATCTCTTTAACGAGATACTGTACTTTCGCGCTCGTCATCGCTATTGTCTTCATCTGAACTGTTTGTACCATCTTGAGCCTCATCAGGTTTACGACGTTGGAAATCCTTGGCATGAGCATTCACAATGGCTTGAAAGACATTGGAGTTCAAGATCGTACCTCTTCTTCTTCTTGATAGTGATCCATGTTGATGATCATCCTCTTCTTCTTCTTGTGTATCTATTGCTGTGAATGTATCATCAGTCTCAGGTTCAGGAGCATGACTTGAGCGATATACGGTCTCATAAGGAAGTGGGGCTTCCCTTGATGCTCTATAAAGATGCATATTTGCTATATGTTCATTCTCCAATCTGATGAGCATCCATATGAATCTTCTAAAAATCTCAGCAACGGCGATACAGAAACTGGTGATAGCAGACTGTTGGACTTGTCTGGTGAACAGGACATAAAATATCCACTGGAATCTCAATAATGAGTTTGCAACAATAGCAAAGTAATAGAACCATTTTGGATAAGTGAGATCCTTTCTCAAGAGGTTTTTTTCTTGCATCAAGGAGAAATCCATAAAGATATCCCATAGACCACTGAACATCGAGTTGATTATGGCAAAAAATATGAAAATACCGCGGTTCGCTTGAGATCTGTGGATACGGTAGACACTCAACATTGCATAATAGATCACAGAAATTGAATATTTCCCCATGTTGGCAAGATGAGGAAACCAATCACCGGAATCAGCATAACGTCTTAGACATTGTAACAATCTCCAAACTGGTGGTAGAGCAGCAAAAAATCCCATCAATCGAGATCTTGAAGACCCACATTGTGGATCTCCACCAGCAGCACCATCCCATTTAGTCGCATACATGCAAAAGAAGAATGAGAGATTACCCATGGTATATGTCAAACTGCTGAAGATATCACCGGCGAAGAAATCCTTGAATTCAACGGGATACGCACCGGATAATAGAAGTCTCCACATCACGTCAATCAACCATCTTCTTGAATCCCAGAATAGAATGTTTGCAGGGAAGGTAATCAAAATGAATGCAAACGCAAAGAAGAACCATGGCCAATAGATTGCATTCAATTTATCAGGCCAGAAATCGTTGAAACTGAACCAACCGAACAATGAAAGGGCAAACAATAAAATAGAAGGAATCAAATGAAACTGTCTATAGTTCAATGCTGTTCTTGGATTGAACTCAAAGATGAAAATATAGTTGACTTTATACTTTGCCCAAATGAGACAGGTCAAACCAAATAGAGATATCATCAATAGTAGTAAGAAAAAACCAGCCCATATCTGCAGTAAGAATCTTCCGCCTGGGATTTCCCCATTCAACGTCTTGTGTAATCCAAGGTATATTGCATGGATTAATAAAGGAAGTGATAATCCGTAGAACAAACCAGATAAGAACAATGAAGTATGAAACACATCTTCATTTATGTTAACACGCAACTTCTCCACTGCGATTTTTCTATTCCCATTCTCGAAGTTCAAACTGTAGAGGTTCTCTACCTGAGGGATCAGATTATCCAAAACGTCACTCTCTGCAAACGTACTGGAATTAACTTTCTCCATATAACTTGGTGACAGGTTTGAATTTGTCTGTTTATCAAACTTCTTTAGTAGTTTTCTAAACCCTGTACGATTCAACATTCTGTATGATTTCAAGAGTTCTAGGGATCTGTAGTGTTCTTGAACTGCATCTTTTAACTGCCGTCTAGCAACGTAGTATGGGACTTCATGTTTATGTGTTTCGTAGTCCTTGCTGCGATTTGCTCTAGTTTGGACATCAAGTTCGTTTGTTTTGGCTTTCCCGAAGTTGAAGTGCGGTAGTGAGGGGATATCATACTTTGTGATCTTGTTCAGTTTCTTCGTGGTTTTAGCAAGACTTGACTTGACCAATCTATCATCAGGGTTAGCTTTGTTTTTGGCTTTGAATTGAAGTTTCTCATCTCTAAGCCTATGGAGTTGATCTTGTAAAAGCAAGAACCGCTGTACAGATCTCTCTTCCTTTTGTTTGTAGAATGTCTCAATCTTGTGCAGCTCTTTGTCCAACCAGTCTGTGAACTCAAGTATGTTTGTGTCTTTAGAGTTCTCCAACGGAACTCCGTCAGTGATAAGACCAGAACCAACATTATACGTCTCAGGATTTGTGGTCGTGTTGTGTGAGTTGGTTCTTTTAGTGTTTCTTCCTATGATGTGGGCACCGTGCAATACAGGAGTGACGCCTTCCAGTAGCGGAGTTCTCTGGTCTGGTGGTCTATCGTTCTGATCGTCCTGTGATGGGTCTATCGCAGCAGGAGGCAAAGCAAACGAACCGTCGTCCAATGTCTTGGATTTCTGTCTGATTCTGAAGTCTGTGAAGCGCCCACTTGCTGGGAACGAAGGTGTCTTGGGCACAGGGAGTGAGTTGGTGATAGTTCTGGTGACCTGTGTGAGAGTAGGCGAGCTTGCTATCTTCTTTATCTTCTTCTTACCGCCCTGTAATTAATATGATATCGTTAGCATGGTGTTCATTTCTAGGTAGTGGCTGCACAATGATACATACCTTATAGTCGAGGTACTTGTCTTTCCATTCTGGTACCTGCTTTTATTGTTAGCGTTCCATGATGAGGCTTTTTGATGATAACAAAGACGTACGAGATTCTCTGAAAGTGCGCTGTCAGCAATTGTTAGTCGGTGCTCTCTTCGACCAACTTCGTCGAAACACTGATACTCACTCTGCAAACTTCATGATCAATTACCGCGATGACTGCTCTTTCGAACAACAACAACACGTGGAAAATTCCAGATTCACAGCTAACGAAATGGCCTGATTTATATTAGTGTTGATGGAGTGGCCGTACCAGATGCCGCGGACCACTTTCTAAATTGTACATACATAAAGTGCTTCCTCGGAAAAATCACTTCGCAAAAGACATAAAAAAGTAACATAATTCTCAAGATGGCTCTACGCGTGGTTGTCACGGGCCTGGGAATGGTCTCGCCGTTGGGCGTGGGTACTGGTCACTCGTGGAAGCAGCTGCTGGCTGGAAAAAGCGGGCTCGTCTCCACAGACTCGCTGAACGATGACAGATACAAGGACATTCCTTCAAAAGTGGTTGGAGCGATCCCCATCGGCCCCATCTCTGAAGGAAAATGGGACGCTGGGGACCATTTGGATAAAACTGAGATCCGCAGAACTGCTATCTTCTCACAATACGCTCTGGCAGCTACTGCTGAAGCACTCGCTGATTCTAAGTGGTTACCCCAGACTGAACATGATCGTCTCCATACTGGTGTCTGTATCGGTTCTGGGATTGGTGGATTTGGTGATGCATATGACAATTCCTTAGCTTTCAATGATGGTGCCTATAGAAAAGTCCAACCTCTGTTTGTACCTAAACTACTTCCAAACATGGCTGCTGGGCTAGTATCCATCAAATACGGACTCAAAGGGCCAAATCATTCAGTCTCAACAGCATGCGCTACAGGAAATCACTCAATTGGTGATGCATTCAGATTTATCAAAGACGGGTATGCGAATGTGATGGTAGCTGGTGCAACTGAGGCATCGGTACATCCATTGGCATTGGCTGGTTTTGCAAGAGCCAAGTCAGTGGTGACAAAATTCAACGATGATCCAACAAAAGCATCAAGACCGTTTGATACGGGGAGGGATGGCTTTGTACTAAGTGAAGGATCTGGTATGGTGATATTGGAAGAGCTGGAACATGCAAAGGGAAGAAATGCCAATATCTATGCTGAAATCGTTGGCTATGGTCTTTCAGGAGACGGGTTCCACATAACAGCACCTTCTCCAGATGGAGCTGGGGCTTCTAGATCGATGGAGTTAGCACTTCGAGGCATAGATAAGAACAAAGTCGGTTATGTCAATGCACATGCCACTTCAACGGCTATTGGTGACAAGATTGAAAGTTTAGCTATCCAGACCACATTCAAAGATAATAAGGATCTACATGTCTCTTCCACAAAAGGATCCACTGGACATCTATTAGGTGCAGCCGGTGCTGTTGAGTCTATCTTTTCGATTCTTGCCCTTCAAAATGGGGTGCTTCCACATACGGCGAACCTCGACGATATAAGTAATGACGAGATATCAGGACTGAACCATATAGCCAACAAACCATTGCATAAAGAGATTGAATATGCATTGACTAACAGTTTTGGTTTTGGTGGTACAAACAGCTCACTGGTATTCAAGAAGTATACTGAATGAATGATTAACATGAAACGAACAAAATATGCATTTTAAGACAAACAAACAACTATTTACTACATCATAATACAAATGGAATGATGCACCATCGTGGAATCTTCCCATTCTCATTCTTCTTGTAGAACTTTCTTGTCTCCATTGATGAAACAGATAGATTGACAATCACCCACAATAGCGATAAAAAGGAAGTGAAATTTTGAACAAGGAAGAACATTGAGGTATAGATCAGAATCTCATCAAAGTAGTGAGCACAGCATAGATATTGAAACATTCCAAACTTCGGTATCTTGTATTTGACGACTTTGGAAAGATGAAGATGATGCAAAAATTGGCTAAACGATGACAGAAAGTATAAGATCAAAATCAGCAAATTTCCCCATTCGAATACTTCTTCAATCTCTAGGTTCTCGGTTCTGAAATCTGTGTTTATAAAGAGCTGCACGTTGACAGTAGTATAGAAGAATATACCGGCAAGGTAATGTGAAATGTTCATCTTGGAATTTTTTCTATAATTCATCACGAGTAATGTCTCAGTCAATCTTCTCGAGGAATGACCAATCATTAAAAAAAACGCCAGTCTTGACAATTGAATGGGTACTTGTCCATACGCGTCTTTTCTGAAATGTGCGAGGACTTCGTGTGAGTCATCTTGATTAACACTCATCAAAACTATCACGAAACCTGTAGATGATAACAACAGTGAGAGGAAGTAGAAATGGAAAAACCAAATTCTAGGCACTTGTAACTTCAAGAGCTGATGAAGTACTGTGACATCCGTATGTACCTGCGCGTCATCCTCCAATGTCTTACCATACTTGAGGAAATCTTGTAGGTTAGGCTTGTACTTTGCCAGCAGTACACTTCCAATAGCGATGATGTATAAAAATTGAATAAGCTGATCACACAACTTTACCGGTATGAAGTCCATTGTTTGTAGCTTATGAATGGTACTGTTTAATAAATTGTTGCCAGTTTGTCCTCACTGTGCCATGGTTTGTCCTAGATTTCCTCAATGTGAGTATGATATTTGAAATTAACCTGTTTTGAAGAATGCTAAACGAGCCGGACAGCTAGCTATTTTTCTTTTGTCTCAGATCTGTTCTTACATAAAACTCATAATTTAGCGACGTTAAAAACAGCACATTAAATGAGGAAATAACGCGATTAAAGCGTCAGAAAGGTCTGGTATGATCAGGTCAATTCTATGATGTGCCTAGTATAGCATTGGGAGCAAAAAAAAAAAAAAGTGATAATATGCTGTTACCTGGAATCGAACCTGGGTTTGGTCGGCCACAACGACCTGTACTAACCACTATACTATAACAGCTTTTCAAAGCTCGTTATTTTTTCTTCTTGATTTGTCAGCAAAAAATTTCCACCCAGATTGAGGTTATCGGGTCTTATTCAGGCATGTTAATGGTGCCTGGATCATCAGAGATCACAGTTTACCATGTAACAGTCTTTTTTCTATAGTATGAGGGGTTTTTGAGCGTGGAATTTTTATTCTTTTGTGTAGTTATGTGTCAAAGTATACCAATTCACCGAATTGCAAGCAGAAAACAAGACTCGATGGCTAAATGAAGAAGAAAGAGCAACTACTGTGTTTGTAGGGGATTAAATGAGCTGTATTGTATACTCTGTTCTATACAAATAAGTTAAAAGCAGAAGCTGTCTATAGTAAAAGCATTGTGTTGGAAAATTCTATCTTGTTTAAAGCATTTCTCTCAATCTTATTGCAAACCCGATCATTTGTGCTGTTTGATACTTCATATCGGACGTAACGGGTTCAGTGCTGAAGCAACATGATGCAAATCCAGAATGTGGTTTGTCGCTGCATGTAGAATTGACACAAAGGTTGATCAAAGCGGCCGAAAAGTTGATTGATGGACTGACTTTTGTGTCATCGTATGAGCTGTACAGACAGAACTGTGTTCCTAAAAAAGGAGACTTGATCTCGGTAGTTTCTCTTTTCTGCAGAATCGTGCTGTCTGACACATTGGTATCTTCATTCGAAACTATTTTGGCACTGCTCGGATCGGAAGCTGGACGTTTGGTGTTTCGGTTGTGTATTGAGCTTGATTTGACGTTATTGCCCTTTTGAGTACTGTTCTTTTTGGTGTATTTATGGCGATTCTGCTGTGATTTATTGTGCTGATTGTGGGAATCACTGCTGTTTGAGACTCTCCTGGTTGACGACATTGTACATAAATGAATTGACGAGTTCGAGCTGTCTTGAAGATCTGGAATGAACAAAGAAATTTCGCCACTGATGTCTTTTTTCATCATTCATGTTTGATACCCATTTGTAATGCCCTTTATTGATTGTTATCGTCGTCATCTTCTTCTTCGGGAGTCGGCTCTCTCGTGGCCAGCACTCTATCGGCCAACCCCAATTCAACTGCTTCCTCCGATGTCAAAAATCTATCTCTGTCTAGTAGTTCGTGGATTCTCTCCAAGCTTGTTCCCTTCTTGATGTGTTTCTGGTATATCTTGTTCAACCGCTCTCTCACTTTTATGATCTGGCGGGCGTGTATCTCGATGTCAGATGTCTGGCCGTGGAATCCTCCACTAGGCTGGTGCACCATGATCGAGGTGTTGGGCAATATGAACCGCTTGTTTTTCGTTCCGGCCGATAAAAGCAGCGATCCCATGGAGTACGCTTGTCCAAGAGCAACCGTTGAGATTTCACATCTAATGTACTGCATTGTGTCGTAAATAGCAAGCCCACTAGTCACACTCCCGCCTGGACTGTTTATATAGATGTTTATCGGAGCACTTGATTGAGATTCCAAATACAAGAGTTGAGCTGTCACTGCAGTGGCAAGCGAGTCATCAATGACCCCTGAAAGGTAGATGATCCTCTCTGATAGAAGTCTGGAGAAGATATCCTGTGATCCTGACAAATTGTGGGACATTGGGAAGCTTGCGATTCCAGCTCTTGCAATTGGTGAGAATCTCACCTGTTGTGATCTGATTGGGCTTCTTGTTATTAGCCTGAGCATCTTTGAGGGTGATTTTGTTGCGACTTCAAGTTGTTGCAAACGACGTATTTCGAGATTCTTTTATCTGATTTTCTTAAGAGCTGACAGGTCTAAGGCCAACTCGGCCCGTTTATATCCGAGCCATAACCTACAAAATGGCATAAATCAAATCAGTAGTTGATGAACTATATAAACAAATCAGTAATATAACAATTGAACATTAAAAAAAAGTAATGGTAGGCTAGATCATGTTTTTGGCTTTTTCCAAAACGGTCTCGACAAGACCTTTTTCGTGTTGATCACCTGTTTGGTTTTGACTTACATCATCATTCAAGGTAGATCTTGGTTCAGTAGTACCACTAGCTCTGTTGGAACTATAGCTATCATCGCGAGTACCGGAACCATAAGCTTCTTCACCACGAGCACTGGAACCATAAGCGTTTGCACCAACACCACTACCACCACCAGCAGTAGTCTTTCTAGAAGTGTAATCAGAATCGTGGAATTGACCAGGCAATTCAGTAGTTCCAGCATTCTGATACTCGTCATCATAAGCATAACCATCACGTTTGGATCTGGTATTCTGGCCTCCAGTTGAAGTGAAAGCGTCAGTTCCAGAAGTGTTACCGTATTTTCCAGCTCCAGTAGAGGACGTTTTGTTAGTGGAGTAGGGGTCAGTTTCTGAGGCGTTGCGACCAGTAGAAGTGTTTTTGCTGGAAGCATAAGCATTAGTACCAGAAGCGTTACCATATCCGGCAGATGTTGTCTTGTTTGATTGAGGATCAAGTTTGCTGGAGTAAGCTGAAGAGTCAGTAGCTCTAGATCCTTGAGTAGCAGAAGCTTGGGTTGTTGAAGACTTGGTATCTTTACCAGATTGACTAGCAGCACCTGCTACACCAGTAGCACCGACAAGACCAGCAACAGTACCTAGAACAGAATTCTTAGTTCCACTTGATTTCTGCTTGGCGGCACCAGTTGTGTCATAGACAGTAGATCCAGTGGTGCCTGTGGAGGAGTATTTGGTATCATCTTTAGCATAACCTGAACCCTTGGTACTAGTGTATTCTGAATCTCTAGTGCCATCGTAGCCAGTGTTACGACTTGATCCTTTAGTACCAGAAGTGTCATAGCTAGTGTTATAGTTCGAACCTTTGGTGTTGATACCTTGAGAAGATACACCAGTGTTGGATTCTGAACCTTTCGTGTCTCCATATCCAGTGCTGTAATCTGATTCTTTAGCAGCAGTACCGTATCCAGCGTTACCAGTTTGGGATGTTGAGGTTAAGCCTCCTCTACCATGCTCTTCAGCTCTTGGGTCATATTTAGCACCTGAAGTGGAAGCTGAACCTAAAGCTGCACCGGACGTTCTTGATTTAGAGCCATAGCTTGGATCGTCATTGTAACCTTGTGAAGACGTTGTCGTTGTATCATCATAGTTAGATGAGGAAGCTGTCTGTGAAGTTTTTTCTTTCTTACCACCCAAACCAACAGCATTGGCAAGGGCTGCAACACCGAGACCACCAGTAACACCACCAGTGGCAGCTGAACCAGCACCAGAATCAGTTGTGGTTTTAGATTTTGGGACTGCATCATCATGAGTTTTACGACTGTAGTAGTCAGTAGCTTCATAACCTGAAGTGTTTGTCAAATCATCATTTGGTTTGCTTTTTGTTGGAGTGTTCTTGTATGTATCCTCAACACTTGAGGCAGCACCAGTACCAGTAACCTTCGAGTAGTTTCCTTTAGAAGCGGCATTGGCAGCAGTGGCAGCAGCAGAGTCAGGAACACCAGTTTGGTAACCAACAGTCTCATTACCGTATCCATCTTTGTTCACGTGTTGATTGGTTGATCCAACAGCAGCAACTGGAAGCACAGTACTCTTACTTTCGAATTGAGATGGAGCCTGAGTCTTTGGGGTAGCATTCAAACCTGAACGAGTGGCACCAGTTCCTTTATCAGGGGATTTGGAATAGTCCCTGGAATTAACATTGCTTTCAGCATAACCTGTTCCTGAACCAGAGTTACTATATGGTTGAGCTTCTTTCAAATTGGCACCAGTTGTACTGGTCTTAGCATGATGCTTTGAAGCATACCCAGAAGCAGCTGCACCCGCAACACCAGCGACACCAGCAGCCCCATAAGTACCTGCATTAGAACCTTTACTAGCAGAGGTTGTATTTGGTGTTTCAGATCCATAACCAGTAGAGCCAGTGTTTGTTGCGCCAGTTCCATAGGTTCCAGAACCCTTGCTACCTGTTGTTTGTGCACCCGTTTCATATCCAGTATTACCATAAGTATCGGAAGTTCCTTTGGTTCCTCTTGTACCCGAAGCCTGGGTATTATCGTAAGATCCAGTGTTACCATATACAGAGGTTCCTTTGGCACCTGCTGTACCTAACCCAGTTGTAGCAGCAGTTTGGGATCCAACTTCACCATAAGAGGCGCCAGTAGTATTCTGGCCATATGTATCATTCCCATAACTGTCTTTTCCATGTGTGTTTTTGCCAACAGTGTCCTTTCCATATGTATCTTTTCCATAGGTATCATTAGCGTAGGCGTCCTTTGCATTAGTATCTTTCCCATAAGCATCGTTACTATAAGTATCTCTGCCGTAGGTGTCCTTATCATAAGTTCCTTTGCCATAAGTTTCTTCACCACCGACACCATTATCAGCGTAAGCACCAGTGGTGTCTCTCTTTGTGTTACCGGCAGCGTAAGTATCATCAGCGTCATGTGAGTTAGGTTTTGAAGAAGTTCCAGCAACAGCTGCAGCACCACTGAAACCTAAAGCAGCAGCAGCAGTGGCCAAGAAACCCTTGTTAGGACCAGAGCCTGTACCAGTTGTACCAGTTGTGCCAGTTGCAGTGTTGGTGTCATATGGTTTTGAATCTTGACCTGAAGTGTAATACTCGGAAGTGGTGGATCTATTTTGAGTGTTTTCGTCAATGTTCCCTAGCTGATTAGAACCATATTCTGGACTTTGGTAGTTGGTGTTACCAGTCTTACCAGTTGTTCCAGCAGCACCAGCAGTACCTGTGTTCCCATACCCAGTGGTGGAAGTACCAGACTTGCCATAATCAGCAGAGTTTGCAGCAGAGTTACCAAAGCCAGTAGATGACGTTCCGGTAGATCCAGCTACACCAGCTGCACCAAGTGCACCGGTGGTACCGTAAGCTGCGCCAGAACCTTTACCAGTGGAACTTTTGGCAGTTTGACCAGAAGTATACTTGGAGTTTGGATCAGTGGTTGCATAAGTATCGGTACCAGTGTTCCCGTAAGTACTATCATTACCATGGGTATCGATGTTAGAATAATTGGTATCGGTAGCACCGCTTCCAACGCCTTGATCGTATTCAGCATTGGCAGTACCCTTGGTTCCTTTGTTCTTTGAATTATAAGCAGCAGCGCCTAAAGCACCTGCACCGACCGCACCTGCACCAACAGCTGTACCTGTGCCGACGCCAGATCCAGTACCAGTACCAGATGTGGTACCTTTGGCACCAGTGTTCTGACCATTACTAGTCAACAAATCGTTACCAACAGAACGGTCTTGAGTTCCAGTGTTTTGATAACCCGGAGTAGTGTTACCGGCATAAGCAACATCTTGAATGTTTTCTTCATCAGGTCTGTTTGCTTTTTTCTTTTTACCGAAGAATCCAGTCTTTTTTTCATCGTTCTTCTCTTGGGTATAATTATTGCCGTAAGTCTCATGAGAGCTTGAGTCATAGTTTTCTGAGTATCTCTTCTTTTCTTTTCTTTGTTTGACAAAGTTACCAATGCAACCAGCACCACTCAACAGAGAACTCAAGAATAGCAAGAAGACAGAAGCCCAGATGAACCCCATCATGGTTTTACCAATGCTGGTGGATCTTCCATCATCTCTGAAAGCATTACGAGCTTTGACATAGCCAGCAGTCAACAAAGCAGCGGAAAGAGTGGTGAAAAGCAAAGCGGCGTTTGTAGCAGTACTAGTGATAAAGTTCAAAACGCTCAATGAAGGAATACAGAAGCTGACAGCGACAGGAATCAATGCCATCAATGTGAACAATAACCCGATTAACAAGAAGGCCCAACCAATCTTGGACAAGTAGTAAGTGGAACCATGTTTACTTGTTAATCCAGAGGGAACACCTTGACTGGTACCAAAATTAGAGACTGGAGACATTGGATAAGCAGCTTTCTTAGAGGAACAATTGGTATTTCTTCCATTGTTGACAGCACAGCTAGCATAGTTGGTCCATCTAGTAACGGAATTAGCACCTGGAATGTTACTGGTATCGGCTTCAAGCCAGTACCATTTACTTAGAACGGAGGTCGTAGAAGCCCCACATAGAATGTTGAAGAATAATAGTAGCCCTGCACCCAATAAGGCGAACAGCGAGATTAGATATGGCCAACGCATTGTGATTGATCGTTTACTTTATGAAGAAAGAATTGATGGAAAAAGGTGGGTCAAGACACACTTAAAAGGCATTGCAAGTTGTGGGCAGCATCTTCCAAGCTTGCTTTGTTGCTTTGCTAGGTATTCCATCTTTCGAAATGATGTCTTACTCTGGCTATTTCAGTGGAGTGAAATATTCGTGTGCCAATCAACTTGACGTTTTGTTTTCTTTTTATGTCACTTTTTTGCTTGCTATTGACACCATTTGTTGCTAAAAAACTTCCCCGGCGACGATCAATAACACTTGCCAATATTGATCTTGAGCTTGGTACAGTTCACCGTCTTGATGAATCGGTTGTGTTAGAATCATCAATTGTGTTCACAGCCCCTCTGTAGAATTTTCAAAGAATAGCGCAAATGAGACATAGTTTGACTCTATAAAAAACAAATGCAACAGAAAAAGACAGCTTGCCAAATCCAACATATAGCATTTGCTCCGGAATTATGGTATGCACAGTCTCGCCTATCTCGAAAAGTATTTCCGTTCGATCATACTGCAGCTGGCAACACACACAACGATGTAATCGAACTGTTAGTCTGCTTAATTGTTAGCTACTCAATATAAGCTGTTCTGTGATTGGAATGATTGAATCAGGACTTAGGACTCGATATGGCAGTTCCAACATTGAACAGTGGAAATACCGCATACCAGCTAGGAGTTGGGTGAGTTACACAGTTGGTTAAGGTGAGCTAACAGGCACACATCTATAATGTTGGGCGTTACGCGGGATCAGTTAAAGTTAGGCTATGGAAGTATTACGTAATCAAATACAGAGTAGTTCATGCGTATCAAATTACTGGTTCTCTGCTATAAATATATGATCCAAGAATAGTCTGTGAGGTAAGTTTAAACGGCTGTTTTCTATTGTTACAACATTTGAGCAGGAATGTTACGTTTTGGGAGAAAAAAAAATTATAGTTGTAACAGGTACATCTGATCTTTCAAATTTTTTAAAATAACTTAGTCAAATTTCTGAAAACTGTAAAGTTGATTCTTATTTCACCGTTATTTGAGCCGTATTTGACACAAATAATGATTCTTATGCACAGAGCTACAAAAAACTCACATTCTGATATATAAATGACCATGGTTTGTTAAAATTACTGAATGTGTCACTTAAAATTGAACCGATAAAGTACGTGCAGATTCAGGTGCGAAAGCCGCATAATATAGTTCACGTTAATGGTCACAAAAATACAATTGCAAAGTGTAGTGAGTTCGTAAACTCGCTGCTATTGTCTTCATAGAAGTCAAGAGCCTCCAATTGATTTTCAGTGTTTCAACTTGTCGCTCCACGATAGGAACTTCCTTCCCATCGAAGGTATCGGAGATGTACAGCATTCGCCATCAATTTCACGAGTTACACCATTCTACCGGCTACAGTAACAGGAACCGTACTATCGGGTCCTGAGGTCGATGTTAGATGTCATATGTGGCTACTGATACCGGTGAACTTTACATTCCTAGATCAGTCGTGATAATGGCAGCAGCACGCGCCTTTCGTCTAAGGACCAATTCAACAGCTTGGATACTTCAACTTATCGCGAAAGAGCCAAGAACCCGTGATAAAGAGTGCGTGGTTGCCAACTGCAAGCTCCAGATCTTTGCAGAAACCCTTGAACCTCACCGGATCACAAACCTCCAATTTATAGTGAGAAGTTTGACGCCGGAAACTTATGTTGGAGCTTCAATTCAGTACGCAATCTTCTTAGTGAGTTTTGGTAGTACATTGTAATTGGTACCGGCTTAAGTTAGTGATTTTCTTTATGGTGAAAATCAGCAACACGATATGCATATTCTCTGCTCTTTCGTACTTCGCTGTGCATCGTGAACGTGCTTACGTCATGCGAACGATCGTGACCGAACTGTCTGTACAAGCCCGTCCTCCACAATCATATTTTTGTATTGCTTGTAATCCGACGGTTCATTGGATGAGCAACCCAATAGACTTGTAGTATGAAGGGCGACCGCTGAGATCGAGATGTGAGTGAAGTAACACATTAAGTAAAATACGCACTTGTCGCAGAATAATTAGTGATGCACGAGATCCAGAGATGGACCTAAAAGAAAAAATGACAGACGTCTGGTAGCAGATAATCAAGCGAGAGCCTACATATAATTGCAGGAAGCCCACAATGATCTCAAGCCATTGAAACACACCTAGAACTCTCCTCCTTAGGAACTTTCATTCATCGCCAATCTAAGGGCCCAAAGACGCTTCCAATACCAGCCTGTATACAGTAGGAGTAGCACTGGTTGCACACAGACACAATGCACTAGCAGTGCGCCGGCGGGACGTTCCAGTTTCGGTGGAGAATGGCCTGTCTGTATGGCCGGATCAGCACTGAGCAGTGGAGTACTCTCCAATCTTATACACAGTGCAGTAGCGCGATGTCACATTAGGCAGCAGTTATCAAAATGATAGCAGTTTAGTGCGCTTTATGGTGGAGCCTTCGCGGCTAACAAACCCAGAGCCAATTCGCCAGATCTTGCGGTAAACGTAACTCGGATAGAAGAGTGGGTTTCACTGGATGATGAGCACTCAGGGAGCTAACGATACATTAACTGGCATGAGACATTGGCAAAGGCCTCATAAATTGATATGTTAAGGCAAGTTTTGGCTGGATGTTACTAAAGCACTCTGTAAATATTTTCGACTTAATACCATTCATCATGAAAAAGAAAACAAGTGATCGTTATTTCCTGAAAACGCATATTAATCAAAGAAAATTCCCAGCTTCTTGCTGACTATCTTTCTCGCCTCGAATACATTCTCTCCCGACTTCTATCTTTCTTCGCGTTTAATCACATCTTATGGCACTTCCGAGCAGACATACAAGCTTGATTAAAAAATTGAATAAGCCAACCCTATAAATTTAAAAATCAACAAGAAGCGCTCAATCCACCGACGAAACATGAGAAGGAGGACACAGCCCAAGAAGGGGCCCGGTGGCGAATATATCAGTGAACCTGACAACCCGGAGAGTCTATACGGCGATTCCATACTCGACCACAACACTGAAGAACTTCTACCGAGAAGGTCTATTGTACCTTTTAATAGTTCTTCGACGGTCAGCGTTGAGAACAGCAACGAACATCAACTGCACACGACAGCACACGGACCAGAAGGACAATCACAACATACTGACTTCCACAGATTCCCAGTCAATGAAGCAATAGCAATGGAATCATTGATTGATCCAAACATTTATGGAAAGTTGCAGTCAATTTTTAGAGGTACCAACATTGAGCTTGCTCCTTCAAGAAATCAGCCTGTGAATAGCCCAGGAATTGTTCACGACGATCAGCCCAGCTCTTCGAGATCACAAGGAATGGAGAGCTCCCATGATGCTTCAAAGAGAAGCTCAAGAGTACAACCAAAACACCGCTTATACGCAGATCACTTGGATAAACTATCATCGTCACCAAAGGAGACAGGACCCAAGGAAAAACAGCAGAAGCTTGAAAAGAGCCTTGTCCAAAGCTTGGACAGTCTCAAGGAAACTGGCACCGATAAAGGGACAAGTAATCTTTTAGGATCTTCACGGAGTTCACGTCGTCTAACAGCAGCAAACTCAGCAACAGATCAATCATCCCAACAAAAAGCCTATAACTTGAGTACTAGCATTCCAAAAGGCAAATTTTCAGAGATCCCCGATTCATACGGTGCTTCTGTATCCCAGACTCCTAGCTTCAAGTTTGATTCACCAAATAATACAAATAATAGTCTCAAGGTTGGCTCTCCAGAAACCTCAACATCATCAGCACAACCAGCGTCAGAAAGATCAATGACATCCACACAACAGAGAAAGAAGAGGTATGGTCCACCGAAAGGTGGTGTTTGTCATGTATGTCAAAAATCCATCAAAAGAGATCTTGTCCGACATCTTAGAACTCACGAAGAAATCGGAAGATTCAAATGTTCATACCCACGAAAACATTGTTCACACAAATCAGGGTTCTTCAACAGACAGTACGACTTCAAGAAGCACCTGTTGCATATCCATTTCCGGTTCCATGATGAAAAAGCGAAGAAACTGCATAAATTAAATGATAAGTTGTGGTATGATGGTGTATGTGCTTGTGGTGCTGAATTTGTTGCTAATAGTTGGCTGGATGATCATATCTTGACGAGTGATCCTGACCGCCTGTGCCCTCATTTGCAACAATTGATAGAAGAAGAGGAAAACGATGAGAGTCAAGACTATGATGGCGGTGTTGTGAATAATCAAAATGAAGAGGAGCCAGAGGACGAGAATGAGGACGAAGACGAAGAAGACCAGGACGAAGAGGACGGTGATGAGTTGGATGAAGACAGAGAGTTCGAAGATGGTGATGAGATAGAACTTGAGGATGATGGTGTGTACTCTGATGATATCAGAAGCAGAGTCTAGGATCATGATGTTATTTGATGGTCGAAAGTAAAAGCGTCACTGACATATTGATTGTAATGGCTTGAAACAATTCAAAGAAGCATGTTGAGTACTAGTGATGGTGGTGTTAATGTTAACATTGAGTATGATTGGTAGAGTTATGACAACATCAAAACAAAAGTGAGATAATAACGGCATTCTGAAGTGGTAAATATGAAAGCGGTCTGACCTTTTATTGATCAGATTTGGAACGGCTCTGATGGTGACAGCAGGGAGACGATTTCAAAAACGGGCATGTTGTCAAAACAAGTGTTTTTGGATCTTGTTTTACCTGGTGATTGAAAGTGAGAAGGACAATCTCCAATATATGGGAATTCTCGACTAGGGACAGTTTCGATGGGGCAAGAATGGCAGATCAACATGGAGCTTGTGTTCAAAGTTTGTATGTTAGTGAGTTGGTACACCCATCAAAGGAGAAGAAAAGTCAGAGCCAGAGTCAGATTATCTTAAGGCTGTATGATGCTCAAAAACAAATATATCTGAACCTCTCGGCATTGACGGCTTATAGAAAGCACGGTGGACCAATGTCAGTTCATGAAGAAGGTGTTAGCTGAAGCTCTTAGGAAGAAGTTTCGAGGGCTGATCAAGTGGATTCGAAAAGTTAAAGTATCTTGTTGTTGATGTTCCAAATTCAGGGTGTTTCAAACCCCTTATATTCACAGCTTCGAGGAGCGATCCCACAGCGATGAGCATCATGTGTGGGAGACACTGCTTCTGTGTGTGGAAGTTGAGGACGGTGTGGACAAAGAACGAGTCTTAAGAGCCCAATGTCGTCCATACTGATCACAAATCAAAACAGATCGATTTCCTGTCGCTTTCTGCTATAATTCATGGTAATATACCAAGATAGACAATCTGTCATCAATGAAACGATGACTAGAAACAAGACTGTCTATCTGAGGACATGGATGATCCAGATAAAAGAGTAATTTTATCTTGTTGTTGTTGAAATATCGAAATTTAATAAAGTTCCGGTTTCCTGATTTTTCGTGGTCTTCAATGGTTGATGGTCGGAACAGTCACCAAGGATTCTACCTAATGGATGAGCCCATCATCTAAGAGTCAAATGAAACTCCTTTGATTCCTGACTGATAAGTGGTTGGCAAGATTGATGGTTATGAATTGGGAAGATTTTTTTCATTTAAAAATGATCACGATTCATCGATATCAACAAGCAGTTGGTCGGTCCAAAGCACCAAGAGGAAGTAATCATGAGAAAGTTACTACATTGTACTTAAATAAGCATGTATTAAGGCCATTTTTGTGGCTGCTTGTTAGAATTAAGTGGGTTTAATTATGGGTTTTTGTTTCTCAAAAGTCTTTGAAGGAATATTGCTTTTGCCCTAAAAATGGTGAGGTTTAAGCTCTAACCATATGTTTGCATTTTGTTAATGAGCTGAGGAGGCCGATATTCGACGCATGAATGTATAAATCGTGAGGTGGAAGCATAGTGGTGTCTTAGCGGCGTGTATTAGTACTCGAGTGTGACGTGTTTAGTGTAATATGAGTGGTTATTGTACGTGCTAAATGGCTTTTGAGGTCAACCGTTGCAGTAGTTGTCTGTACCGAAATGCAACGGTCAGTACGAACGAAACGGGCCAGGGGACAATTGGCAGGCCGATGCCGCTTAGTTTTAGCTGCTCCTTGACCGGGAATTTGCTGGTCCGGCTGGGCTTGCTGGGACAATTTCTGCCTAGAGCTGCCTAGACTAATTGTTAACGCGATGACTGACTCGTCCATCACTGTTCCTGACGATCTCCTTCTACGCTTATTAAGTATTCCGTAATTACTAGTTGTTACAAAGCGACACCGCATTCGGAAATCACGATCGCTTGTCACATAATCTATCACTTTATCAGCATTATCAAATATCTTTCTACTTATCAGCTTCCTCAACGATGGATATATAAACAGGCAGCAAGCGACTATCCAACACTCCTGTCTCTCTTCACAAAACAAACACCTTACAGAATGTCCATCCACGCCAAAGTCTTTGTCGACCACACTCAAGAGCCGATACACGGTGCAGCGTTCTCTTATACCCCAGATACCGAACAATATGAGAAGGTCTGGGTCCCAAAGATCAAGGCTTACAACGACGCCATCAAGAATGCATTACCTGAAGAGTACCTTGCTCCAGATGCGCTCGTTCCGACAGATTTGGACGCCGGCCATTTCAATGCCACGACCATCCCTGATAAGATATTGGATGCGAAGACCCTTGAAATCACAGGTTTGACTGCTGTCAAAATAGCCCAGAAGATCGTTGATAAGGAACTCACTGCTGTTGATGTTCTCACTGCCTTCATCAAGAGAGCCACCCTAGCTGAACAGTTCACTAACTGTGCAATGGAGATCTTGTTCGAGGAAGGGCTAGAAAGAGCAAAGTACCTGGATGATTTTTATGCAGAGACTGGTAAATTGATTGGTCCATTACATGGTGTTCCAGTGTCTTTAAAAGAGCACTACAACTACAAAGGGCGTGTCACACATGGTGGATTCGTTGGATGTCTGGATAACGTCACTGATGAGTTTTCTACTACTAATCAGATTATCTACGATTCTGGTGCGGTATTTTACATCAGAACCAATGAGCCTCAATGCTTGATGCACTTGGATTCATTGAATAACATCACTGCTCGGTGTAAGAACCCTTACAACACCGCTGTTTCCCCAGGTGGGAGCTCATCGGGTGAAGGTGCTTTGATCGGTATGAGAGGTTCTCCATTAGGTATTGGCTCAGATATCGGTGGTTCTATTCGTACACCTGCTGCTTTTAATAACGTCTGGGGTTTGAAACCTTCTACAAAGAGAATCTCACTACTGAAGACATTAGCTCCAGCTATTGACACGTTCCAAGAGGCCATTGGTTGTGCTTTGGGTCCAATGGCTAATTCAGCTGAGGACCTGGAACTTTTTATGGAAGCTTATGTTGCTAAGGAACCTTGGCTGGCTGATCAATATTGTGTTCCATTACCATGGAAAAAAGTCCCAGTACCAAAACCAGAAGACCTGACGATTGGTATAGTCTTTGATGATGGTGTGGTCAAACCACATCCACCAGTGTTGAGAGCATTAAAGGAGCTCGCTGAGAAATTCAAGAAAGCCGGCGTCAATGTCATTACATGGGATGCTCATAGAGTCTATGAGGCTGCAGAGGTTGCCAATTCTCTGTACACTGCTGATGGTAACTATGCTGCTATCAACAGACTTGCTGTGTCCGGTGAACCACTAGCCCCACTATCTGAACATTACCTGTCAATGGGGAAAGGTGATAAAGGTCTGACCACATTGGAATTTGAGTATTATGTCAATACCAGAGAAATCTTACGTCAAGAATACTTGGAATTGTTCAATGAGCGGAAGGTTGACTTCGTGTTGGCCCCAACCTACGCCGGTACTGCTCCTAAACCATCTACTGTGAAGTACTGGGGCTATACCTCTCTATGGAACATCCTCGATTACACTTGTGTCACGATGCCTACCGGAGTGTTTGGTGACAAAGAGAAGGATTTGAAGGATGAGACGTATAGTGCCAGAAATCCATATGAAGAGTACGAATACGGGCTTTACGACCCGGAAAGTTCAGACGGAATGCCCGTCGGCTTAACCCTTGTGGGCAGACGTTATACCGAGGAATCTGCACTCAAGGCTGCCAAAGTTCTTCATGAAATTGCAGTTAGTGGTTTATCTTAAATATAAGTGAAATTTATGTGAAAAATAAAGACGCATTCCCGTAAACAAATTAAATAATCCGGTAATCTCATACTGCCGGGAAGCACTAAACTCCAGATGTCGACGACTGTATATACTCCTAAGAGACAGCCGATTGAGAAGACAGTCTCTTTCAACGGTGCCGAGTTCCACACGGCTTTCTGGGTGAGTTTTGCACTGGAAATGGTGGAGTTATTGATAGTGATTACTAACACAATGTGAAGACCGTCCCAGAAGGACAACAGATCCACGGACGTGTACTATTTGTCCATGGATTCTCCGAATACTATAAAGTTTACTTGAAGCCTTTTGAACAATTGAGCGACTTGGGCTATGAGGTGTTTTTCTTCGATCAAAGGGGTGCTGGATTGACTTCACCAGGTTCTTTGAAAGGTAAGACCGATGAGTTCCATACTTTCAATGATCTAGATTACTTCATTGAGCAGAATTTGAAAGAGCTTGAAACTCAGGATAACACGAAACTCTTCCTTGCTGGACATTCAATGGGTGGTGGTATCGCGCTGAACTATGGTGTTCATGGGAAATTCAAAGATCAATTGAGAGGGATCTTTGTGACAGGTCCATTAATTGAATTACACGTATGTTAACAATTACAAACAGATAAGTCGATATGATACTAACAACACACAAACAGCCTGGATCAAAACCGAACAAGATCTTCTTCTCATTTGCTTCATTCCTGATGAAGTTTCTCCCAAACTTGAGAATTGACACCGGACTGAAACCAGAGTATTTCACCTCAGATGACCAATGGAGAGAGTTCCTAATAAAGGACAAAGTCGTCTCACCAGGTCTAGGTTCTTTGAGACAGATATATGACTTCATTACTAGAGGTGAACGTTTACTGGACCCATCCCATCATGAAAAATTCTCTGTGCCTGTGTTAATCATCCATGGTAAAGAAGATAAGATCAATGATCCTGAAGCATCCAGAAAATTCATTAAAGCTATCACCATCGAGGACAAGACGCTACTTGAACCGGATGGAGCTAGACACTCCGTCTTGCTCGAGAAAGAAGAGATTTACTCTCAAGTTGAGCTGAAGATCGTTGATTGGTTGAGCAAGCATTAATTTAGCAGAACGTAACAAAAACGTGGGCCACACCTATGTTTAGCTGTTGCAATAATGTACAAATATTGTCGATAACCGTAATCCATCAAACCGTTATGCTTCAAGCGTCTTGTAAGGTATCAAACGCACGTCATCACGGTAATTGTCCAAGCAGTACCGAAGTCACAAGTCACAAAGAAGACCCAAGAACTGATTAATCTGACGTACTATCAGAACTTGGCTTTTCAGCCGAATAATCAATATAATGGCGTCTTATAGAACTACCACCTTCACAAAGAGGGATATCGTCTACTCTGCTCAAATATGGGTAAGTAACGTCTCATAAAGATCGCTCAAAACACAATAAACTAACTGAACATTAGCCAATAGCTCCCGGAACAACATATAAAGCACGTGTGATTCTCTTGCACAATCAAGGCGAGAATGTATTACAATATCAACGTATAATTGATGCACTGGCTCAAACAGGGTATGAGAGCTTCTTCTACACGAGGATGGAGACATATCAATCACTCGACGAGATTCGAAGAGAGATGAATCGCGTGGTTAAGATGTGCATTGATGATATCGATAAGCATGTCGAGATGTCTAGTCATAAAGTGCACTTACTGGGACACTTTGTTGCTGGTTCAAAGGCCTTGATGTATGGAATAGATGGGTTCTATAGACATCGGTTGAAGAGTATCGTTGTGATCAATCCATTTATCAAGACAACTACCAGCAATATTCTTAAATCATCAAACGTCATGATACGGTCTAAGATCTCACCTGCTCAACGATTGGTGGGGTATACGGGGATACAACTAAGTGATGTAACGAGTGATACAGAGACTTTGAAGACAATAGAGAAAGATTCTTATGATACCTTCAGTGCTATTGAACTATCAAAAATATATATGCTATCAGATGAATTCTCGTCAAAGACAACGCTCCAGATGATGACAGTCAAGAACGTCCTTCTGGTCTCAAGTGAGCAAGATAGATTATCCAAGAAGAAAGAGATCCATTTCCTTGCAAAGAACCTTTCAGCTGAGTCGTTGGAATTGATTGAGTATGAACAGGGAAGAAACAACCTGTTATTGGAGAAGAAACAGATATTCGATGAGTTTGTGGAAGATCTCATATCCTGGCTGGATCAAAACTAACATAGTTGACTCTCAAGAGATTGAAGTGTAAGGTCAACGGCTTCCCAACCTAACACAAAGTTCCTATCATTGTTCAATTTGATCAATTTCTTCATGATCTTGAAACTGAACACTTTTCTTGACTTTAATATCTCTTTAAAAGTATCATAAACTTCTTTAGACTTGATATATACTTCCTCAATCTCATTCATCCCAATGAAGTTCAAAATCTCCGTCTTCGTAGTAAAAGATATCTTGATGGTAGTGAACTCATCAGGAACAGTACCATCTTTAGATAGACTAGCGGCTATCAAGATTGTTATCGGGTTCAAGAATGGTGGCTTGTTTAGATCCGTCTTAATACAAAGATGATTTAACAACGGTTCAAACTCAACAATGTAGCCATTCACATCAAAAACCTTCCCATCTACTTCTTCAATATCGTTCAATCTTCGTAGATAGTTGGAGGACATCTTGATCTTCTTTCTCGCTGGTTGATGTTGTTGCTGGCTTGACCTCTCAGGTTTGCGTATCTGGATCAGACGACCTTCAGGCGAAGAAGACTGTTCAAAGTCTGCCCCATGAATCTTGTCAGACGGCAGATCAGGAATTGGTGATTGTTTGATGTATTGTTTGGTTAACGGTATGGGCGATGAGTTCAAGATCGCATGTCTTTGTTGTGCAATAGTTGTTGGAATTGGTATTGGGACTGGAGCTGAGGCTGAAGCTGGTGATGAGTTTGGTGGTGGAGACTGTCGACTAAGAATACTCCTCATCGATTGATCTGCGTTGTTTGGGGTCAGAGGAAGGTATGCTGTAGCTGTCTCGCCGAGTAACACTTTGTCAAACACACTTCGTGGAATGGTTTTTTCGTATTCTCTTCGACAAGTCTTGATGTACTGTTTAGGCAGTCCTCTAAGCACAGTTTCGAACATTTTGAGCGAGTGCTGATCTGATGAGTTAGCAGTTGTGAGGAGATCCATCCTGGTCACAACACCTTCTAATGCACCGGAGAACTTCTTCACTCTCAAGTGGGCCTTGATGAATATCCCTTGATCCAACACATTGACGCTCTTTGGCATGTCAAACATTTGAATACCTCTCTTAACGGCTAATTCATTGACGAAACTGATGTACTTTTCGTAATAAGCATCGATGTGTAGCACTTTGGAAGGTTCTATTCTCGTCCCTGTGGAGCCAATTGACGAGTCCTCGAGATAATCAGATTCCACTAACGCGTTTGTGGTCATATCAGTCACGTAGAGTCTCATTGGTTTACCGAACTTGATGGAAACAATCAGCGCATTGATCGCCCGGAGGTAGTTCGTGCTCGTATCCTCGAGTCCGGATATCATGCTAAACTGCTGTTGCCATTGATTGGACATCTGAGTAGTGCGTTGTTTATGTGATGTAGTTGTGGTATTATTGTTTAAAATGTTTTCACGATGAGAATAAATTTATCAACAAAGGAAGAAATAAGTACCATTACAAGCTTTAAAGACGGAACGCGTTTTCAATGCCCTTATTTGAGATCAACAACTTCGGTGACGTGAAGGGAATCAGACTAGCGAGAAAAGGTAGCGCAGACCCGGTTTGCGTGAAGCTGGTGGTGGTTTTGGTCTCATTGAACAGTGACTTACACACTATGGACGTAACTGATTTTACTACTTCATTTGGTCAAAAGGTGATCCGTTTGAACCTGCTGCCCGGTTCTCCAGCTGCAATGGGAGTGAAGGAACTAATGAAGAGCTACCCAGAATCCGTGAACACTGAGTGCTCTGGCTGCACTTTCAAGGACAAGAAGATACTGGTGATATTAAGCATAACGACGTTCGTGTACAACGGAACAACGAGCTTCAATTACACACTGAGGAACTTCAAAATCATCAACAAGGATCCAGGATTTGTGTTTAAGATGGACACTAAGCATCAGATGAAGTTAAAGAGTCTTGTGGAGAAATTACCTATTAGTGGTGCCGTCAATAAAGAAGACTATCAGGGTGTCCTGAACATTGTGTCAAAGTCAGAGAAGCACGAACTTGCAGACGATACCGATCCTCAGTTCAAGAAACCGAAACTAGTCAGAGAGAACGATGCCGAAATGATTAGCGATGCCTCGTTGGAACAACACAACCCTCTGTTTGTTCCTCCAAGTCAAATGTCCTCACAGTTCCCAGCACCTACGACGAAATCAGCCTCACAATCTGATGAAGAACCACCAACACAGATCCCATACACTCTGGTCTTGGCTACACAAGAGACAAGTGTGAAAAAGGAGACGCCTGATGCTATTATCATGGATGCAAATGAAGAAAATGTTCAGACTTCAGAGAACACAGATCAATCGGCTAACAGCATTGTTAAAGTCAGTCCAATAAATGGTGCTATTGAAGAGGTCCTACAGTCAACTCAACATATACTGAATGAAGGAGAAACATCGAATGGAGAAGACAAAGTCACGTCTACTGAACAAGACGTCCAGCAAGTCTCAATGAATGAGGGTGAGAAGTCTGATGCAGAAAATCAAGATTCTGACGAAGATGTACCCTTCATCGATGCATCTGAATGGACTGACAGTCTGAGAGATGAAGGAAAAGATGAGGAGGGAGAACTAAAGACAATACCGGAGATTGAAAAGTACAATGATGTAGCTAATGGTCATGACGATGAATTAGGAACACCAACGAAGAATTCATTATCAAACTCACAGTCGATTGGTTCAAGTCAGCCGGATGATGAAGATGCAATCATGAACATAATGGAAGCTGACGATTTTGAATTGGACCAAAAAGTCAACTTCAGAGGGTATGTTATCGGTATAGAACCTATGAACTTGGCGGTGATTGGGAAGTCATTTCAAGGATTAGCCAACACTACAAATTTTAGATTGATTGTTTCGAATCTTAACAGAGATAAACTGAAAGTGTTCAAGGTCAACAAGAACTGTATTGCGTTAGAGTTCAGAACAAAGGAACAAATACTGGAGTTTTTAGGGTATGAAGGTAACATTGAGGAAGCATTGAACGATGTTGAAAAGATCAATCAAAAATTGGCAAAGTTGCTAGACAATCAGAACGTCCAGACTTTCCAGATAACGAGGACGAGAATCCATCTGAGCATGGGAAGACAGGTCGTTTGGCAGTGTTGGAATACCATCGATGACATTTTAGGTGATGATGCGTAATTAATAGAACGTCTTCGCGAAGGTTTAATTACTACATGTAGAAATTTATACGTCACTTTGATTGATGAAGAATAACCAAACAAAGTAAGAGTATCAATGCCACCTAAAAGTATGTATTAAGTCTGGAGATGATGAGGAGTATACTAACTGAGTAACAGAACCTTTCAAACTGCCGAAGTTTCCGAAGAAACCAACCAAGGGAGAACCAGTATTAGTTACAGCTCAAGATTTCCTCGATCAAGGTGTTGAAGAGGAAGAATCTGGTGATAGATGGTTACTATCTGATCTCTCGAAATCTTTACGCTTTTATTCCAAGGCTTATGATTATTATTTGAAAGGAGCTGAGAAGAATCCAAGACTTATCGATAGTTATTACAATGCTAATAGATTACTCTTCCATGTTTATGAAATCTATCACACGATTAATATCAGTGATCTTCAAAATGTTGGTGATTGTGGTACGTTGTTGAATAGCTCCATTAGTGACATCAAGGGGAATCATGAACAGGTGATCAAGAGATTCATGGATCTTGGGGAGGAAAGCTTGATTAATTGGGAGTTTTATTGCAATTTGTTGTTGATCATCACCGAATGGATTGAGAAGACTGATGATTTGCAAATCCATGAGCTTGAAAGCACGCTGAATGATAGTGTCGTAATGATTCAGAGAGTGTTGGACTATCAATTGCCTGAACTCGAAAACTTCATACAGAGACTGGAGACCCCAGAACTTGGTGAACAAGTCGGTCAATCAACAACCACTGGTGCTCAAGATGCAGGTCAAGATGCTTCAACTGGTAGTGGTAACGGTGAAGAGAGTTACGATGTAATCGTTCAAGTGACACCAAGTATTGTGTTTGATACTTTGCTGAGCTCGCTGAAACTGATACGAGCAGCTTATGAGTCAGTCGATAATGCTATTCAGTTGAACCATTTACAATCTTTGTTATACGGGTTTGTCACGAAAGTGGACCAAACCTCTACTATAATAATGAGCCGATTCAGTCCTGAGAATGCTGATCCGTATGAGATCAATTTGAAAAGAGACGAAGTTGAAGAGTTTGAGCTTGTGAAGCTATACATTCAAGGTTTGTTCATTGGTGATTTTGGTAAACTAAATGAACATTGGAGCCTTTCAAGCTATGAAACGGTGTCGAGATACCTTATTGAAGCCGACAGCTACGAGAGTTTCAAAGAAACACACGAGTCCAGTCCAGCCGAACAATGGAAGATGATAAACCAGACTAACCAGGTGTTCAAAAAAGCACAGGAACTGGTGAGACAGGAACTCCAACAGGAGATGAACAATAAGACTAACAAAGTGTCCGAGAAGGTATCTAAATCTATGGAAATATTGATACACCGAGCAGACAACGAACTGGCGAGAAGCGAGCTGACCGATCTGGAGATCGCAGTCAAAAACAGAGATACGCTCCAAACTAACGCGGTGAATTTGCTGAAGAACGGGCTGACACTCGGAGGCACAAACGTTGGACTACGCGAGTCAGCCGGTGATAGGCTGAAGAGAGAGAAGCTGAAGCGGGAGTGCACACTGCGTCTGGTGATTCTGACCAACGACAAGTTTACTGAGCAGGACATTGCACGGAACCTTGGAGCACCGTACTGGCAATCGGAAGTGAACGAGCTCCACACAAACGTGCCAGTTTACAAAAGGTATTTCCACTAGCAACTTAGCATTTAGCAATATGATCTAGCGCTCGTTTAGCCGCGGATAGTGTGGATAGTACGCGAAATTAATCGGTGATGTTATAAATCATCGTGATCCGGACCGGGAAGAAAACCGGTGTTGTAGCCTGATCAGTGTCATTGGCCAAGGCCATCAATAGTGAGCTCATGATCAACCGGCAAGATTGGAACACGCTAAACACTAAAACGTATATAAGGAGAGCTCGTAACGCCGTAACGGTAAACCCATCGTAAGTGTCGTAAGTGAATCATATCTACTAATTTGTTAAACACAGCAACAGCAACACTTTTTCGTGTTTCAATTTCAGCTCAAATCACAAATTTCACCGATTATTACGTGCGCCCCCGAACGTTTTATGGGGCAGATCAGCGGCTTATCTAATCACCACAACAACAGCTGTGCCCCAGCTGCCCCTATATTAGCCAGGCACTTCCCAAACACTCTCAGCTTACACCAAGAACTGATCCAAACAAATTCGACAACAGCGGTCCAGCTACAATCAAAGAAACACTGCGATACAAAGATGGGCTCCCCTGTGCTAAGGCCACCAGCGCTACCAGCGACACTTCTGCACAAACACACCGCCGCATCGCTTTCCAGTCCGTCCTCAGATTCGATCAGCACTGGGCTCTCGCTTGCTGAGCAAACGAGCTCGTCGTCCACTTCTTCAACTGGTATTCCAGAGGTTCAGGAGGTTCAAGAGGCGTACAAGAAGTTGACAGAGTCCTCACTAGAGTACATAGAGAAGCTTCCCGTCGCTGCTCCTTCTTATGAGTCCACTCATCAAAATGGGGCTTCCACGAGGTTCCCTGTTTATGAGCACGAGGAGACTTACATCCTCCCGGACTACTCTCCTGCTATCCACAACTTGTCGCTTGTCTTGAGAAAGATGGAATGGCTCACTCCATACGAACATTCCCCTACAAGAAGCTGGAGAAACACCATAATGGAACTCAACTCCACACAGCTAAATTTCTATAGCATGGAGGGGCTACCGCTTCTGAACCGCGTCAAGAAGTCAAAGTCAAAGAAACACTACACTTTCAACGAGATCGAGCATGACTTCATCATCAACACCGTCAAAGCAAACCCTGCCAAATACCTCAACTCCAACAACTTGATTATGTCGTATTCTTTACAATACGCTAAATTCGGGATCCCTATAGACTATAAAAAAAGAAATTGTTGTCTGAGGTTAAGACTTGAAACAGAGCAAATGATCGTGCAATTCTCATCACTTGACAACATGATCAACTGGGCAAACTATCTCTCTACTGGCATCAATGTCAGTTTGGATCTGGATTCAAGAGAAGTTCCTAATGATCGGACCGTTCCGAGAAGAAGAAGAAATAGAAGAAACAGAAACAGGAGTTATTCAGATTCTGAACTAATAAGGAGAGAACTATCAGCAGTGCCCACTGGTCCTCATAGCCCTCGTTCATTCACGAGAAGAGCTAGTTCTGGTGAACAATTTATTAAGTCGAAGATCTCTAAAATCTTTGGAAGAAACAGAAGCAACTCCACGAGGTCGACAAACAGTGTTGAGAGTTATACTGCTGAGCCAAGACAAAATTCCGTAAGTCATTCAAGACAGTCAAGTCAAGTATCTTCCATGATGGTTGAATCCGATCTTGATGACTTTCCATATGCTGTTGATATCCCTACGATAAGAGAACAACAAGAAGAGGATGAGGATCTTGAAGAAGAGGAAGAAGAAGAGGAAGAGGAAGAAGAAGACATCACAACTGATCTCAGAGATGAAGATGATGAAGAAGTACCAGATAACGAAATCCATTCTATCCGTGAATTACATGATGATTCAGATGATGAATCGATTCGTCAAACATCTGAAACTGATCAAGTCACCAGTCTGTTCAAGAAATTTTCATTCAATCGTACCCAAGAAGACGTTGAGGATGATATCTTGAAATGGATTCCAACGAAGAAGGTAATTTCAAGAAGGAAATATCTCAAGGATTCAATCCGTTGTATCAAATTATTACCAAATGATGAATGTTGGGTTGGTAAGAGTTTGGTAAGATCAGCTAAACCACCTCCATTCAAGACTTGCAATTCCCTTGATTCAAAACAGCTCAAGGCGAAGAACAAATTCGTCAAGGAGTTGATTGTTGGTCCACATGGATTCTTGAACGCTGCTCATTGATACCCTACTCCATGACGAGGTTATGACACTATTCAATTTCATATTCTACACATTCATGATTTATGATCACTACATCTTCGTAGCACTCAGTGTTTAATAGTAAACTACACGAAAAAGCCACTCAAGTCCAGTAATATACAGTTTATTGTTCGTTATCTGTCACTCGTAAAATTTGGAGCCCTAATTCTCCACACTCAATATTCGCGAAAATATCCAAAATTCATATAAAAACGGAAAATTTTTCCACTTCTTTCTTCATTTGGAAACCTTTTTTCCTTTCTTTAACATCAATATCGCAGAATCGTGCCTCATTCAGAAACTGTTGTTCTTGTTTTACGTTATATAAGAGAACAATAGGGGGAATATCACACGGTTGAAAGCGTAGAGAAAAAAAGAACGTTGCTGGGCGCCCGATGTTGATTTAATCAATGAGATATTGGGAATCAGTTGATTCAACATCTTTTACTGTTTAGATATAATTGATACTTATCTTCAAACTATTTCCATTGTAGCTACAATCAAATATATGGGTTTATTGTCTATTTGAATGGTATTATCACAAAGCATTCTTTCTTGTCAAGTAATCAAATCTGGAATATGTATATCCGATGAATGGTAAATCTTCCTTACTATCACTTGTTGCACCATTACCACTGGCTTTTTGTTTCTCAGCTTTGGTTATGGCTGGATTCTCTGGAACGTTTTCTAATTCATCAGTTGGGAAGAATCTTGTATCTGTTATACTCTTCAATTTTGGAATGAATGGTGCATCAACTTCTCTGATTGTATTCCAGTCAACACCTCTGAAGAAAGGATGTGCTTTGATCTCGGCGGCACCACCATGTCTACCCAGTCTATGTTCTGAGTGTGTCAATAGTCTTCTGATCAAGTTCTCAGCTTCTGGACTCAGATGGATATCATCAGGGAATTGTAGAGTTTCTTGGAAATTCAAAATCTTTCTATAAGTTTCTTGTGGAGTCTCAGAACAAAATGGTGGCCAACCAACAAGACATTCAAACATGATCGTACCCAAGGACCACCAATCACATTCTTGTCCATACCCTTGATGAATAAAAATCTCTGGAGCAATGTAATCTGGGGTACCAACAGTTGAATATGCCATTAACCTTCTAGACTTTCTCCATGTTTGGATTTGTTGTCTATTAGACATGGTCAAATGAATAGCATCAACCAACATTGTGTTTCTTGAGCCTGCTTCATGCAATTGTTGTGGTTGTTGCAATTTGGTTTGATCTTCTTGTTGTAATAGCTTCTTGTAGTAATTAGAGTCATGTGTCTTATGGAACCCAGTAGACAAGCCAAAATCAGATAGTTTGATATGCCCACGGATATCAATCAGTATGTTATCAGGTTTGATATCTCTATGGATGAACCCTAGTTTATGAATAGCTTCAATTGCCAACACACATTCAGCCATATAAAATCTAGTGATATCCTCGGTGAAGATTTGCCATCTGATCAACATCGTCATTAAATCACCACCTGGTAAGAATTCCATGATAAGATATAGGTATTGTGCATCTTGGAAGGAGTAATATAATGAGACAACCCATGGAGAATCACTTCCAGCTAATACATCTCTTTCAGCCTTAACGTGGGCTAGTTGATCCTTCTTATACATTTCTGATTTCAACAATGTCTTCATGGCATAAATCTTACCTGTATCCCTCTTTTGAACAAGTCTAACTTCACCAAAGGCACCTTTACCAATGACTTTAACTGTCTCAAAATCATCTAATGATAATCTTGTTCTTCTTAATCTTAAAAATTGAGATTCTTTTCTTCCAAGTGATTGTAATTGTCTGTTTTTACGCTCATCTGAACCTTCCTCACTTTGAAGCTTATGCTCGAGATCAACTCGTCTTTGATTTCTTTCAACTGCATGGGTAACACTCATCTGATAGTAATTCTCGATCCTTAGTTTCACGGCAGATGCTTTATCTTGTGTGTGTTTCTTGAAAATATCCGGTCTTCTTTCAAAGTAAACATAGTTTGCGGATCTCGCTGGAACATCTCCCTGTTGTTGTTGTTGTTGTTGTGATTGTTGTTGTGGGATCATGGCACCAGTGAACGGTAGAGGAGCTTGGGTATTGGCGCTGTTATCGAACTGTGGTTGGTTACTTCTTGACACCAAAGAGCTGGCGTTGGATAAAGTAGGAGCTAGCTGGTTGCTTCTGACACTTCTTGTTGGAGAAGAAGGAACTTGTGGCTGGAAGAATTGCGGACTTTGGGGAATTTGTTGTGGTTGTTGTTGATATTGAAAGGAATGTGCAGAAAAATTACTAGCTTGGCCTGGTGAAGTTCCCGCAAATCCTGCGTATGCGGTTTGCGGCGCTGCAGGAATGCTAACTGGTGTTGAAGGGGGCTGCATTGTGTTCTGGAGACTGTTGAACTGTTGCTGTTGATGTTGTTGTTGTTGTTGTTGTTGTTGTTGTTGTTGTTGTTGTTGTTGTTGTTGTTGTTGTTGTTGTTGTTGTTGTTGTTGTTGTTGTTGTTGTTGTTGTTGTTGCTGGTACAATTCTTGTTGTTGTTGTTGGTAGTATTCTTGTTGTTGATTCTCGTAAAGCTGTTGCTGTAAAGACTGGTGGGAGCTCTGCTGTTGCATGTAGGCCGAACTGAATTGAGCTGGTGGCTGGGAGAAACCCTGACCAGAGTTTGCACCGGCTTGTTGGCGCAATTGTTCTTGACTATAGTGGTCTGAACTGTACATGATTCGTAACTAAGCGATGATTCTCAGTGATGAAGAGGACTTTGCAACGCGATTTTTTGCTTGAAGAAAGGAGTGATGGTTGTTGATCAGATAGTGCTTCGACTGGTGAGCTTGATGTTTCTTTTGAGGAGTTTTTGCAAGGAATAAGATGTTGTTTTGGTCCTTGTTTCTGATTTGTTTTGATTTTTTTCGTGGGAGTTTATTTGAAACTCGGTGATGGTTTGTTTACTTATTTATTTATTTATTTATTTATTTATTTATGGCTCAACTAGAATCCACGTTATTCAGCTATGACATAATGCGTAGCTGTAATATCATTATCTAATTGCTACAAATGTTCTTTTGCAAATCGTTACGTTATATGATATACAAAACCCTCTTCAAAACACTAATATTAATGATAAAATTGATTGATTCAGAAAGCTTAAAATTGTAAAGCAGCACCTTTTTGTTTTTTGTCACCACCTAGTTCAAAATGTTTACAACGTTTCAAAGCTAATTGAGCTTTGGTTTTGCAAACAACACATTCCAAACGTAAAACAACTTTTTTGGTAGTTTTAGCCTTTTTGTGGAAAACTGGTTTGGTTTGACCACCGTAACCGGATTGTTTACGGTCATAACGACGTTTACCTTGAGCGAATAAAGAAGCTTTACCGGCTTTGTATTGGGTAACTTTGTGTTGGGTGTGTTTACGACACTCTTTACCTTTGCAGTAGGTTCTTCTGGTTTTTGGAACGTTAACTGTTCAATTGTTAGTACTTAGTTGAAACGAGGCTTCTTGAAACAAGGCAAATGATCCATGTAAGAAGATTGAAGGAAAGATATCAAAGTGAAGTGTTTGAAGTGGTTCAACAAGGAAGAGAGTGCACAGATGATTGTACCAATTTATGTGAGAGTTGAACCGTGATATTCTTTTCAGTTATGAACTGTGAATGGTCTTATTCATCATGTCCATCATGTTGATTCTTGTTGGGGCAACTGGTTCCATGTGACCAGCTCTTCGTCTCCAAAATCCCCACAGAGTTTCCATACAATCATTCAATGTTGTACTATCTTTACTTCGTTGACTTTTCCAAATGAAGTATGGATGACATGTGTATCATTAGAATTTCTCTTTGGCTTGATATTTGATTCTCATTTCAGCAGTTCTCCAACGGTTCATTTGCTTGTTTCTGCACGGTTGACATACCCATTTTGACTGTTGTTTATAGGTTTGTTGTTAGACTATTGTACTTGTTCAGTGCGTGGTAAATTTCCACTTTTATGAAAACTACGAGTCTCATCAACATCCAGACACCTGAGTCTATGAAAAAAAAAAATTAGTGTTCTGCTTACTCATCACAAGCGTAACCACCATAAAAACTTTCTTGCGATTTTCAAAACACCCAGACACCCAAGTAAAAAAACAGTCCCAATGAATTATCAGGGTTATTCATATGAGCGTAAGGTCACATGATAGATTAAAAAAATCCAAGTGAGCCCTAATTCCTCTGTTTACATTTCCGTTTGTGATCAGGAAATTTTTATCTAAATTTGAACCTGCTGAAACAGAGAAGCATAATTAAACTGCACCATTTCACCGTCTTCGACTCGGCCGAGCACATATCCACATCCACTCTCCAAATAGAGTCCATCGCGTTATTCTCATCCCCCTCCATCTTTGCATTTCTTTTCTACCAGTGACACTCAAATAGCTCTGGTCATATCAATTATTACTCGATAATACTGCTCAGTCTCGTACATCTGCAGAAATCATGACGTTCGGAGATTTCAACGTACTGTGCAACCGCACCTCACTTCCCTTGTGTCAAGTCATAAAGAACACCAATGGAGTCACCTATGAACATCTCACCAATGGGGTGTTACCAATGTGCTATGCCAGATCCATCGAACTTGCCAATACCGTGATATTTCAAATAGGAAACGCGTTCGTGAACATTGGTACATTGATCATTGTTCTCATCATCATATACAACATCAGATCCAAATACACTGCAATTGGTCGTTTGGAAATGCTATTCTACTACCATCTAATACTGGCACTTGTGATATGTACACTCATTGTTGATTGTGGTGTCAGTCCTCCTGGTTCTGCGTCGTACCCTTACTTTGTTGCTGTACAGTTGGGATTTGCTTCAGCTTCATGCTGGTGTCTAATGATTTGTGGGTTCTTGGGATTCAGAATCTGGGAAGACGGTAGTTTTAAATCCTTATTGTTCATCAAAGTTTCGTCTCTGTTGATCGGAGCTCTGACTTTCGTCATTGGTATACTCACGTTCAATGATTGGATAAAGAACGGGGCTATGGACCGTACCAACACAATGGGTTTATTTATCGTTGCTTATGTGCTAAATGCAGTCTTCCTAGTGATATATGTTGTGCTGCAAGTTATAATAGCACTCTTTTTGATCAAAAACTACTGGGTGCTCGGAGTGACTGCACTATCAGTGACTTCCTTTGCAGTGGGACAGGTGCTGACGTACGTGTTCTCCAGAGACATCTGCGAGGGTTTCAAACATTATCTGGACGGGCTGTTCTTTGGAAGCTTGTGCAACGTTTTCTCGATAATGATGCTCTACAAGTTCTGGGATATGACGACAGATGATGATCTGGAGTTCAGCATCAGAATCGACAAGGACGGTGAGGTGCTGTATGCCCAAATATGATTATTTATAGACATTCCACTACACGTTAATAGAAGTGGCTCTGCGATGAAGTAGCTTTCGCGGTAATATCACTATTAATATTTATCATGAAAATTTACTGTCACTGAAATAGTGTTCAATATCTTGTATATCCATTGGTAAGAATTCTACTGTAAAAGATGAGAGTAACACCCGATTCACTGCTCCGTCTTCAGAAGGACCCACAATCGATCAGAAATATCTGTATTCTGGCACACGTTGATCATGGGAAGACCTCGCTAAGTGACTCTCTACTAGCTTCAAATGGTATCATCTCTCAAAGATTGGCTGGTAAAGTGAGGTATTTGGACTCTCGTCCTGATGAGCAACTTAGAGGTATCACGATGGAATCATCTGCAATTTCGTTATACTTTAGAGTGCTTCATAAACAAGAGGATGGCGAGATTTTAGCAAAAGAACATTTAATCAATCTGATTGACTCTCCAGGCCATATCGACTTCTCATCCGAAGTGTCAACCGCTTCAAGACTGTGTGACGGTGCTGTTGTTCTTGTCGATGTTGTGGAGGGTGTCTGTTCACAAACTGTCACTGTCCTGAGACAATGTTGGATAGATAAATTGACACCGATTTTGGTGTTGAACAAGATTGATAGACTGATCCTTGAATTGAAACTATCACCTACAGAGGCTTATGCTCACTTAACAAGAGTTATTGAGCAGGTCAATTCGATCATTGGATCCTTCTATTCTGGTCAGAGAATGGCTGATGACTACACGTGGAGAGAAAACCAAGAGAAGAACGGAGGCAATGGAGAAGAATACGTTGAAAAAGATGATCAAGGGATCTATTTCGATCCAGCCCAGAATAATGTTATATTTGCCAGTGCTATGGATGGGTGGGGCTTTAACATTAGTCAATTTGCTAGATTCTACGAAAGCAAACTCAATGTGAAGAGAGAAAATCTACAAAAAGTTCTTTGGGGCGAATTCTACCTAGATCCAAAGACTAAGAAATTTATTAACAGCAAAAGTTTGAAAGGAAGATCCTTGAAACCACTGTTTGTGTCACTCATACTGGAAAATATCTGGAAGATCTATGAGAACATCATCGTTGAAAGAAATACTGAAGTTCTAGAGAAAATTGTCAAGGCATTGAACATCAAAATTCAACCCAGAGATCTAAGATCAAAAGATACGAAGAACTTGCTAAACCAAGTCATGGGTCAATGGCTACCTGTCTCCTCTGCCGTGTTACTGACCGTTACTGAGAAATTGCCATCCCCTCTAGTATCACAAAAGGATAGAATCCCAACAATCCTTGAATCCGCTCCACATCATGAGCTGATAGATCCTGTATTGAGAGAAGCTATGGAAAGTTGTGATAATAATGGTCCTGTGAGTGCATATGTTTCCAAGATCTTATCCATTCCTGAGAGTGAGTTACCAAGAAACGCAAGATCTCAAATGACACAAAACGAGATGATTGAAAGAGGGAAGAGAGCAAGAGAACTGGCTGCAAGAGCGGCCGAACAAGCCAAACAGTACGATAACTCCAATGATGGTGAAATAGAGGATCTCATAACCCAAACGGAGAGCATTGTCATCTCACAACCAGCAGCAGCAGATCCTATGAGTTTGTTCGAATATGAGGAAGAAGAGGAAGAGGAAGAAGAGATCGAACTGGTGAAAGAAGAACTCATTGGTTTCTCACGTGTATATAGTGGTACGTTGAAGGTTGGTCAAGAATTGACTGTCTTGGGGCCAAAATACGATCCAACATACCCAACAAAACATATTCAGACAGTCACAATCTCAGAACTCTACTTACTCATGGGTAAAGAACTTGTCCCATTAGATGAAGTCCCATCCGGTAACATTGCTGGTATTGGTGGTCTGGCTGGTAAGATTTTGAAGAACGGTACTCTCATCGAACCAAACGTGATCGGTGTCAATCTTGCAGGTGTATCACTTGCTTCTCATCCAATTGTTCGTGTTGCACTGGAACCAGTGAATCCTACTCAGATGGACAGGCTTGAAAGAGGGTTGGAGCTCTTGAACAACGCTGATCCATGTGTTCAGACTTTCCTTGACGATTCTGGTGAACATATTTTAGCAACTGCTGGTGAGTTGCATCTTGAACGTTGTCTGAAGGATCTAAAAGAGAGATTTGCAGGTATTGAGATCCAAGTTTCAGAACCTGTTATTCCATACAGGGAAACATTTATAGAAACGACAGAGTTGAATCCTCCAAAGAAACCTGAACTAGGTCGTGGTATTGTTGAGTATAACGTTGGTCATGTGAACATCAAATTGCAAGTTTTTCCACTACCAGATGAAGTCACACAATTTCTTCTTGAACACCGTCAATCGATACAGAGTCTGCTAACTCAAAAACAGACCACAAACGATGATGAGGAGAAAGAAGTCGATGAAAATGATCTAGATGCAACTGAGACGATTGCATCAACTCTGTTGGATCCAGCTACTTTCAGATCTAAACTACAAAATCTATTCGAAAACGATACGAAACACAAAGATTTGTGGATAAAGTTGATCGATAGAATTGGTGCATTTGGCTCCAAAAGAACTGGGCCAAACATCCTATTTGATTCAGAAGACAGTTCAATCAGAAGAATTTTTGAAAAGTCAAATGATGTAAAACACAAATTTGAAAACAGTGTTGTTAATGGTTTCCAATTGAGTATGGTTAATGGTCCTTTGGCTCATGAAACTGTGCAGGGAATGGCTGTTATTATTCATTCGGTTGAAGAAGGTGAAATTGACGGTACACCTGTTCCAAACCTACAAGGTAGATTGATCACTACCACAAGAGATCAAATCCATGAAGCTCTTCTAGACTGGTCTCCTAGAATGATGTTAGCTATGTATACGTGTGATATCCAAGCCACTGCTGAAGTTTTAGGAAAAGTCTATGCTGTTGTTCAGAGAAGACGTGGTCATATTATCAGCGAAGATATGAAAGAAGGTACACCTTTCTTCCAAATTGTTTCGAAGATACCAGTCGTTGAAGCTTTTGGATTCACAGATGATATCCGTAAGAAGACTAGTGGTGCTGCTCAACCACAATTGGTGTTTTCAGGATTTGAGATCATTGATGAAGATCCGTTCTGGGTTCCTACCACTGAAGAAGAATTGGAACATCAAGGTGAGTGGGCTGAACGTGAGAACATCTCAAGAAAGTACATGAATCAAATCCGTAAGAGGAAGGGTCTATTTGTTGATGAGAAAGTTGTGCAAAATGCTGAGAAACAAAGAACCTTGAAGCGTAATTGATCCAGCTTCTCACTTATGTCCTCTACAAATATATCATACAATGCATTATCCTATAAAAGGGTCTCACATGTAAGCTGTATATGCGTCTAATGCTATGTATGAATGAAGCTTGCTAATCTGATAATGGTTCAACTACTGTCTATAGTCAAGTTATTCCGAAGCTAAAAGTCCGCAGGCGTTCGCGTATTACCGTATTCGGGAAAAACCAACCACTTTTCGCGAATTGGCTGGGGATTTTCCGCGTACATAATTTTGCATTTCGCGAATTTTTAGTGATTGTACTGATTTTTGAAAAAGGTAACAACAGCCAACCATCTCTTTGTTCCCAAAACGGTCATAATCATCCCTGTTTGTGATGGTGTGAAATCAAGTTGCTGGCTGGGTTGAGGCTGGTGGGGTTCATTGGTCCCAATTCTGAGCAATATATAAACTATTCGAAATGCTTTAAAGTTCAATTCCTATTGTTCACTTTCCTTTTCTCATCCATAGAAGTTCATCTCTACGTATCTATCCAGAAGGTCCCAATCAAACAAGTTCAAAGTCCAACTTTTGTCATTCATTAATCCAAACTTGTGATTCCACTCAGCACTCTTCTAATTCCCAACTATAGTCATTCTTTACTAGTGCTCCACCAACTATTATTCATTCTTTAACTACAACAAACAACTACTACAACTTTACTTATCACAATGCTCTTCACTAAACCACTTATTGCTGCCATTGCATTGCTATCTTTCGCCAACGCTGCTCCAGTCCCTCTTCCTATGGCTGAAGATGATTCATCAACCAGCACTTACGATTACGAGGTTGTCAATGCTGATGGCTCAAACCTACAATCTACTTCAAGTGTCGCTTTTGCTAGCGATTCTAACGATTCTTCAACTATTGGTGTTGCTGAACCAACCACTACAAACACTGTCACCACTTCTTCAGTTACCACCTCAGTTGTCACTGGATACACCACCACCACAGAAGATGATGGACACATCGTTACTGTTGGTTACACCACAACTTCCACTTACACCATTAAGGGTAAGAAAACTACTGTCTGGATTACAGAAACCGCTGGTGGTTCTACTTCTCCAGAACCAACCTCTACAAGTGCCTCCACAATCACTTCAGAGCCAGAAACTGAATCCACCTCTGCTGATGATGAAGAACTTCTAGATTTTGAAAATAAGAAGGCTGACAATTCTCAAACTTTGACTGTTATTGATGGTACCACCTACATGGTTTCAAAAGTGATTAGTACTATCAGACCAGCTACCACTATCACCTACTTGTCCACTTACACTTCTACCTATGGTACTGTTGTCTCTGTTGGTGTTGAAACTATTTCCTACACTTCAACTCTTCCAATCAGTACTTCTGAAGTTACCAGTGAAACTGAAATCACATCTGAATTGCCATCCTCAACTGTCAGTTCTGAAATCACCAGCTCCTCTGAGGAATCATCTTACTACTCGTCAAGTGCCTCATCAAGCCTAGCGTCTAGTTCCGGCTATGCTAACAGCACCATTGTTGAGTCCTCTAGCTACTTCTCATCATCATCATTATCATCCGATGCTCCATCTTACTCCTCATCCTTCGTTCCATCCTCCACAGTCGCTGCTGCCTCCACTGTTACACTATCCTCATCTTCCTCAAGCTCAAGTAGCTCATCAACCTCTTCTACCACCAAAGCCTCTTCCACCAAAGCCTCTTCCACCAAAGCCTCTTCTACCAAAACCTCTTCAACCCAGGTTTCCTCTACGAAAGCCTCATCAACTACCTCAAAAGCCACTACATCAACTCCAGTCAAATCATCTGCCAAATCCACCATCACCCCAGCTCCATCCTCCTCATCTTCCACTGAGACTGGTACCCCATACACCACCATCACGTCTGATGGTGTTTGTGAAATCTACTACTATGATGATGCTGAAGATACCTCCATCTACTACGTTAGTGGAACTGATGCTATTGGTGCTACCTCAACCACAACTATCACAAGTGTCATTTACAAGACTGTTTCTTTAAACTAGATCTTTTGAATTGACTGTGAATATTGTTCGGTGCACCTTATCTGTTGCCATTTAACGAAGTGATGATTGTTTGATTTTTGTGTTGTTTTTCTATAATTTGTTCTATATAGTCTTTTGTTCCTAAATTATATTACCTATTGACAATTTAAGCTACTGTGTAGGAAATTCAATAGTCAACTTTTGTGTATTCGTTATTCGTAAAACTAGTAAAAGACGCTAGAGCTCAAAGAAGTATCATAGCATCTTGGATTACCATGGTTTTTTCTCAGTTCTTGATCTCTCAAGACCAATGACATACAAGTCAGCACAAGTGAAAGTTCCGGTACAGACATAATTGAATCGGCATGTTGAGCTATGTTTGCCACTTCAACAAGTTTGACGTCTCCATGTTTAGTGACTCTTCCTTTCGGCAGTGCTGTTGAAGATCTATCACTGAATCTGGATATCGGAGGGAATGTAGACGTACCAGCGAATGCATCCCTTGCAACAGCACGAGCATTCGTTGCTGTAGAATCCATGAAAGAGCCATAATCCTCAAAACCGTCTAATAAGGAAGGTGAATCCTCGTTCAGAATCAATAATTTAAAAAATCCTGAACCGAAAGTGGATGCCATCTGAGTTAGACCAGTCCATCTCAGTCTTGTCTTCCTGTAATTGCAATCAGCAAATGAACATCTCATGCTGGTAGCCATCACAACTCTAAAGTTTTCAGGATCATCATTCTGCTTCCCATTGGGTGTGAAATCTAAAGCATATTTTACAGATCCATCATGTAGGAACTGGCAATAGACTTTACAATATTCAAACTTGAGGTTCTCTTGCACCTCTCCTGATCCACCAGTAGTCTCTCTGAACTTGTAGATAACTAAAACGGGACTTTTCCTCTTGAAAGCACTCAGCATTGGTGAAACAACCTGAAGTAATGGAACACCAAACCCTTCTCGCCTTAGATTCAAATCAACGTTTCTATTTTGAGATCTGAATAGATTGAGTGATTCTTCAGAAGGGAAGACAAACAGGCCTTTCTGGAATAGCACCGAGACAATGGGTAGTGTTCTTATAGCGTTAAATTCACAGAAGGAATGTCCTAATATCAGATCAACAACGGTTTCAGCCCGTGAGATATGGGTGAAGTTTGACTCTGCCGAGTCAGTACGATACAGCCTGTTTGCCTGCTGGTCCGAGATGTAGTTGTCCAGATTGCTGTAGACCTCATTGGATGATCCTTGAAGTGTCTCTTCACTGATTGTTCTGCCGATTCCTGGATGGTTGTTTGATAAGGAAGATCTCGGGGTACTTGTAGCAGTATTAGTAGTATTAACATCGGACGGTGTCTCCGTGATTGCAGGAGCCGACGAGCGACGGGCCCTCCGCAAGAGATTCATTAATTGATCTGCTTTTCTGAGATTGAATTAACAGCCAGTTTATACTGTTTTGTGTGAGTTTGCTGATGCTGCTGATTATTGGCTGTTTCTTAGCCTTGTCACGTGCACTGACTGCCTTTGATTCTGCTGTTGTTTTCGCGTCTTTTATTTATTTATTTATTTACTTTTGAATCTTTATAAACAAATCACTTAAACAAAACATTAAGCAAAGTTTCAGACGGAATAGAACACAGAAATGACCGACGAACAAGTAGTGACAAAGGTGGAATCCACTGCCACCGACCAGCAAATTGACGATTTTTTGAAAGAGGTCGAACAGATAAAACTATCCAGTCCTTCAAAGCCGAAGAAGGTTGTTGTTGAGACCGTTGACTCTGCCTCTGACACATCCTCATCTGCTCCAGATAGCTCTGTTGAAACCGTTGCTAGCGAGGTCGATCAGATTCCTGATATCAAACTCATCCCTGAAACCAAGAAGTCCAACATACCTAAATCTGTCTCCCAGGCCCTATTCACAACAGGTTCATTAAAAGTCACGAAGATACGTGAGAAATCAACAGCTCCTAAATTCATCGGTCTTAAACAACCACCAAATGCTGAATCCAAACTGAAGTTTGACGCATTGCAAAGAAGAGAATACGAACTAAGCAAGAAGATCAAGAAATTAGAATCCGAGATAAACTATTTGAATAATCTGATTGATAATTCAGGAATATCATCAGATCTGAATGAAGTCAGAAAACTGAAACATGCCATTGGAAGACTACAGGACTTCTTGGATCAGAAAGAGAAAGAAAAATATGAAGTTGGTATTCTCTTAACAAGAGCTGTCCGCAAAAGAATCGATAGTGGAGAAAGTGGAGAGTTTTGGGTCCACTAACGTTGTCATGTTATCATTCTCTTTCCATCTAATGAACACTTCCATTATGTATTTCTATCTCATTTGTTTTTATACGTCATTTGTCTTTCTAAACAATATATGTTACTATACTTGTTTAACAGCTACATTGATAGTGAATCACGTAATTTATAATCTAGATTGATACAACAATATTTACACGTTGGTATATTCAGACAGTAAGTTGGAGTCTGATGTATAGGTGTTTCCATTCTTTTCATAGATGGTGCAGTTCTTGTAAGCTGGAGCGTATAAATGCAACGAGATAGCCACCTCTTTAGTAGCGTTGTGCATTTGATGTAACCCAATACTATCATCAATGTAAGCCACCGAGTCCACTGGTAGTGTCGTGTAACGTTTCACTGCTAGTTGCTTGTCGTTTTTGATGTACAATCTTTCTTCTAACGAACCTTTCAAGATCTTCATGAAACAGTTTGCACCTGGATGGTTGTGTATCTTTGAACTTTTACCAGGCTCCCATACCAGCAACAACAACGATGAACTCTCTGAAACACGACTCACAAGACTTCTTGTGTAATCCGTGGATGTATCTCTCGTTGCATATTTGGCCCATTGATCTTCTTTTGAGGTGTAGCATCTAAGGAGGTTTAGCGTAGTCCGCACGTCAACGTCTTGTTTTGTCTTAGCATCTTTCAAGAGAAGTTTTAAGTCCGACACAAGACTATCCAAGCTGTTATTTGCAGTGACTGAAAAACGACTTGCGGTCGAATAAGGTCTTATCGAGCTGATTAACTTAAGCATAACTGATTAACGTAAGGAGAGCGTGAGAGAACGCAATATGTGTGGCGACACAAGTGGCTGAAGACACCTCTTAAATAGTCCACAGCTATGACTGACACGGCTATTGATAGCGTAAACGGGCTCTGAGTTCTGAGCAAATAAGAGAACTGCACCAAGATGGCTCTATTTTTAGTGAAACACCTTATTAGTTATGACCTGTTATGGCGTTTGGGTTTATTGTTGGTTGCGCAGCCCTGGGTATTTCGCGGAATCCTCGGGATTTGAAATGGACTCGCGAATTTACCGCGAATTTACCGCGAATTTACCGCGAACCGCGAATTTTTATCCATTTTGAATGTCCGAATTTTCTGGAACTCCATGGAAGACATAGTCAAAAGGGCTTTAGCACACTTTGGCTAGAACATATTATCGGAGTTGCTCATTAGTCGTTGATATCTTTCATTAGACCAAATAGATTAACCTCGAGAAATAATGGTAAGATCAGTGGTATTCAGCTTAATAAACTCATCAATTGGCTCATTTGCCTGTGCTTCAAAGAGATCACTGGCCACTTCATGCAAAAGATCAATCAACACCAAAAGATCCACAGGTTTCAACAGACCACAAAGAATCAGTAGAAGACTTTTCCACTCCACAAACAAATGTCTGATAGAAGATCCGTATAACACGTTAGGTGTTGATAAAAGTGCTTCTGCTTCAGAAATCAAAAAGTCATATTACAAACTAGCCAAAAAATACCATCCTGATATCAACAAAGAAGAAGGTGCTGAGAAGAAGTTTCACGATATCCAAGGTGCTTATGAAATACTGTCAGATCCTGAGAAGAAACAGCAGTTTGATCAATATGGTGCATCTGCTTTTGATGGAAATGGAGGAGGTGGTAATCCATTCGCTGGTGGAAACCCATTTGGCCAAGGAAGTCCTTTCGGACAAGGCCAGGGTGGTAATCCATTCGGTGGTTTCGATATAAACTTTGAAGATCTATTCGGATCTGCATTCAGGGGAGCTGGACAGAGATCTTATGCCACTGAATATACTGGATCAAATATTGAATTACTGAAAACAATTTCGTTGAAAGAAGCCATTTTTGGTATCAAGAACCTCAAAGTTGAATACAATGCTCTTGATGGCTGTAATACCTGTAACAGTTCTGGATTGAAATCAGGTGCCAAAAAATCAACATGTCCAGCTTGTGGTGGTACTGGTTCTCAAGTCCATTACAGTCATGGTGGTTATCAAATGGCTTCCACTTGTTCTAGTTGTGAAGGAAGTGGTGTTACAATCAATCCAAAAGATGCATGTACCACATGTCACGGTGAAGGTGTCAGTGAAAGTCATAAAGCTACAGAATTGGACTTACCACCTGGTTTAGTTGATGGTCAAGCATTAAGATTATCTGGATATGGTGATTCACCAAGAGTTACTGCTGGACCTGGTGTTCAATTACGCAAAGGTGATTTAAACATTAGAATCAGAATCAAATCAGATCCAAGATTCAAAATCAAGGGTTCACAAATCATCTATGATGCTGAGATACCATACACAACAGCTGCATTAGGTGGTATAGTGGAGATCCCAACTGTTGATGGGCCATCATTAAGACTAAGAGTCTCATCCGGTACTGAAAGTGGTACAACAGCCTCAATCTCTGATAAAGGTTACCCAATTCGCAACAACATCAAGAATCGTGGTGATTTGATTGTCAATTACAAAGTCAAGGTGACTAGACCAACATCAGATTCTGAGATTTATTTATTAGAAGCATTAGCAGAACAGCTAGGTGACAAGACTGCTAAGAGAACTTTAAACTGGGATGACATCAACGCCAATCCAACCGGCGAAGCCGCAAGTGAATCCGGAGATGCATCGAAGGAATCAGAGAACAAAGCAGACCATCCATCGAATCTCAAGAAGATCGAAAACTTTCTGAGTGCGGCATTCAAGAAGATCACAAACACCAAAAAGGATTGATTATCTGAGCCTTACATACCTTGTTTATAGACCCACAGAAGTCAAGCTAATGTAAATACGTCCCATGAAAAACGCGTAAATAATCGCAATATTCAATACAAATTTGCAAGAAAACGCGCTTTTTTCAATTTGGTCTTGTTTTTGTTATTCAATTGTTGGCATAACCAATTTCAACCCGAACTCGAAACAACATCAAGAAGTTACAAGTAATTTGTGTACTGCTACAAATTGGTCGTGTTTTTGGGCACTGTTCACCTTGTTTATCGCTTCATCACTCATTTGATCCGAGACAATGGAACACAGGCAGAATAGTGACGCTTTGGACGCGTTTGACGACGTTGATATCGACAATCTTGGTGAGCTTTCACTTGAAACAAAGATTCCCGCTCATTCGTCTTTGGGATACTTGTACAGAAAGAGAAGAAGCGTCCAGCAGATCAGATCCACTCACTCGTTGGTCAATAACCATTCACATGACGATTTGGCCCGTTCACAGAGGACACACAAACCACCAACTCCACCAAAGAAGGATAAGAAACACCAACAGCCAGCAAAACCGAGTTACTCTCCATCAAAGAAGTTGAAGAACAAGAGACAACTCAAGAAAGAAGACCTTGGTGACATCACTGCTACCATTGACAACTCAGATGATGAACTGGACTCGTCCATGATCATGTTTGATGTTCCCTTATCCCAGTCGCTTGCACAATTAGTTGCTAACGAATTACCAGTCCAGACAAAGCTACTATCGTTTACTTCCGAAACCACTAAAAACTCGTCAGTAATGAGTTACGATCATAGACTTAGTGATCAAGATTCAGACATCGATTTCGAAATGCTATCTACTGAAGCTAAACGATTAACTTTTGAGTTCACTCAGAGTAAAGTCATTCGTACAATTCAAGAATCTGAATTAAGAAGACACACAATTGCACAAATGGAACGTTCACAAATCGATGATATCGTTCCGGTTTCTACTCTGAAACAAAGACTCATAACAACCACGAGACCGGCTCATCTCCCACCGAAAGCAAAAGATGAAATGTCTAGACATTTACGTGAATTGAAAGAATTGAAAAATAGAGCCATCAATAATGAACTTCGTCATGAAAAGAAAGTGCTGAAGGAACTACAGCAAAGACAACTCTTGAAGGAGAAGGACATGAAAGTATGGGAGGATGAAATCATACCAAATTTCAATGAAAAGATACAATTATCATCAACAAGAGAATTATGGTGGAGAGGTATTCCAATGAAGTATAGAAGTCTAGTTTGGGGGAAACTGATAAGAACCAAGTCCATTGATTCAAACACGTTGAATTTGATGAGAAGAAAAGCTTTAAAAAGCATCACCCAAGACACAGAATTGGTAAAGACTATAAAGAATGACATAACGAAAGTGTTTCCTGATCTAGGAACATTTCAAACATCGCTTCATGATGAATTGCTCTATGTTCTCGTTCTATATTCACAGATTAGTGATTATGAATTAAGCATCACTCGGATTGCTGCTGTGATATTATACAACATAAATGACGTTGATAAGACATTCTTAACATTATATGGATTACTACAAAGACCCTTACTAAAATCTATCTATTCAGATAAAGAATCTGATAACAAAGAATACCAATCCGAAGTGGATTCATTTTTAAGAACCTTTTCGAAGAAGAATCCATCCGTTTATCATCATTTTCATGAAGTCCTAAAGTTGAATCCAGACTCATACGTTACCCCATTATTAAGAAGTTTATTCACCAATGCTGTTTCAATCGACGTTGCATCTTCGATCCTTGATGTTTATGCATTTGAAGGTGATTCTATGCTATGGAGATGCTTACTAGGTTTATTTCAAAAGATTGGATACAAGTTATATGGTAACGAACAAGAAATTCTTGACATAATAGGTGTGGATGCATTAGAGAAACTTAACCAAGGAAGTGATGGTCATTGGTATAAATATCTTGACGTTGGTGATGGTGATGAATTCATGGGTTTAGTGAGACAAGTACTAAAGAATACCACATGATAGATCACAGAGGAATGTATTAATACAAATGGAACAATTATATAACATGAATGAATGAATCGATATACTTATGATCAGATCAGACAATCCCGTACAAGTAGTGTCAATCAATGGGTATTCCAAACACTGGAGTATACGAGCAAGGTATTAAGCGGATTTTTGAGCTTCGAGTAAGGCATTCAATAAGTTGGAACCATCTTCTGGGGTTTTCACTTGTGCCAAATACGTATCAATAGATCCATCACCTGCAGCTGGAATTCTAACAAAGTTTCCTTTTCCTGTAGTTTCGTATTTGAAACCTGCCACTATAGCAATGTTCAAAATGACTCTGTTTGCGACTTCTGTTCTCACTAAAATTCTAGATTTCGAGGTGGTTTTGTGTTTCAAGACTTTCAATTCTCCAAGACCTATTAGATCGTATGCTTTTGTTTTAGCGTTGAATAAAGTGATCTTGGCTTTTTTGGTGTAAAGAGTTTCCTCCTCTTCTTCACCTGTTTTCTCATCAATTTTGTCAGTTAGTTGAACAACAGGTTTGAAGTTCACATCAGGTTCAGTTTCTTCCACTTTGTCCTCGTCTCCAGCTTTATCAGTTGTTGTGGTTTGAGATTGTGATTCACCATTTGATGCCTTGTTGAATGAGAAGTTGAATGTGGATGAAGATGATGGTTGGAATGCTGATGTTGTGGATGAACCAAAACTGAAAGCTGGTTTATCAGAAGATGTGTCAGTGATAGTAGCAGAAGCACCACCAAATTTGAATTGGAAAGGATTAGCTTTTGGTTCTTCTTTAGATTCAGCTGGTTTGGTAACACCAAAACTGAAGGCTGGTGTAGGAGCAGTAGTTGGTTTGGTCTCCTCGGCTTTAGCTTCAAGATTTATTGGTTTGTTTGGACTCCAAGTGAAGTTATTAGTCTTTGGAGTGAGTCCAAATGAAGGTTTTGGTTCTTCAGGGTTTGAACTTTCTTCTTTTTTTGGAGATTCTTCTTTCTTTGGTGCACTGAATTTGAATACACTATCCACTTTCTTCGAACCACCACTAAATGTGAATGTTGGACCAGATCCTTGAGAATTGGTTGCTGAAGTCTCTTTTGATAGCTTGAAGACTGAGTCTGTTGTCGTTATTGGCTTGTCTAAAGTGAAAGTTGGTCCTTCGACCTTGATATCGTCATCTGAATCATCTGAATCCACAGCAATGGCTTCAGGTTTCTGTACAACTGGTTCAGGTTTGGCAATAACTTGTTCTGTTGGTTTAGCACCAAAGTTGAAACTTGGAATAGTTGGTGTTGGTACAACGGAAGACTCTGAGGCAGCTGGAGCACCAAAGTTGAATGTGTTTGTTGGAGCAGGTAGAGCCTTTTGTTGTTCAGGTTCTGGTAGTGATAGTGGTTGAGAGTCTACCTCAGCATCTGGAATTTCATAGTCATTCTCAATCTTGTCGTAGTAGTCGATGTATTTGCGTAGAATCGGCGTGAAGTTTGAAATAGGGTCTGAATTTCTTTGTTGTGTGATTTTGTCATAGAAGTTTTCATTCAAAGCTTTGATCTTGCTTGGTTTGTCTGAAGACTTTGTTGATACTAAGGATGATGTAGTTGAACTGTTCAAGCTGCCGTTGTTGTTGTTATTATTGATAAGAGAGAATACATTATTAGCTTTTGATTGTTCAGTTTCAGTTTTGTCTGGTTGAGCAAAAGTTGATGAGCCAAAAGAGAACGCAGGTTTGTCATTTGACACAGTTTTTGATGGGGCACTTGAGCCGAAGTTGAACGATGGTTTGTCATTTGATGTAGAAGAAGCACCATTCGAGTTGAAGCCACCGAAAGCGGCAAATGGGTTGGCAGGTTTGTCTTCTTCTTTGTCACCAACAGCTGGTGTAGGCTGGAAGCTGAAACTTGGGACAGAAGATGTGGTTGTTGAAGGTTTGGCTCTCGCAGCACCGAGTCTGGATCTAGGCTGAAGAATCTTTCTCTTAGCTAGCACATCTGCAGAGGCTCTGACTGGTGCTTGTGGAGTCTCATCGTCATCTTCACGACCATCTTGATCTTGAAGTAGTTCCCTTGTTACCTGAGTACCGGCTTGACGTTTAAATGACATGATTAATGCTCGATGAGATCAGACTTGATTTCAATTTTGGAACAGCTGGTGTGTAATTATTAGATGAACAAGACCGTGCGATCAGGTATATCGACAAATAGCAACAGTATTGACAGCAAATAGACTTTATTTATTCTTTGTTGTTGCTGTCTTTCTGTTTGTTTACGTTTTTCTGGCTGGTAAAAACTGCGAAGAGCTCGTTTTGCTTATGTCATCACATGTTTCAGAGTTATAACTATGAATAGCACAATGAAGTGGTGAGAATAAGAATATCGTAGTCATTTAGTGTATTTGTATGTCTACTAGTCTACCTATGGTGCAACTATTATACTGATAGCTTCACTAGTTGTTCTTTCACTTGTCTAGTAATCACCAAATCATGGTTCTCCAATATGATTTATAATTTCAGATCGTTTCGAGCATTTTTCAGCACGTGATGTAAGACAGGGCAGTCACTTTTTCCAAGTTCTACCGACTGATGTCCGGATGTTATAGTGTATATATATTTACCCGATTCCCATTGACAGAAACTCTTTTCTGGGAATAGGCCCGTCAAATTTCCGGTACACACCACACTTTTCGCTGAGAAATCCAGGAAACGCAAAATATCAAAACATTTTTCTCCTACACCAAATCTCTGTTGTTGGTTTTAGAAGCACAGCACAAAGGTTATATTAAAAAGTATGTGACAGTGGAATCGTGTGGAAAGGAACAATATGAATAGAGTGAAGGAGAACATGAGGCCACTCACCATGGAATTCAAAGCAGAGCAATCAGTGAAATATCAGCACTTCAAAAAAGAAAATCAGATCACAATACAGTGCAATATAAGATGAGTAATAGAAGGATCAGATTATATGAACAAAGAGGGGAATATTCAATCATCAGATGGATTGAAGTGTGAATGTGTCATTACACTTCTTTTAGTCTTCTAGCTTTATTGGATGAAACATACTCTCAAGGAAGAAATACGAACTGCAACAGAACATGAACATGAACATGAACTTTATTATAGCAACACGATACGTTGAACAGATTCATATATGAGCGATCACATAGTGGACTCTCAGAAGATACAGAAGTACAGCTAACTTCCTTTTCAACTCATCATAATGTTCCCGATACACAAACACCAGACAAAACACCAATACTAACTATTGTAAACAGATGCCTCCAAAAATTCAACAATCTAAAGCTGCCAAAGCCGCTGCCGCCATGGCCGGTGGTAAGAAATCCAAAAAGAAGTGGTCCAAAGGTAGAGTTAAAGACAGAGCTCAACACGCCGTCATCTTAGACCAAGACAAATACGACAGAATCGTCAAGGAAGTCCCAACTTTCAGATACATCTCTGTCTCTGTTCTTGTTGATAGATTAAAAATTGGTGGTTCCGTTGCTCGTGTTGCTATCCAACAATTAGAACGTGAAGGTGCTATTAAACGTATCTCCAGACACTCTTCCCAATTGATCTACACCCGTGCTACTGCTTCCGATTAGGTCCTCTGATCCGTTGTTAATCATAATGTACATTGTATAACGATTTATCTGTAGATGTTACAACTCTTTAATTGGTAGACTCTATGCTATTATATTATATTATAATTGAATTGAATGAATGATTTGTTAGCCCTAAAATGGTATGGTGTTACCCGGCCTTGTATACCAAAATCCATATAAATTATTCTGAAAATTTTCACGCTTTTCAAACTTTTAATGTTTCTTCTCTTTAACAACAACTTGTTCATCTTTTTGAGCAGATGTTGTTCATTGGAATAAAAGGTATGTCTCCACTCACAACCAGCTTTACCAGCCCTTTTCTCTACTAGATGATTATACAATTTTTTGGGAATCTCTCTGAGGAAGTATATGCAGGACAAAATAAAATTTAGGAATTCTTCGTTTATGATTTCTTGAGAAAAGAGTGCAACAATAACAAGCTTGTTTACGTTGTTTTGAAGAAAATTTTATTAACAATTCTCCCAGTATGTCAACTATAAAATTATGAACCTCAACTACAAGTCTGCAATCTTTTCTATTGATGAAATTTTCACATCTTTGTCCCGGTGAATCCTCTGTGTACCATGGATAAAACATGCATCACCATCTGACCAATCATTGATTGCAGACCTTGATAGTGTGTGCTGGCTCTTTATTGAGACTGGTAAACTAACATGAATCAATAGAGGTTTTTCTTTCAACTATTTGGACTCTCTTTTTTTTTTGTTTGGCTCTTTATAAAAGAATCTCTTAAAAAGTACGTATCTACTCCTATGAACAAGATCATAAAACACATTGGGTGGTATTTTCTGATGATAAACCTAATCAGTTCTGCTTCTGAGAACAAATGAAGATAACATTATTTACCAAAACTTATATCTGACAAATACCAACTTCAATTCTGTTTTGTTCTTGTTACTTAATCATAGAACATATTGACTAACAATTATCAAAGTAATGAAATCTAATTTTTGAATCTTGAATGAATATAACGCATAGTACGAAACAAACACTTTGTAGTTTACTATTGTACATTGTCCGAGTAGTTAACTATTGAAACTTTTGCTGTGAAACTGGTGGTGTAGAGTTTGTTGAAGTGTTCAATTGTGCAGCTTGTCTAAGAGGTGTGTTAACCTGTTGCTTGCTAGGAGTGTTTTGTACTGGCTTAGCAGGAGTGTTTTGTGCCGATTTAATAGGAGTTTGGGACTGCATTGATTTCACTGGACTGTTTTGAGTAGAAGCACCAGTAACTTTTGGTTTTTCATACATTGTTGATTGATCAGTACCACCAACTTGATAATTTTGAGTTTTACCAATTGATTTGTTGGCATTGGTATGGTTTTTGGCACTGACATCGACAGCTGGTTCACTAGCTAATCCACCTTCAACCACTTTCTCAGTTTGGTTTCTTCTGAATTCAACAAAGTCAACAATTTTTTTCCATTTTGCTTGAACGTCAGGTTTTTGTTTAGAGATGATCTTTTGATCAAAAGTTTTAACTAGTTTCAAAATGTAAACCTGGGTGTATGGACTGAAGTTGATTCTTAACCAGTAGAAAGCAACATAGAATACCAATGCGAAACCAGAAGTTCCTCTAAACACCAAAGTATCAAATAACAAAGCAAATAAAACAGCAATTTCAGAAAATGCAACAAACTCACCTAATTTCTCTTGCATCTTCAAAATAGGTTTGATATTGTATTGATCAGAAACTTGTAACAAAGCAATAATATAATATGGAATCAATTTGAAAGCAGAAGCTCTGGAAATTAACCAGATGGCAGCAAGGGACAAACTCTGGAAATTTTCAGTAGCTAATAGACTATGATAACTTGGGAAACTTGCACCAAAAGTAGTTATAGTGGTGATTGAATAACTAGCTAAGACACCAATCAAACTCATACGGTAAGATATTTGACGTATCCAGAACCATTTAACGAAATATCTCAAAACGTATAAAGCAATATAAACACCACCAAATCCTAAAGTTAACAGATGACCAAATAACCAGATGTACTTCTTGATTGGTTTTGGTTGTGGTTGTTTCTTTCTCAATACTTTTCTGGTTTTCTTCTTTCCCAAAGCAGTACCGTTCAAATCAGCATTGACTGGTGGTGGTGCAGTTGATGTTGTAGTGGAGGACATAATGTTTAGTATACCTGTTTTTCAAATCTTTTCAGCTAAATTGGTTGAATTGAATCAATTGAGGCAAATAACAATAGCTAATGAACAGTAGCAAATAGAAGAATATGAAGCTATACTAAAAGTTCACAATACACACTTTTAAAAGCGTAAAATGTGTAACTTCTTGATGAAATTTCAAGTTTGCGCAGTATGAGACAGTCACTTAAAAGCACGGTGCTCAAAACCGCCATCCAGCTAATTAAATTATAATTTATTAACAGTAACAAAATGTAAACAAACAAACAAACAACAAGTTGAATAAACAGTTTATCTATCAATTAATCTTCGATATGTCCGAGATTCTCTCCACTGACTTTTCACAGTCGACACAACTCACAGATCTGGAACTGAAGATCTTGCAGCGATACCAACAACTCGCGTTAAGATTGAATCGTCTTTCTGCTGCAATAGAAACATTAGTATCACAACCCACACCTCAATTATTAGAAAATTTGAGAGTCATAGAATCAAAAGTCGCGTTGGTCTTCACTTTGTTCAAAGCTGCGGTTTATTCGTTGTTTTTACAACAAGAAGGTGCTGAAAATCAACAAGGGTCGATGGAGACATTACAAGAATCAACACAACAGAGCTTCTATGATAATTGATACTTCAAGCAAAGAAAAAAAGAAGAAAAAAACATGGAGGGTCCTACTTCTTTCTAGTCATTTGCATATGGCATAAAGCTCTGTTTGTTAACAGTTATCATGAATACGCTAAACACTAAAGATAACAACTCTTCCATCAATACCAGAAGATGAGAATTTAGTGACATCGCCATTTAATTCTTCAAAGCTTCTCAATTCAGTGATGGTATTTTGATGGATAGTCTTCAAGTTAGATCCGTTCTTACCAGTGACAGTACCTTTCAAATCTAATTGTTTGAACATGTTTAAAGCACTGGTCTCACCAGAATTCTCAGTAGAGTTTTTCTCTGGATCATCAATAGAATAAGCTTCAGCCCAATTAGATTCATCACCTTGAAAGACAACAGGATGACAATTATGACCAGCTGCAACCACGGTTGTTTCATTAATATAGATTAATGAAGTGAATGGTAAAAATGATGTAGGAACCGATAAGATCGATCTTGGTGGTTGATCTGCACCACCTGGATAAACAACGGTCAATGAAGAATCATGAGAAACGAATGCTAAAGATTCACCACTTGGACTGAATGAAACATCATGGATCCAACCACCATTTGAACTAATAAAATCACCAGCTAATGTATTGAATGGTAATTTCTCACCCCATAATGAAGGTTCTGGTTTAGAATCAATACCTTTAATATAACCTGAAAAGACTCTAGCATGACCATCGGTAGATCCAGCAGCCAACAACACATTATTTGGATGCCATTCAATGGACAAGATGGTAGCTCTTAATGGTTTCTTGATATGTTTTGAAACCCACCAATCGTTATCTTGTTCGAAATAACAAACAGCAATGACTCTAGCACCGGATCCAACGGCGAATTTATAACCATTTGGTGACCATCTGACTGAAGTAGCAGCTCTGTTGATTCTTAATAAGACCAATGTTGATTTATAAGTACCATCAGATAAAGGTTCCCAAACAATAGCATTACGATCCTGAGAACAAGTCACAATACGACCATGGATTGAGATATCAACAGCAGTGACGGTCTTATCATGATCTTTCAATGTAGCAATGAGTTTTGGGATGGATCCAGAGACATTGTAGATCTCGACATCTGTCTCTTTGGTGATGGCTAATGTCTTACGGTCTTGTGAGAAGACATGGGAATGAACTGGTAAATGGGAGAATTGGAAAACTTTTGGAGTAGACATTTTGGATAGTCAGGAGGATCAACTCTACTGCTTATCAATGTGAATCTAGTGAAAGATGGTAATGAATAAATTGTGTGTTCAGTTAAAATGTGTTGATTGTTTCAATCATTTCACTCCTTTATTAGAATGGAGTTACCCGGCACATGGCTATACATAACATCATCTATTGTGTATTCATATATCATCTATACTGTTACTAAGTAGTAGAGAGGACAGACATGCTGATGTTTGGTTTATTTCATAATGTACATCACTGTATGGACTCACATTGACCTACTCTCACGCAGCTCAATATAAAAGTTACTGGATGGTTCAATTACAACAATCAAGTGAATTGTAAACTACACTATCTAGTTGATGTTATGAGGGTTAAAGTGAATTCAATTGACTAACTCACATCATAAAACATGTAGAAGCTCACCACACTAATCGTGAAAGCACACTGTCTTTGACGTTAATTATAAGTGTTCAATGATCATTCACTATCTCTAATTGTTGTAACTCAGAGTCACAGATTGGCTAGGCAGAGAATTCGCGAATTACACTTCAGCCTGGGGAGTCTGGCTGTTCTGGGCAGAGCTAGACGGGAAACATCGGTATAGACACGCACAGAGTCTACAGAGTCAATATTTGACACTTTAATTTAAAAATTATTGATTTGCAGTATAACAAAACGTTTTAAAAAAGCTTTGAAATTAATCATATTCAATTTTATTAGTTGATTGTTGTCAGATTTCATCATCAAATTATTACGTTCAAGATGTCCAACGATAAATACGCCACCCCTCTGTCCTCACGTTATGCAAGTGATGAGATGTCCAAGATTTTCTCCTTGAGAAACAGATTCTCTACCTGGAGAAAACTTTGGTACAATCTAGCCATCGCTGAACAAGAATTAGGTTTAAATGTTATCACCGATGAAGCTTTGAAACAATTGGAAGCCCATTTGGAAATCACCGATGAAGAAATCGAAGCTGCCTCAAAGGAAGAAGCTATTGTGAGACATGACGTTATGGCTCACGTTCACGTTTATGGTAATACTGCCCCAGATGCTGCTGGTATCATCCATCTTGGTGCTACTTCATGTTTCGTCACTGATAACGCTGATTTGATCTTCTTGAGAGATGCTTACGATGTCATCATTCCAAAATTAGTCAATGTTATCGATAGATTGAGTAAATTCGCTGATGAATACAAAGACTTACCAGTTCTTGGTTGGACTCATTTCCAACCTGCTCAATTGACTACCGTTGGTAAAAGAGCCACTCTATGGATCCAAGAATTACTATGGGATTTGAGAAACATGGTTAGAGCTAGAAATGATATCGGTTTAAGAGGTGTTAAAGGTACCACTGGTACTCAAGCTTCTTTCTTGACTTTGTTCCATGGTGATCATGATAAAGTTGAAGCTTTAGATAAAAGAGTCACTGAACTATTAGGATTTGATATCGTTTACCCAGTTACTGGTCAAACTTACTCAAGAAAAATTGATATTGATGTTTTAGCTCCATTATCTTCATTCGCTGCCACTGCTCATAAATTTGGTACCGATGTTAGATTATTAGCCAACTTGAAAGAAGTTGAAGAACCATTTGAAAAATCACAAATTGGTTCAAGTGCCATGGCTTACAAAAGAAACCCAATGCGTTGTGAACGTGTTTGTTCTTTGGCTAGACATCTTGGTTCTCTATACAACGACGCTGTTCAAACTGCTTCTGTTCAATGGTTTGAAAGAACTTTAGATGATTCTGCTATTAGAAGAATCTCATTACCATCTGCTTTCTTGACTGCTGATATCTTACTATCAACTTTACTAAACATCACTTCCGGTTTGGTTGTGTATCCAAAAGTCATTGAAAGAAGAATCATGGGTGAATTACCATTCATGGCCACTGAAAATGTTATCATGGCCATGGTTGAAAAAGGTGCTTCTAGACAAGAAGTTCATGAAGAAATCAGAGTTTTATCTCATCAAGCCGCTGCTGTTGTCAAACAAGAAGGTGGTGATAACGATTTAATTGAAAGAATCAAAAACACTGAATTCTTCAAACCAATCCATGCTGAATTAGATTCATTATTGGATCCATCAACTTTTGTTGGGAGAGCTCCTCAACAAGTTGAAAAGTTCTTAGCTAACGACGTTGCTAAAGCTTTGGAACCATTCAAACAACACATCACAACTGAAGAAGTCAAACTAAGTGTTTAATATTTGTGGTGTCGGATATTCAATTTTGTGTGTACATTAGTTAGGAGTTATTTATATTGATGATAGAAATATGCCGTCTGTAGTCCATACAGTTTGTCCTGTCTATTGATCATTTGATGGCCGTTACTCGTTAGCTGTTGGAAGTTGATACGTCAATTCTTAGCTTGAATGACTTGTAAATTGTAACTAGTTTATCCGTACATGTATATATGGAAGGTCTTGTAATGCATGATTTAAGTAAGGTACGTCGTGAATGCACTAGCAAGTTCCATTTGATGTGAGACTGAAATTGGACTTTATTTGATCCTGGAAGTCTTACCTTTTGCAATTTTGAGGCGTAGTACCAACTACCGAGGCCTGAGAACAAACCTGAGTGAGCGACCCAAGTCTCAGCCGAGCTCTGGGCTGCACAGCTACATAGCACTAAAGTTTCTACCGTTTATTTAGTTATAGCGTATGCGTAAATGAGTGATAAAACGACGTCATAGGCCGGGCACAACAATCAGTCACTGCTTCAAGCTTGGTGGATCATCATCCTTCATCACAATCAGAATGTTAATCCGTCAGCTATAAGTAATTCAGACAGCTGTATACACCCAACTGACTACTACACGCCAAAGCACCAGAAACTGACTGTACATTTTACAGTGGTGATTTGTCATGATTAGTTGTGGCAGCACTAATATTAATTACACCAGCTGAAAGAAGTCCGTCAAACTAATTATTTATAGTCCCGTTTCCAACTTCCACGGCGTGTTCCAGCAGATTTTTTTTCCCACCAATTTAAAGAAATAGCCGATAACCACTAAAAATAACAACTAGCGAAAATCACTGAATAAATAAATAATTGGAACAAAAGATTCTCACCGCAAATTTCACACACAGACCCTTTTTGATAAATCGATCCTCAGAAGTCAGATCGTACGTTTATTGCTGGCTACCTGAACGTTTACTTCTCTTTGACCACTGCTGTCTGTCTATCTGTCTGCTACCACACTCATAAGACTTCTAGCAATCACCCGTCAATATCATTCATCATGCCAGGCAAGCAAGACTACTGGGGGCTATCGCTGACCCTTATATTCATAACAACAGCTATCTACTGCATCTTACCCTCATTGTTGGGCCATGACCATAGCCATAATGCTCAGCAAATAAGGCCCGCTCACAGAGCTTTCAAGAGAAGCGCCGCTGATCAACCAACAGTGGAGTACGCCAACGTCTCCTTGGAATCACCTCCTCATGTGGATCTTGAAAGAAGAGCAGACGAATCATCAGCATTCAATGCTTCTATTTCATCATTCAGCTCATCTTTCTCATCAGGCTCTTCAGAATCAGTTGCTTGGGGTACCGTTTCATCCTCAAACTGGGATGTGAGCTCTTCTTCAACCACTGAGTCATCATCTTCATCATCAGAGTTTTCATCATCTTCATCTTCATCATGGGAAACATCCTCTTCATCTTCATTCTCTCCATCTTCGTCATCCTCTATTTTTTCTAGTGAAACTCCAACTTCATCATCCTCTATTTTCTCTAGTGAAACTCCAACTTCATCCTCTACTGATCAAACAACCACAAGTGTTCAAGGTAACGGTGTCACTGTTGTGATCAATCATACAACAACAATTACGCAATCTGCCGTGATATCCACCTCAACCAGCAGTTCAGTTTCAGAAGCTTCTCCAACTTCAGCAAACACTGAACCTTTCCAACAAAAAGGTTTATCCAACAAGAGTAGAAACGTTGTCATTGGATGTGTTGTTGGTATTGGCCTTCCATTACTAGCAGCCATTGGTTTTATCTTATGGTTTAGAGTCTTTAGAAACACTGGTAAATCATTCATCAATTCTGAAGGTGAATTGGTAAAGAAGGACAAGAAAGGTGAACAAATGATTGATGAAAAATTCTTCGATGATACCGTTGCAGATGACGAGATGAATACAAGCAGTGGTAACAGAACCTCCGTGGGAAATAACTTTGATTATGATGATGATACAATGGTCCATACAAGAAACCATAACAACGCGGTGAACTTTTAATCGAATATCAAAGATTCACAAAACCCTTGCATAAAAACAAACTTCATACCCTGATCATTATTCATGATCAATTTGTTTCCATACCATCTTTTATTTTTTATACCACACACTACTTCTTTATTTGCACTCACTTTCCTTAATAATATACCTAATGCACATTTCACTTCAACTTTTAATGTAATTAGATCACTGAAGCGTCACATTCAAATCATCTGCTTTCATCCTTCTCTGAATCTGGTACTGTTAATACACAACGTCGACTTGACGAATAAAGCTGCTGGTGTGCCATCTCAACACCATATCAACCTCCCAGTATTTCACTGAAATAGTGCACATCTTACCTCGATATTATGCTTCACCTTTAGAATGACGTGCTATAATTCAGGTTTGGTGCTGCTAATTTTGTCTACGAGTATCAACAGTTCATCCATAATTGAAACCTTATGCTGAATATATTATTCCATACGTGGGTCTATGATCAGATTTTCCAAAAGGGTTGCAATATGGAAGCAGGGCTTTGTTGGCTTGTGATCATTGTGGTCATTGAGAAACCATGGACCGACGACTTCTCCTTTGGTTGTAAGTCTTTTGGTGTGCCTCAATCTGGTTTTTCATTGTCAGCGCTATTCATCAAGCGTTAAAGAGACAGACTTCTCACGTGTACCGTCATACAGGAGTATAAATTGCAGCAGATGGATTAGATGAGCATTTAGTACATTGTTGACAATCATGTCGTACTAACAATAGATGAATAGTCCCTCAGTTCTCCGTACTTTGAGCTGTCCACTTACAAGAGGATCAAATTGGTCTTGCTCACCACCCATGAAAGTCTCATTCTACTTTCAATAATCAGTCCTTAACTTAGTTTATAACTCTAGATTAATGAGAGCGATGTCGGTTAGAAGCGATGTGAAAATCTGTCATACCAGATAACAGTTAACAACAAGTGTGCTGAGTGTGGTTGGACTCTGGGCGCTCACTTCTACGAGCTGAACTTCCCCAGATACGTCACAGACTTCACCAATCTTAAGTGAACTGCCGTTCAGTAGCTGCTATTCAGTAGTCAATATGTAGTCAGTCACCCAACTCTGTCTTTAGTCTGTGAAACTTTGGTGAACGCCCGCTCGGACGATTGCCTGATTTGGTGAAAAAGTCCGGCAGCTGACAGTTGTCAGTGTCAAGAATCAACAGTACCACTGGCAGGGGAAGAAAAGAACTGATAAGGCTGATATCAAAAGATTGAAATTTGTGGAGCGTATCAGACACCAATTACATCTTTGGCCTCAACTCGCGTCTGATAGAGAGGTTCCCAACGTGCACTACGTCAGTGTGCCCAGTCTGTCACCACTGAAGAGCTGTGGAATAGCAAGTGGTACATCAACATTGCTTGGAATGAGCTATCAGCACACTGCTCGCTGCCCACTGACTCAGTCTGTCATCCCCCGCCAGCTCATTGGAACAAGGATCATGATGTGCTCACTAGTACTACGCTACGAATATTGGTATTCTTTCTTGGCTGAATAGATATAGCAAATGACTAACAGCTATACATAGAGCAGATAGCGAGTAGTGGACTCTGATGGGATGATCACTCGATTAGCTTCCAGAAATATGCCAAAGTGAAATGCCAACACTAACTAAAACCTGAACTCTGGGGGCGTCTGGGCATTAATGGCGTGCAGTGAATTCTTGGTCTCTTGGTAATACTCGGCAACGGATCCTCGAACCGAGAACTCTTGAAGCTATAGACCAAATAGTGTCAGGCGTGTGGTATGGAGTTTGGACTCTAACTAGCGTACAGAACTAACGGTAATGGGACCCTGGACCCCAACTGATCTGCTGTTGTCGAAATCGCACCAATCAACGTTCAATTTGATGTAGTTTTCGTCGTAGTTTTTCCCTTTTGGGCGATCTGGATTTCCTCTAAAATTTCTAATCGCTTGAATGGCGCGCTCTACTTCTCGGTCTTTCTAAAACCTTATCAAAGTGCGCCGTCAGTTTACTTACTTTAGTTTTTAGTGCTATCGCCGATGTACTATCTGATCTGATTGGATTGTCCAGCTGTTGGCGGTGAATGGTGATTGAAGATCATTTTATCGTAATATAAATAGTCAGTTGGACCCTCTTTTGCAAATGGTCAATTATGAGTTGAATTACAAACCACCAAAATGTCTACTACTTACGAGGAACAAACTGCGGCTCTGGATCCGGCCGACATGGCATACGTTGCCTGTGCCACTGTTGGTATCCTGTGTATCACACCTGGTATCGCTCTATTCTACGGTACAAAGAAAACATACCTCGCACTAGCTATTCAATCATATCTGATAACCTGTCTGACTTTCATTCAATGGTACCTGTTTGGATTCTCATTCTCATCATCACAAACTTCACATAGTGTCATGATTGGTGATTTCGAATATGCAGGTTTGAGAAACCTTGGTGTTGGCCCATTATACGAAGGAAGCACAATCCCAATCATTGAATACTTTGCCTTCTCTGGTTTCTTCCCAACTTGTACAGTTGCCATTTTCATCTCAAGTGTTCAAAGAGCTAGAATGATTCCTTCACTGGTGTTAGGATTCATCTGGACTACTATTGTCTACTGTCCACAGGCTTACTGGACTTGGAGTGCAAATGGTTGGTTATATACACTTGGTGGCTTAGATCTGGCTGGTGGTGGTCCAGTCCATGTCTCCAGTGGAGTTGCTGCACTGGCTTATTCTTTATTCATTGGTAAAAGAAAAGAATGGAAAGACACCGGTAAAGAACCACAAAATATTCCATACAACCCAATCTTCAATTTCATTGGTTCTCTACTAATTTACTTCCCATGGTTGTTCTTCAACTCTGGAACTCCAACATCCATCAGCAACCCAAGAACTTTATACATCTTAGGAAACACACAGCTGGCTGCTGCTTTCGCAATGCCAACATTTGTCTTTGTCGATTACTTCTTCAAGAGAAAATGGTCAGTTTTAGCCTGTTCTGAAGGTATTATTGTTGGTTTAGTCTTTGTTACACCATCTTGTGGTTTCCTTGAACCATGGGCCATTGCTACTGGTGCTATTGTCACTGCCATTGTTTGTCGTTTGACTTACAACATTAATAGATGGATTGGAATTGATGATGCTGTTCACAGTTTTAACATTCATGGTATTGGTGGTGTTATGGGTTCCATCATGGTGGGTATATTTGCTAGTCCAACTGTCGCTGGTTACGATGGTTTCACTGAAATTGCAGGTGGTTGGATCTTCCACCATTGGAAACAATTGGGTTATCAATTGGCTGGATCTTTTGCTATCATGGGCTGGACCTTTATCATCACATATGCTCTGTGCTTCCTCATTGACAAAGTCCCAGGTCTGAAAATGAGACTAACTGAAGAAGAGGAAGAAATGGGTTGGGATAAGACTGAAGTTTACGAATCTCAATTTGATGAAGAACGCTCTCTTGGTCAATCAAGCTATGGAAATGTTGAGGTTTTCCAAGCTACTGAGAAACCAACTGTCCAATCTTCTTCTTCTGCTTCTTACGAAATGGGTGACATCAAGCAATCTCAAGCTTGAGACTTGTATATCCAACTTTTATGCTAGTGTTCATGTTCAAATGCCGGAGTGTAGAGTGTATAATCCAATTGAGTAATTTTCGCGGGTGATAAACCTGATAAATTTCAAAAACTGTGTTGAGACTTGCATGTTCATATATTGCAGACCTTTCAGGAAATGATACGATGCAATACAGGACAATATCGTCAATTGATACGGCATCAAATGCACCTATAAATCATGTGAAGTTCCAACCAAATACAGATTATGCCGTTATAGCACAGGATTCATCACTCAAGTTACTCAACATCAAGAAGAAGAACACTGTTCTGTCATACCAAAGTCACTTGGAATTCGCCAATAGCACTATCAATTCATTTGACTTCATCGGTAGTAGTGCCTCTACGTCAGTTAATACAGACATGAAGATTGTTTCCGTTTCGAAAGGGATTCAAATTCATGATATCACTACATCAACTCCAGTTCGGTATTATCATACCGGCTCCTCAAAGTTCAAGATCAACGATGTGGTCTCGTTATCAGCTGATGTCATAGCCACATGTGATGAGAGCTGTCTTGTCAAACTTTATGATCTTCGACAAACTTCAAACTTCAAGCCAATTCAAGAGTTCCAAGAGTCCAAAGATTCACTAAATTGTATTGATTATGACTTTATTGAAAAGAAGCTTGTGGTTGGATCGAACGATGGTGGGTTATACTGTTATGATCTGAGAAAAGGTTTGCTGGTGAGAGATGAATTCAACACCCCTGTCACATCAGTTCAGGTACGACAGAATCAAAGCAAAGTTTTATTGAGTTTATTGAATGACAATATTGTTCTGTATGACTTGAGAGAAGAAGAAGCAATGTCAAAGATGATCAAGAAACAAAACGATAAGGAGTTCCGAATAGATAGTAGATTTTATGGCACTGGATTTATCAGTGGATCAGAAACAGGTGAACTATATCATTATAGTGAAACGCAAAGTGACACAAAATCAATGAGACTCTACGAATCCAACTATGATCTACATGGTGAAATTATATCGAGTTTGGGTGTTGACGGTGATCGAATTCTTGTGGGAAATGGAACAGGAAAACTGCGGCTGATAGAAGGATTGATTTAGTGAACATCATTTACGGTTCAGTTGTTCGTATAGCTTTGAGTGAAGCAATAAGATATAGACTGTTGACATATGTTCTGTACTTCATCGCATCAATAGGGTCGTTAGTATACCGAGGCATTAATAAATCATGATTACTCGGCCGTGGTCTAACTAACAAGCACCAACGAGTATGTAATAGACTACTTCGGCATAAGCACTAAAAAGTGTCCATAGACTAGCAGATACGCTGATGAGGCTACCAATTTAGTCTGTGACATAGAGTGCACCTCGTATTCCCGCTGACCAATCAGTGTGCGAGCCTCTGCTGGCTTAGATAAGATTTGACAGACAAAACGATTAGCTATCACGGCACATCATTGGCGCTCGTCAAATTCGGATGTGCGTTGATGGCCAATGGCCGTGAATGGTGATCAGTACTGATCAAATGGTGATAAACAGGGGGAGGCTATCAACAATAATCAATATGCTGTGAGACTATAACGTGTATAGTATTGATGAACTGCCTGCTATAAATAAACAAAAACCCCATCCCCAGTTTATCGACTATAAATTTCACAGATGATAGTTCTCTGCAGCATAGCGCAGAAGTTGTTTACAAGTTGATTCACGAACCTTTAAAATTCACATAACTCGTTAGCGCGCTTCTCCTCAAACTCTTTTTTTATCCGAGACAAAATTCCGTCATCACGCGTGTTCCTGCTTTTGATGTTCGGCGCCAGTTGAAACTACGTGAAACAAACAACATCTGCTACAAACAACAACAAACAACGACAAACTACTTAAACGGAAACAACTCTTGAACGCTGTTTCTGGCTTGCCAATAGCACTTCACCTATTGAAATCTTTTGTTGCTTGAAATCTCTTCAAATCCGTTCAAACCGGCACAAAGGAAGTCTCCATTCTGCCCATTCTGGCTGCTTGCTGCTCAATCGTCGTCCCACTTTCCCACTTTTTCCCAGGCTGAGAAAGGTGTGCCTTCCGTGTAATCCGTGTGCTCTGTGAGAGGATTATCTGAGATTCTCCGCCTGTGCTCGTACCATATTTCTGCCTATTTTAGTTGCGGCCTTTTTTTTGGCAGTGCAAATCTCAATCAACGAAAATAAACAAACCAGGAAAACCAGGAAAACCAGGAAAACTCAGAAACACTCCCTTTTTCTACTTTCCTCTGTTATCAACTTCCTTTAACTGGCTGTGCGTCTGCTGCTTTGAAGTGCACTTCCTTTGCTTTGCTCGTTCCAGCACAGTCGGCTCGTCTTCTTTGTTCAAGAGGGCTTTTTCACAGGGCTTTTTTCTGGTTAGCTCCAATATCCATTTTCTTATCAAACAATCATGGCCATGTTCGGTGTATGTATATCATCTCACCACTCTCTTTGTCCAATACTAACATCCAAATAGAGTCTGAAGAACCTGATAAGGAGTAAGGGGAATGCCACAACAAGCTCACTTCAACAGAAACAAGCTAATTTGGAGAACAACAGCGAGATTAACCCCGTTTCTTCCTCAAACACTGTCCATTCCAATGACAACCACTCTACTCTATCATCAACCACATCTGCATCCATCCAGTCTCTTGAAGCTGGTTCTTCAAAGCTTCCTGATTATGCTGAGCTGTCTCCACGTTATCAGATAGTGGAAAGACTTGGTGAGGGTGCCTTCTCAAAAGTCTTCAAGGCTATTGATCATAAACATAAATCCAAAGTCGCAATCAAAGTTATTGACAAGGCTTCGATGTCAAAGTCTCAGATAGAAGGTGTCTTCAAAGAGATCTCTATAATGAGAAGACTGGATCATCCAAACATCGTCAAACTGCATAATTACATCAATACTCCAACGAGAACTTTCATCATCATCGAGTACATTTCGGGAGGTGAGTTGTTCAATCAAATCGTCAGATATACCTACTTCTCTGAAGACCTGGCCCGTCATATAATCATACAGGTTGTCAAAGCTGTGGAGTACCTTCATTCTGAAGTCGGTGTTGTTCATAGGGACATCAAACCTGAAAACATTTTATTCGAAGAGATCCAGTTCATGCCATCTTCAACATCACCAAAGAAAAGATCATCTGATGATGATACTAAACTAGATGAAGGTGATTTTCAATTGAATGTTGGTGGTGCTGGTATCGGTCGTATAAAAATCGCTGATTTCGGTCTTTCTAAAATCTTGTGGGACTCAAATACAAAGACTCCATGTGGTACAGCTTCTTACACAGCACCTGAGATAGTTAAAGATACTGCATATTCCAAAGGTGTTGATATGTGGGCTATCGGATGTGTTCTGTACACTTTACTTTGTGGATTTCCTCCTTTTTATGATACAGATCCAAAAGTTTTAACTTTGAAAGTATCAAAAGGTGAATACAGTTTCTTGTCACCATGGTGGGATGAGATTTCGAAAGAAGCAAAAGATCTTGTCAGTCATTTGTTAACTGTGGATCCAACAAAGAGATACGCTCCAGATGATGTCTTGAGCCATCCTTGGATCTTGAATAACTCAAAACCTACAGTTCCTGCTCTTGATTCGCCCATCTTCAAGGCTAAAAACACATCCATATTGAGATTTGAAGAAACGATACCTTCCGTGGAGCATGTATCAGATATTAACAACCCAAGTCTTTTGAGTCCAAGAGCTGAAGCTCTAAGGTTTGCCTTTGATACAGGTATGAACGTTCAAAGAACAGCAACTCCTTTAAGACGGTTACTGGAGGATGATGCTTATTTCAATGAAAGTGACGACGATGATGATAGCGATGATGAAGATGAAAGTGAAGATGAAAGTGATGACGAATTGAACAGTGATACTGAGAATGATAAATACACCTATCAAGCACTTTACAAATCACCAATCATCAAAAAGTTTCCAAAGATCAGCACGCCGAATCATTGCACTAGAAGAAGAACAAAGTTATCACCCTCAAAAAGTTCATACAGCTCATCAACACATAGCATAAATAAGCCAAAACCAGCACACTTAGCATCAAGCTACGAATCATTAGATTCGAGCAATAGTTCGAAGCCTAAACAATACCATTTCAAGGAAATTGAAGGTTTCAACTTGAATTTCGACGGGAATACTCTATTGAATAGAAGAAAAATGTCAGGAAGTGTCGCTTGTGGTCCAGCTGAAAAATAGGTTTTTCATGACACGGCATTTGTGTTCCAGTGCATATACACAATTCTACATATTATATGGGATAAAAAAAAATGAAGTTTATAATGGTGTTTACTTTTTCGGTTTTTATAGTATTTTGATGGTTTTAACATAGTGAATTGTTCATTAAAAGGGGACTACGTCTCAACGTAAGCTAATCTAATCAGCGTTCATTGGCATCATCTATACTCATTATGTTGATATCACTCTTGAAACTCTCAGAATAGACTTTCTGTCCATTTGGTAGATCGTTCATTTTAACCCTTTCTTCTCCATCCTCTAGAGTAGTGACAATCCCTGCTTTCAGATGTCTCTTACCGACTCTGTTCAGGATCTTAGCGTCGTCTATCAGGATCTTCCAGAACTCAGTAGATTTATTGTGCAGTATTGGAATCTCTTTTATGCTAGTATTTTCATCAGTTTCAGTAATGATTTTTTTGATGTCAGCGTTCTCCTCCGTTTCAACTAGTGGATTCAGTGTCTTAGCAATGTCACACCATATTGGATTATCCAATAGTAGATATAAGCCCTCCATAATCAGTATTCTAGAACTTGAGTCGATCTTGGTTCCAAATTGTTTTGGGTCATGCTCTGCATGATCAAAACTTGGGATAAATATGTCAGGTATTTGATTCTGTATTATGGTGAGTGGTTGCAGATGATCTCCAGCTTTTAATTGAAGTGTTTCATTCAAGTTTTCCACAAGTTTCACTATGAGCGATGAATCAAATGTGAATGGAGACCCTCTTCTTCTATGGGCATGTTCTGGATTTTTGTACTTGTCTAGAACAGATCTTGGTAAGTGGAACCCATCCATAGGTATCACTTGAGCAAAAGAGTCTGTTCTCTCCACTTGATGACTGATCTTTATAGCGGTGTCATCACCACCTCTTCCTCTAATTATGATATCATTTCCTATTGTCTGTACTGTAGGTGTATAGTTTTCATCTTCATAGTCAATGCTGATGTCTGGAGTGTATTCCGGGAGATTCTCGTTCTTCAGAAGATTACTTAGCTCAGAAGAACCTTTCAAAGAACTACCAGCTTCTTCAAACTTCTTATTGAGAATATCAACCACTCGTTGTGCGACTGTTGTTTTGCCTGACCCCGGTGCACCGATCAGCAGGATGATTATTCTATAGTGTTGTGATTTCTCGAGCAATTCGATAGCTCTGTCTGCCAGATCCTGATATGTCGACTCCATCATGAAGACCACTGACATCTATCAGCAGCAGCGAGCGAAAATGAATTGAGAATGAGAAATGGATCTAAGAACACTGGATTCACTGTGAATGATTAATGAACAGGGTCAAAGATCACCATAAACTTGGCTGGAAAGACAACAAAATTCGGCACAATAGTCAATCCAATGCAATGAACGTGAATCAGCTTTCCCCACACGTATCCAACACCAAAAAACAGAAGAGAAGCTCACAAATGTAATCAAATCTCCATCACCGAAATTCCGTATAATCGTCTGAGCTTATTTTCGCGATTTGGCGGGGGCCTGTCGGGCGAAGCACGTGACGCTTATGTAATCTAAAATTATGTAAACATCCGGTCACACATTTGCCCGATTTATAATGACAGGCCTCGGAATGCAATTCGCGGGTGTCTATTTCGACACGGCCATAATGCATTAATTTATTTCAACTGATGAACTAAAAGTAGTTTAGTTTGGCTATTTAAAACCAGTGGCTAAAGGATAATCACGATGCTGAGTACTAGATACATCGCCTCTTCTATCAGATCCAGAGCTGCTTTTCTCTCGCAGAGATTTGGGTCCACTTTGGCCTACATTGAGTCATCCGATGACTTGATCACACCAGCTACTCTATCAACTTTGAACGCTGCTAAACAGATTGGTAACCCTGTCATTGCTGTTGTTTTGGGTTCAAATGCCTCCAAAATCACTACTGAACTGAACAAAGTTGATGGTCTGACCTCCATCATCGTCAACAATGACACTAAGTTCGACCACAGTCTTGCTGAACGTATAACACCAGTTATCGTCGATTTGATTAATGATGCCTCGAGAGACATATCACATTTCATTGCCCCTTCTTCTTCCGTTGGTAAAAGTATCACACCAAGAATCGGTGCCTTGATTGACTCTCAACCTATCTCTGATGTCATCCAAGTCGAAGATTCATCGACTTTTAAAAGACCAATATATGCTGGTAATGCCATCGTTACTGTCAAATCAACAGATTCAAAAATCTTATTGACAGCCAGACCATCTGCCTTTGAGGAGGCCGCTAGTACAGGTTCAAACTCTTATCCAGTTGATGAAGTTGCCAGTGAATCATTGAACTCTGAAATTTCAATCACCTGGGATTCTGAAAACTTGACAAAGTCTGAAAGACCAGAACTATCAGCTGCCAAAGTTGTCGTTTCAGGTGGTCGTGGTTTGAAAAACAAGGAAAACTTCAATGAGTTGATCTTCCCATTAGCTGATTCCTTAAACGCTGCTGTTGGTGCTACAAGAGCTGCTGTTGACTCAGGTTTCGTTGATAATTCACTACAAGTTGGTCAAACTGGTAAAGTCATTGCTCCAGATTTATACATCGGTGTTGGTATTTCTGGTGCCATTCAACATTTAGCTGGTATGAAAGATTCAAAAACCATTGTTGCCATCAACAAAGATGCCGAAGCTCCAATCTTCAACGTTGCTGATATTGGATTAGTTGGTGACTTATTCGAAGTCGTCCCAGAATTGACTGAAAAAATTAAAGCTTGATTAAAAGGTTATTAACGAAGAATATATGAATTTAAAAAACGTTCCAAAGTGTAGGGGGGTTTAGACAGTCTCAGTATGTGACATTCTCACAGGTTCCAGTCCAAAAGTGGATCTTCTTCTTGATTTTGATCTTCTCGACTGGTTTCCTTTCAAACCTTCAGGTACTTTTCTTCCAATGTCCATGATGTATCTCTTGGATTTGACAAGATAGATCTTCACGATACTCCAAGTCAACAATATGATTAGTCCAACGCTGAAAGGAATAGCAACTTTCCAGTAGTAACTAACACTATTGGTCAAATCACCGAACTTTTCGAAATTCATACCGTAATAACCAGTCCAGAATGACAAAGGTAGGAAGATCACAGTGACTAATGACAACTGTTTCATGGAGTTATTTGTATCAGTTGAGATTGTGTTGAAGATCAATCCGATCAGATTATCAATGTTGTTTTGCATCCCTTCGATTTCATCAGTGTACATCAAAGTATGATCGACTATATCTGCAAAGTAGATTTCAGAAGCTTGTGAGATGAACTCCTTGTTCTCCTTCGATGGTCTTTGTTGAAGTTTTGCGCCATGGCCAGATAACTCATCATGTTTCGGTAGTTCTCTTAAAGCATTGATTAATGAAGTGACTGGTAAGATCGATCTTCTTAGATTGGAGAGTTCACCAGACATCAAGTGTAATGACTGAGTATGTTTCAAGCTTGGATTGATGAGCACTTCCACCTCAAATTCATTCAATCTCTTTCTATAAGCAGTAATTATAGGATAGACTATATCGACAATCACATCAAGAATGTTTTGTAATAAGATGGAAGGATCGCATGAACTTCTCAATATCGTTTCCTCTTTGCTTATTCTCGATAGAATGGCATCTTCAATCTCATCACCAGAACTTTCAAAAAAGGTCAATATAACACCATTTGACAATAAAAAGAATGATGTCTGTTCCACTCCAACAAACAAGTTCCTGTAACTCAGAGGTTTTTGATCATTCAAATACTGAGCATATCTGTAATGATAAGAGTCTGAAGCATCTAAAGGTTTGAAAGTATCGTTCAATCTTCTGATGTCATAACACTCAGAGAGAATTTCATTGATCGACATCTCATGAGTGATATTGAATTTGTCACTTTCCTTGTCCTTATGGTCCTCTTTAAGTCCCTTTGCTCTATCAAATAGTGAACTCCACCAAGAAGGTGTCCTACCATCAATGGTATCAGATTGAGACGTATGGTTGCTTGACGACTTTACCAGCTTTATCATCGGAAGCACACCAAACAGGCAGTTGGGATAGAGGTCTGTCTTTGTTCTAGTTGGAATATCAACCATATCCTCGATAGCCAATCTATGTAGACGATAAAACTTACCAATAGTCGTGATGGACTCCCATGATAGCCCGTTAACATTGATCCAGCGCAGTTTCGACCATTTCGGCCTCGTGTGTAGACACTTCTCTAAATTAGCACATGCCTCAGAAATCTTTTCACTATGAGGCTTCTCCATCGAATTATCGTCAGTATCGTCCATCGTTGAGTGCTCTGTTCTTATGTCCATCTTCTCGACTCTATATCTAGACTCATTATAGTCTGTAACCGTGACTGAGCTGCCCAATGAAGACAGAATGACCTCGGTGGTATTGATATCGATACCGGGCTCCCATGTTATTCTCTCCCTGGCAGCAGTGGACGAGTATGCACTCTCGTTATACTTTCTATTCCTTTTATGAGGTGGTTGTCTTCTCTTTCTAGCAGATTTTGATTTGAACTGGCGAGGTTGCGGGACGTCCTGCTCGCTATCGGAGAACTCGTCGCTCTCATTCGTTTGGAACAAATCATGCGGCAGATCTGGGAAGTTTGGATCGTTCGAATCGAAGATTCTAGCCCTGGACATGGCTGTTTGGTGGTGTTTTTGTTGGTTTGTAGCAGCACTTTGTTAACAGAATTGATTATAATAATACATTTATTGCGAGAAAAAAGTGACGGCAAAAACAAGAGATCAAACCATCGATAACACGCAATTCAGTGTCCTTTAATGATCAACTCGGCCCGATATTCCCTGGTGGAAACCAAGATGAGCTCGTCTCTGCTTCGACGTGTCTTCAAACCAACATCACTCTCATTAATTGCTTCAAAAAGAGCACAATTACAAACTCCTCAACGACACATCAATACCTCTACACATATCAAATTCTTCGTCAACAATATACCTCCAAGCTCGAATGGCTCTCCAAATGACAAAGGTCCTTCTAAGCAACAACTCCAGAAAGTGAACTTGGGTTCCATGGTCGATTACTTGAATGAAATCATCCCAGAAGCACTAAACACAACCCCGGACCCATCGATACTAAGCCAGAACATCAAGTTGAGAATATCGCCTTCTATTCATCCAAACGTCCCAGTGATAACGGGGCAACTCAAATACATCACCAGCTTGAAGGCTACTCAGTTGATTTTCAAGAACTTCATCTTACACTCAAACACTAAACTTCACATACAGAGCATTGATGTTAAACGAAGCGATGAAGATTGTAACTATGGGATCTTGAAGAATTGTACAAAGTTGGTGGTTCATTGGAAAACGTGTGGTGATAGTTGTTCCCATCTGGAAGGTGATTCGAGTGCACTGAGGGCACATCATAAAGAAGAGGATCTGAAAAGCAATGATTTCCTACATAATTTGATCAATAGATATTGGTTGAATCCTAAACCATCGAGTCCTGCTGAATACATCAATAAGAGAGTCTTGTTTGGGATCTTTGTGTTTGAATTGAACGAAATGAATGATGAGATTTTGGTTCATAATGTTGAGAATTTGGAAGTATTAGATGATAAAGATTTCGTTGATGATGATGTGATGAGCCTTTGCTCTTGAATTGAAGGTGAAAATTGAAAATTGTATATAGCTTTTAATGTAACTACGTTCTTGTATCATGAGAGGTCGTTAATTGTATGAGTTGGGTCTAAACAAATTTTTTAGTTATGCAGTGCAGTGGATCACTCCACTCATTCAATGAGTAGAAGTGAAATGTAAGGATGATAAATGCTGTGGATTGCAAATAAAATTTGCAATGCAGTGATTGGCTTCAACACCAATCAAAGGTCTCAAGTTTCTTGAATTGTAATGAAGATTGGTTGTTTTGATGTTTATCACCAGGGTAAACATCAGCAATTCTATGGTTTTTGATGATTGGGGTTTGTAAAGCTGGTGTCATAGGGGTTAAGACATCATCATAGTAACCACTAGAAGCAGCTTCTTCATCAAAGATGGTATCAACAAATGAATCGTTTGCTGATTCAGATGCAATTTCGACGGTTTGTTTGAGAGCTTGAGTGGACTCTTCTTCATCAATATCAATACCGAAGACCATGTCATCCTCGATGGAAGAACCTTCAGAAGATGGGGTTACATTGATGCTGTTTGTAGAATCATCATCAATGACGAAGCTTTCCTCGAATCCTTGAACAACAGCCTTTTGGTAGAATCTATCTAGACTTCTGTGAACTGGGTTTAGTTGTAGAAGGTTCAACAAGCATTCGAAACCAAAGTGGCTTAGTCTTGGATACCAGTCCAACAAAACAAACGGATCTTGTGTGAATAGTTTGAAGTTAGGATCTGACAAATTGGCCAGTTTCCATGGACATCTTTTGAAAAGGACATATAATAAAGTGATACCCAATGACCAGTAATCAGCAGCTTTTGTATTGTAGGTCTTGGATTTGACACTCAATTTCTTGTTTTGTTTGAAGAAAGTCTCTGGAGCCATATACTTCTCGGTACCAACGCAAGGTTCTTCAGAGCTAATAGATAAAGTAGATAGACCCCAATCTGTAAGCTTGATTGACTTGGAGTCATCTAGAAGGATGTTCTCAGGTTTGATATCACGGTGGTAGATACCTTTAGAGTGTGTATGGTCCAATACCTGGACTATTTCTTTGACCAATGTCTTGAAATGAAGAGGGTTTGAATCGTTATTGGAGTCTGCAATGTAATCGTAAAGATCACCGTTTGAACAGAACTCAAAGACGAACCAGTGGTAATTCTCAGTTTGGAAGTAGTTCAGTAATTGACAGATGTTCTTATGTGGAGAGACTTGAAGTCTCTTGAGGATGGAGAGCTCATGTCTGGCAATGAAGGACGAGTGTTTAGCCGGTTTAGGGATAAGCTTGACGGCGACATCGGTGTTTGTAGCCACGTCTTTGGCGAGTAGCACTTTACCGTACGAGCCTAGTTGCAACTGCTTCACAAACTTGTAGGCAGAGGAGGAACCTGTTGTTTCGTAGTCAATCAGACTGGACGAGTGTTCGAAATGGTAGAGCTCGTCCATTGTGCTGATAGCGAGTTGTTTGGCGTTGGTCATATTATCTGTGTAGTGTAGTCTAGTGTAGTCTAGTGTAGTGAAAGTGGGCAGCGTTGAGCTGTCTGTTTGCTGGCGGTTCGTGAGAGTTGGTGGGAGGTGGTCGTCAAGTGGAAGAGAACTTTGGTCTTTGTTTAAGGTTCACAGTTTGCGGGCATCCGCTGGCTTATAAAGGCACATAGACTGTTTGTTGTTTGTTGATAACGAAATTGTGTGGGATGACTCTTATCGAGATTCCACGTCATTCGATCGCCTTCCATGGAACGTCACACGCACTTCCCGCGAAAATTATGGCTGCGAGCTGGAACTGCGGGCTGGAACTGGCTCCCAATTGGGACACAGGCTCAGCCCAGTGGCTTTGGTTTTGGGGTTTGGCCCCCTAAATTTAGCAGCTCTGCCACACAAAGAAAATCCCCTCCTGCCACTTCCGTTTCCAGACATTGTGTTTACCTTTATTTATGTTTATGTTTCATCTCATCGCTTTGTGTTTACGTTTCACAAACTATCACGAGCCCCTCCCCTCCTGGAATTAAGCATACTGTCTATTGAATCCAGAACATCTACTGACTGCTATGTATGTGGCTAATACAGATTACTGAATAGCTGAAGGGAAGCACTCGCTCGTGATTGACACATTTCAAATCCAATTTGCCACCGAGGATGTGCGGTAGCTCGGAATCGGAAGATAAGCTGATAAGATCACAGATCACGTGAAACCCCCTAAAAAAGTACTAGTATCAATCGAATTACACAAGCGTTATCATGAATTTCACCTACTTATGAAAAGCAGGGACAAAGGGATCACTTGCTCATATGTAGTGACTCATGGATCAATATCTCTGTTCTACACTTCAACTGTTCATGTATCATAAAATAGATCTCTCCTATCCAACTCATCTGGCGCACAATGGACAAATCTGTACAACAATCAACAGACACTTATCCATTCATGTCTCGGAACATCACATGAAATCCCAAGATCTGTCTCATACAAAGATAAGCACTCAAATAAATAAAATCTCCCGGATCCATAGTACTCTTTGACATACGTTGTCTCCCGAAGTAAATAGTTCAGTATTCAAAAGTCACCGTAGATACCAATACTTGCAATCAAGAAACCAGCAAAACTCAACACTGCTGTAATCTTATCAGCAAGGTGTATTTTCTCTAAGGCCTTGAGACCTGTTTGTTGGTTTAGGTGATACTCAACTTCTGTCTCGATTTCATCATCTTCAAGAGCTTCGTTTTCATCTAGAGAACTGGTTTCTCCTAAATCTTTGTAGACAGAATTATCCAAGTCTGATTTTATTTGTTCCTTCTTGGTCTTGACTGGCTTAGAAGCTTTAGCAACCAGTGAGTTTAGATTGAAGAAGTTGACGATCTCTTTCTTTGCAACGAAGAAGTAAATCAATGATGATATAGGGAATACCAAGGATGAATAAAGTAAATATGGATGTTTTGATCTTGGAGGTGCTCCAAAGTAAGCTAGTTGGAAAGCAGCTGATGACACAGTTCCTAGAACACTCAATAAAGCACCATTCAGTGTTAATTTCGACTTGACAAACTCATTGATGTGATTTAGACTTGTGGTTGTTGATGTCTTTTCAAGAACAAACTTCAAGATTTCGTAATTTGATAGAACGTTAGTGACAACAGCACCAGTATACAATCCCAGAGTAGAGACACCTGTGACTTTGATTACGGCTAAACAAGTACCCATCTTTGATTATTTTAATGACTTTCGAATCTCTTGTTTTGAGCTTGTTTTGCTACTTTGGTATTGTTTGCCATCGGGATTTTTTTGCTCAACCTGATAGTGGCCTACACAAAATGAATTGAATAGGACAAAATGAACAGAATCAACTGTCTCCCGTTATTGCTATTTGGATACTCTGTATATGCTATAACCTATCATTAGCTACCTAAGACTTTGTTCTATCTAACAAGCCTTGAAATAAGGATTTTTGGCTTCGGGATTGTGAGATTGTCAATCATAAAATGACAAAATCTTCAAAGCTCAATAATCCACAAAACATCGAAACTATCTGTATTATGAAAGTATCCAAATAAGAGTATTGGCTGCTGGCTATCTAATGGTACTATCCTTCAAGCGTAACTTGAAAAAATAATTAGAAAACAATTTATAAAAAATGCTGAACTAACTCAAAACAAAAAATCTGAATGATCAGATGCCAATGATTTCAAGTGTTTTTGAAATGGCCATATCTCACTCAATTGAAACTCTTTTCGACACCTAAAAAGCTCTTATATAGATTTAGAGACAGACATATACTGTGGTCACTTCATCTAAGCTTCTTTCCTTGAAAAGGCTTTGTTAAGTCGAATAATGTTGTTATTTTGATCGAAGTCGGCGATAAGGATTTGGCCGGTAGATCGCCAGATAAGGCCAGGCCAGACCGAAAAGGCCGAAAAAGGCACAAAAAACGCCTATAATTAATTGATCTACATATGCCTTGATGAATCGTGTGATGATCATCGGCTGCGTAGCTTATGATCACCGGATCTTGCACTTCATAGATCACTATAAGATCAGGATGTACTGATTTGAGGCTTGCGGTCTACAAGAGTAAAGTGATCAAGATAAGATGATCGGCTCAATAACTGATGAGATACATAGAGGTCAATGCCGTGTAATCGGCAGTGTATTGATGTCTAGATAAGTCTATAGCTTCGTACTTCCTGAGCGTGTGGAACGACTGTTTTGTACCCACCAACTGATTCTTCTTTGATGTCCCCTCCAGAAAGAATTCTCCCAGTCTTCATCAAATTTAGGTAAGCTTTTACTTCCACTTTTCTCCACAAGCTTGCGAACGTCTTCAAAATAGCTCTTGAAGTCCGGGAACAATGCGCTGTACTTTACAGTATCACCCCTTTCTTCAAGCCTTTTGTTCTCCCATTCATATTGTTCACTCTTTGAAGGTAAGTTGAGCTTTCCAGATAGATATCTTGCTGCTAGAACGGCTTGCCATTCGAATGCTTTGAAAGTCAGGCCTGCTGCGATATTACCAACAAAAGTGAGTGTTGGATCTTCTATGTTGAAAACATGCTGATAGATGTGTTTGACTCTGACTTTGTTCTGTTCAAGCTTGGGTAGGAAGGGATAACTAACTGTGAACCCAGTACCGTATATGATAGCGTCAACATCGTTGATCTTGGTTCCATCCTTGAAGATAACAGTATCACCTTCCACCTTTTGTATGTCATTGTGTCTCTCAACGTCTTCATGCTCAAACGCATAGAAACCAAAGTATGGATGGGACAAGGTGGTGTCTCTAATTGATGAAATCACAGGTAATTTTGCAGAACTCAAAAGATCCTGGACAGTATCACCGGCAGATATCGAACCACCAACAACTATAACCTTCTTATTGCGAAACTCCTCCTTAGTTCTATAATGCTTTGTGTGTAACACTTTCTTTGTATCGTGAAACTCTTGTAATCCTTCGACATATGGTATGAACGGAACGTCGTATCTTCCTGAAGCGACAACCACTGCATCGAAGGACTCCTTCCAAACGTAATCAAGATCTCTTCCAAACTTTCTCAGAAGGATATCCCATTTCCCCGTCATTGGGTTTTTCTCAATGAGCTCAACAGATGTTTGGAAAGTAACATAATCCTGGTATCTGTTTTTGCTGATGATGTCCTGGATCCAGCCTTTTATGACAGAATTATGTCTAAAAGGTGTATCTTCACCGTACTTTCCAGCGCTGATATCACTTTTAGCATCAGGAAACGGATAGTTGGAGTATTCCATCGTTGTCTTTTCAACATTGGAGTGCAAGTCTCTATAAGTTGCGGTGTCAGCAAACCTCGTTCTCTTACTCTTCTGCACGTACTTTGGCAAGTCAGACCATTCATATGCTTCATCCTCGGGCAGTTTGTCAGCTACTTTGTCACTAATATCTCTTAAGGAAGGATACTTCTCGACAGGAGAAGGATCGTATATCCAGCATCCTCCAGCTTCTTTTCTTCGTTCGAAGAGCCTGATGTTCTGAAACTTCTTCTCTCTGAGCAGCGAGTCCAAGGCAATCACTCCTGCAGGACCAGCTCCAATGATGGCAACTGACTGGATCTCACTCATCAATAGTGGAAGATATTTGATGTGCTCTGAAAACGATAGATTGTGAACAGACGTTATAATCCATGTGGAACCAAAACGCAAAAAAAAAAAAAAAAAAAAAAAGGAAAACATGAATTTAATGCAAAACAACACTGTAAAAGAACCACACCAGACATTCAAACGGGCTTTGAATCTGATGAGCAAGACTGTAAAGTGTGAACAGTGAAGTTCTAAAACAGCTTCGGTGTTTGAAGTAAAGGTGCGCTTCTTTTGTTGGCTGTGATTTGAATCTCATTCCGCGCGTCTCTTGTTATGGTTAGATACTTGATGTATTAAAATACAATATGAATTATGGGAACTACCTCCAGGAATCACGGACAGCCTTATCACTTCTAGTCACATATATTGCTTCTTCGCTACCTTCATGGGACTTATTAGAGGATATATCCTACGGGACTCATTATGCAAAGAAGAAGTCACCTCAAGATCGAGAGGCCCACGCTGCTGATACAACTGCCAAATGCAAATGGTTGTCGTCACCTTTACCTCTATTGTTCTTGAGCCCTTGTGGACTGAATCCTGGCGCGGCTTGCACAATTATCGATTGTTCGGAAAGAACTACGTGTACATTGATACCCCTGACACAGGTTGAGCTCGAAATGGAGGGAGTCAACTCAACGAAAGTTTTCCACGATGCAGTCGTATTGAGTTTGTTTCAATCGCCGGGGAGGTATTGGCATGCAAGCAGAGTCCCTCCATCTTTCATGAGTGAACTCATGGTTACACTGATTCATAACTCAGCTTATTAGATGTGTCATTAGTATAGAGACTACTCTTGAATATTGTTTGAGTTCTCTCATCTCATGCCAGCTCCATCATTTCATATGTAAATACTCCCTGCATCCCAGATATTTTGAAGGTTGGAGCCCGAATGATGCTGAAACCTCCATAACACACACGGTGGAAGGAGTACGCAATCTTTTTGGAGGAAGGGCGGCACTATGATCAGGATCAAGGACTATATATATCGAGGTGCGTAAACCGCGATTGCTTTGTCTGTTAGCGATCTTACAACTACCGAATTTATATGGATCGAAATGACATCTTGTTATCGATGTCATCCTCTAGATATCGTGAATATCTTGAGAAAAGACATAATTGAAGGTCAAGTGCAGTTTGTTGAAAGTTAATGAAAAGAAGCTGGGATGAAATAAGATCATAAAACTCAGACTGTTTGATGGACTATAGGAGAGGAAGTCAGATGGTGAACTGTTCAAATGCTTGAACTTACATGATCTGAAGGTTCTCTCTGTTGTATCGATGCGATAGCCTGGAATCACGGAAGGATATGATCTGCTGCGCTCATAACGAGGAGCTTCAAAAAGACTTTGTTAATCTGATTACAGCTGCATAGCTTTCCGATTGGCCCATACACTATGGAACTTAATGGTGATTGTGGAAGGCCTTGTTGATATCCTCCAAATATTATACATTCAATGAACTGAAGGAGAAGGCCTCATCAAAATGGAATGACGATTTTGATTTTCTCCGATACAAGAGGCATCTTGAGCAGGAGATTCATCAATTCTAATGGTCAGTAGGTCACCCGTTGACTTAATGGAGATATATTTTTTTTATTGCCGACGTTCTCAAGAAGTTAACGCGGTGGTATCCTGTCCACACCAAGAGATGCCATATCATTACATCTAGGAGCAGTCCATCCCACAATATCTCTTGGGAACGTTACCGCTACGAATGAATAGATTCCGCATGGACATTCACCAATTCGAACACTCGAACGTGAATCAAATGTTCAGGGGAAGAGCTTTAGCGTTATTAGTCTTTTGAATGATCACTCAAATTAGGAAACTATGAACTGTTCGACTATACTGGGCTTTGAGAGATGGTTCTTCGAGCCGTCGATTGAACGAGATTCAAGGAACCGTTTAAACGTAGGACAATGAGCATCATTTTACACACAAACGGTCCCTTATCACCTTGAAGCTCAACGTGAATTAATGTGTCCTGCTGGAAGCACACTGGGAGTGCCTTTATCCATATGCCACTAGCGTATTCGAGACTCGTGACTGCAACGAATAGTATGAACAATCATTGACTAATCAAGCCAGATTGTAAGTTTGCAACTAGAAAGTTAACCAATAACAAAGCAGCCAAGTGTACCACTATGCACCGTCATGGTTCAAGCTCACTTATTCCCTGGTGATTTCTTGCTGAAGATAGGTGGTACCTGTTCGAACACTTCACATGCGTTTCACCACCAAAATTAGTGGGTTCGATTGAACATTTGCACGCTGAAGATCATCGAAGCCAACTCGAGTTGATTGTACAAGGCTTTGCCATAAAATACCCCGAAAATACCATCCCATTCAATCACCACCATCCAACCGAACAAGTAAGCTAAAGCCAACAGATACGGCCAAACTTTTTATGGTATTAATGACATCAAAATCACTTTCACAGTAAACAACTGAAGCCTTCCACCTGGAAGGTTACCACTTATTTATGCTTCCAATTGCAAGTTCATACCAGAAGTCAAACCACAGTATGAACGGCCTTTCATTAGCATCTGGAGTATTCTTTTGCATTTGAGACTTCTCGAGTCGATACTCATCCAAGACAGCCCGAAATCAGTCTCATTCAAGTCTCCACTGAGCCTCAGTTTCAAATTTCTCATAGAGTTCCTGCTTTCGTATGTGTTTCTCACAGTCTGGTATCGATCTTATTCAATCTTATTCGATTGGTTACATATCCAATGCGGTGAGACTCGAATATCTTCATCAGATAGTGTAACATATCAGTGGTAGACAGCGGGCCAAATATGAGTTTGCTTCTAAGCCGTAATGAACCAATCCGGCTCTTTCAGACAGGGAGAGGTACAGGTGTGTCATGTAGATCTAGTTGTTGGCTGAAGACTTTCTCTGGGAAGCCACCCACATAAGTTCCTCTCCTATGCCTTCCAAATAAAATTCAGAACTCAAGTCTGAAGGACTGCTGTAGTACAGAGTGACAGGCACGTCCTTTCAGCTTTGAGTCGTCCTGTCATAACAACTTTCATCAAAACTTTTGATTGAGAGCCACCACAGCCTGACCAGTCCAAACCTGAGCATAGCAGACCTTCTAAATATGGAACTTTAGGGATAAGATTGTTGAACTGTTTCACATGTGCTGTTGGAGGAGACTGCAGAAAGTGAATGGTACTTCCAACTATCTGTATATTATATGCCTTTCTCTCTGTGTTTCAAATGTCAACGTGATATCCGCGTTTATGATAGATATTCACCTGTAGCTTATTCATCCGCAGCCTGTACCATAATCCAGCATTAGAGAGTTGAGTGTACATCCGCTCTGGAGCGAGAAATTTGACTATGGATAGCTTCCGTGTTTTGGTGATGTTCTCTCATTGACTATTGTTGAGGTTGTAAGTAAGATTCGTCAAATGAAAAGCGTCAAATGAGGAGCCGCTCGAGAGCTCTAAAACCAAAGAGCCATCAGCAGCTGACCATGTGAGCTATTCCACTATTCGACCATGATCTGAATGATTATCCGACTTCAAATAAATCAGACAAAAATGCAAAAAAAAAAGCTTGTTGATGTTTTTTTTTTTTTGTTTGTCGACGAAATTTGTAGAAGTAGACAAATTCCATAAACATTGGTGTAAAATACGAAAGATTGGAAAATGCTTCAATAGTTGAACAAGTCTCTGAGATTCAAGAGTAGGCAATAAAAATTTGATTGCACTTTAGTTGAATCAAATTGGACCAGAATTGGGCAAGATATACGCATTTGATTATGAGATATTCGGCTCATTTGCAAACGGTCATTAGAACGAGAGTGTTAGAACAATGACGGGGCATTCACTACCACTACACTTGGCAGTAATCAATTAGCTACTACTTCTCAGTATACTCCGCCTTGATTGAGAAGATTGCACTGTATTTTGAGCTTCAAATCCAATAAAATGTTGATCACTCTTCATTGATTTACTGATTTTTGATCAACATATGAATCGAATGCCACTAGAATTGACGGTGTTGCATACCATTAATAAGGCTCATTGGAAACAATCAGGGTTAGGCAGGGCTGCCATACCGCGCACAATCTTGTGGTCCGCTGTCATGGGTATGGCCGTGGTAGAACTGCTTCACGACTGGTGATAAAAATGCAGCATGTTGAAATATAACAAGTGAAATCTGGAGCCGAAGGAAGTTCTGGATCCGAAGTGATTCAATCATTTGACTCCTACGATAACACAACATCATCCAATGGTGATGATGTCTCTCGAACTCCTCAAGTTTATGGGCTCACTGATTGGTTCGTTCCTGTCTCACAAAATCACAGGCCTGAATATCAGCAACCAAACAGTCCTGAAAGGAACCTCTAGCGGACATTGTGGGTTCCAGCTCCAATTGAAACCGTTTCACATCACTGACATCTCTGCTCAAAATACTGTAGGTTCTATTGTTCTATCTGTTAGTTTCTCATGATCAACGAACGGCGATGTTCATCCTTGAACTGTAGACGTTTCATCTCACTATGGGACCGCACTCCGTGTTGTATTTCTGTGATTTGGGCAGATCCTTCTGCTTCTTTTATATTGGTCATATATCTGTTGCTTCTGGGTCTCTCGACTATGATGGGTTCGATGTGATTGGAGAATGCCGTAGTGTGATTCTAATTTTGATCAGCTTCCTCCAGAGCTGTTAAATGAACCGAGCTATGTCATAGGAGCGTCGATGTTGGCTGTCCAACAGAAGCAGTATGACTTATCCAAGTGTTTACTCTGAAGCATTGTCTGACTTTCCCTGTTATTTCTGATAACCTCCTGGTCTTTCATCTCAGAATCCTCTTTAAGCATTGAAATTGAATATCTTCACAGGAAGAGCTAGCGCACGAGCGAGTCTGTAGATATGAATCTGCGGATATGTAATCACCCCTGAAGATCGTTGATGACTGGATGGAACCTGGGTTTCAATGTGTCAGGCTTCATAGAATGACAATAGGATCTATTCTCCTAAGAACGTCAGCTATTCCTTCGCACACAGAGGTGCAGCTCTCCACTCTTGCTGGGATTCGCAAATCCCTTTTATAATTAGTGATGTGTATGACCGATTGCTTATTTCAGCTTTTGAGCGAGAGCCAGCTAGATGATAGCTAAGAAGGTCTCATAATGGGTCAGTTTCATCTTTAAAAAGGTCTGAAAATTGACCATTTGAAGAGTGTTCAGTCATGATTCATTCTTTTAAATACTAGATAGTGCTTAAATCACTTGTGACCAGCTTTGAGTAGTCTATTTATGGTTTTTGTTCAACTTAAAAGAAGTTGTTTGTTGTTGTGAAGTTTCGTTGTTTACATTTCCTTTCGCGTCGACGAAATAATTCAAACAAATAAGAACAACAACATTGTGAAGAACAAACAACAACACATTCAGATCATGATGGTGGGAGATGTTCATTGATGATGACTGAATTGAAATACAACTTATTGAATCAGCTATAGCTTGGTATATATGATCAATTGATCAAGTGCTGCTTAAGTATTGAGCTAATGAATGGAGGATCAAATATCATTCTTGAAGTGAGCTGTGAAAGGTGAAGAAAGGGAGCAATTGGCCACAGGAGCGACCTTAGCGCTGAAGATAAAGCTAGATCTGGTCAGCATGATATACACAGTGACTACTGTGCTGAGATGAGCAAGCAGTTGTCGATCAAAAGCTCAACCTACATGATCAAGTTCACAGCCATATACAGGATTGATTTGATGAAGAGAATGGTTTACCAATGCAGTGAATGGTGTCGATTTATTCCCGGATGCTTACAAAGGACCTCGATGATGCTTTAAGAAGAAGGGTGTATTTAGAGATACATCATGGGATAATTGATATTGGACAATGGTGCTATAGAAGTCACCTCTGGAATTTGATTTACAGAGAGGCACAGAGAGCTGCGGATACACAAACACGATACGCATTTGATTCATCTTACCTACCCAAGATCTCAATGGAAGCATAATCTCATCTGTTGTGCTATTACAATCGAAAAGGAAGCAAATGATTTGTGAAGTGAGATCTGTTTACTTTCATGAAGCTTCAACCACAACAACTGTGCACTCACGACACTTAGTGATGCAGTATCTAGACTGCAAGTGGGAATGGATGCCATTACAGTGATGCATTGGCATTGTGCTGCAAAATATGTATCCCTAACAAGTCAATACATCCATCATATCAGAAGTGTTTCCCGTTTATAGACGGTTTGCTTGACCATTGGTAGCTGAGAATTGTACATAGATACCTTCATTGATCCGATTAGTAACTCCCGAGCTGTAGAGACTGTCCTGTTAGTCAACTGAATAAACTCATATCAAAGTAGTTCATTAGCATTGTATCGATCTCTCACGTTCATATTGACCAACACATCAATCATTACAAGACAACCAAACCCTTTTAGAGAACATTGTAACGAGCGAGTATTGTAGTTCAATGAGGATAATCAGTGACAGGAACGATGAGCGCCCCAAGTCAAACACAGCTCTATTAAGATGATGGTGTTAACAATAAACCACTAGCCCTAAAAGATTGTGATCTAAAAAAAGAAGGCTAAGACGGGCCAAAGACATGAAGGTGCATTGGATGGAAAAGTATATATATGAGTGAAGAGTAGCCGGGTTGGGATAGGGGGCGATTTTTTGTTTAGTGGTATTGTAGAGGTAAGTTTGGGGCGGGTAACAACGAAGCTAGCCTTAGCCCGTAGCCTTAGCCTTAGCCCGGAGGGCGTAGGCGTAGCGTAGTGTGCGTAGCGCCGAGGTACTGTAGCGGATCCATGCAAGATTGTAGCGGGAATGGCTTAATTGGGAGTGTAGGTACATATACGAGTGGCCCGTGCGTGAATTAAGTGCCGTGTATGTGTGATTGGCGATGAGCCGTTGACGGCTACTACGTACCTCTGGTTACCACTCGGTGATAAATCTCCCGAACGCCGCTGAAATCCATAGTGTAGCTGTGGTTACTACTCGGAGATGATTCAGTGGAATCCATATTTCTGGAGAACTACTGGAGCATATCATGTGGTTTCATCCTCAGTATATACTCTAGCGCCCTTCGTAAGATGTTGAGCGATAAGCACCTTCAAATCTCTACGACATGCCGAGTTATTTAAATTTTATGAATTTGGATGAATATATAAAAAGCTAGACTAACTCGAAATGAAAAATATGAGTGATCAAGTGGTGGGATAGTAATTATAATATTTGAAGAAATTTAAAAGGTTGTTGTTGTGGGTGTGTTATGTGTACGCCCTGATGCACATTGATTCCAGTAGTCTATACATGCAATAAACAGCCAAGTTGTTTAAATATATTTTGAGTTATTTGGGTTTATGCTAATTACATAAGATATGGGGGATTACATAAGATAATAGGGAATTACATATGATAATAGGGAATTACATAAGGTATGGGTTATTAGGGTGTGAATTAGACTATATATAGACTTATATGTTAGTTTAATTTACAATGTTTGCAAAGTTCTGTGGTTCGTGCCATGGAGTTGGGTCTTTGGGGTGGTGTTGGTGGGCGATAGTGTTAGTAGGTTGTTGATAGAAAGTTCGCAAACGGTTTAGACTGGTAGCCGACTCCGGCTTTATAACTTGTGAGAGTATGGGAATGAATCTGGTAGACAAAGGTGGGTAAAATATGATAAAGTGATAGATGGATGGTGATATAGAGATGATCTGGAGATCACCTGGAGATGAGGGATGGATCACAGACCCTGAGTATGATTGATTGAGTACCTAGGAGGGCTGCTGGGTGCCGAACGTGAGTTTGAGGCTGAACAGAGCTGAGTTGGATGAATGATGGATGGATGTATTGGAGTTTTGGGTCGGAGTCGAGATGGACGGAGGATGGAGTCGGAGTGGGTAAGGGAATGGAAAAGAGGTGGTGTACGAGTAAGTGAATAGGGTGGTTCGGGTAGTGATGGTGTGAGAGTGAGAAAGTGTTGGTGTGAGTGTGAGACTCAAAGGGAAAGCGATAGACGGGGAGAGATGAACGCGAAGAACATAAGACTCGAGTTTGTGAATGGGAGGTGGTGTTGGTGTTGGGATGAGGAAGTGTATGGGAGAATGAAACCGAGTGGCTAGTGGTAGATGAGAGTCATTGTAACGTTGTAATGTCGATGAATGGTTAATGGAAAATGTTTGGAAGAAGTGAAAGTTTTTCGAAAAACTCGACGCGATAAAAAAGATAAAAAAAAAAGAGTGCCTTTCGTATGTGCCTTTCGTAAAAGAGTGTGTCTGTGCCAATTCAAAGCAGTCACAACACCCGATCATCTCAGAGCTTAAGAAGTGACTCCTTGTTTAGTCACTGGGCGATGTCAAGACGATGTCAGGTGGTCTGGGTCGTAGCCCTAGAGCTACAAAGACTGGATCCACCAAGACTGACTTGGAAGGCTAAGAACTTGATGTGTGCGATGTGTGGGCATTGAGACGGGGCCAATGGCCCCGGTGATGATACTAGATGTGAGTTAGTGTGTGAAGCCTACACCCGAACTATCAGTTTCTATAAAGTGTTGATGTTTTGATGCTTTTGTCGACTTTTTTAGTTGGATGAAAATTTTCACCACCTGTTGATGACGCGTTTTATGTGAAAAAATTGGGAGAGAACCAGGGATTGAGTTGTCAGTGTTGTAGATAATAGGCTACGGGATCGAGATGTGAAGAGTTGAGAAGTAGCCACTGAATTTTGAAGGTGTAGTGGTGTATTTTGTGTATCGGGTCTTGGAATGTTTTCGCGACTACTCAGTAAATATGGGCAGATAGGATAGAATTGAGCTATTGAGATGCGGGAAGTTGCACAGTACGACGGACAGAGGTCAATCGGAGACCTTTGTAAAGCACTGTGGGACACCCATGAATTTGAGAGGGTGTTTTGTTGATTCTTTCAGTTTTGTGTGAGTCTCTGAAAAATCCAAACTATTTTGTTGATGATGAGAAAGTGTAAGATAGTGAGGTGTAACAGAGTTGCTAGTGTATTAGAGTTTCGTAAATAGCATCGGTCTGTGTAACATTGGTAGGTGCCCACTCAGTTTTAATAATTTTGAAATGGCCATCGTCGACTTATGGAAAACTTTCCATAAAGTAGTTGATGACGTGTCTGATTCGAAAGTTGAGCAATTGAGTTTGGGTAAAGTGGTTTATCCAATGCACTGTGGTGGATATGAGAGGATTGTGCTGTAGTGATCGGTTTTGCATGATGCTGGTGGTGATTTTGTGCTGACCTTTAAGTCTTTGATTATCTTGAAAATCGCCGACGACGAGCAAAGACTTTGATATGGAGCTGATGGTGAGATGCAAGGTGGTTTGTATGATAGCCCTCCCCGAAGAGGACCCAATGGTCCACGAGTGGTGAGCATACCCAATTTTCTAGGACTTTATCAACAAATTTGTAGTAGTGATTCTCGACTTATCACAAAGTATTTGGTGAAAAGTGAAATTTCAAAGTTGAGTGAATATACTGAGGAAAAGTGGTCTATGAGATAGCCGGTGATGGATATTATGTGTTGGTATAGTAGTGAGCGGTTCTCAATGATTCTCTTGACATTTTCAGGTGCCCTCAATTCTTTGTTTATATTTTGAGAATGGACGATGACGAGAAATGAGTATGATCTGGGATTGATGTGCTAAAACAAAGTAGCTAGTCTGATAGAACATCTCAGATACCACTGATTCATCCAAGAGTGGCGAGCACAATCCCATTTTCTAGAGCTTCATTATGGATTTTGTAGTGGTCTTCGTCGACTTGTAAAAAACTTTTCAAAGGTAGTTGATGATGTGTTGATGATGTGTCAAAAATCAAAAATGAGTGATTGACTTGGGGAAGAGTGGTCAATATTGTAGAGCATAGTGGATAGGACACATTTGAGTTGTAGTGGGCAGTTTGCAACTACTCTCTTGATGAGTTTGTGATTGTTGTTGTTGACTTTAAGTTTTTTTCACAAAGTATGGAATGCTGGACAATTTGTTGAGAGTTGGGCGATTGAGATAAATCAAAGGAGTGGTTTCAGTGAAGAAACCAGAATAGTACCCATTAAGATCATAGTGAATACTTCTCGCCAATTTTCTGAGGTGTTCTGAGCTTGTTTTTGTTGGACGTCGTCGACTCTTAAAGTTTTTTCACAAACAACGGAATGTCGAGAAAAATGTCTAAAGTTGTGCGATTCAGATCAAACAAAGTTGACAGCGTGTTTCAGACTCAGTGTTAACCCACATTCCAATAGTAGTGGCAACATGGACTCCTTTTTTTAGCGGTATATTTGTTGATGTTTTTGTGGACGTCGTCGACTTTGTGAAAAACTTCACCCCTATTTCAGGACACGTCATTGGCTGAGTGATGGAGTCGGAGCCACGATCGGAGGACACAAAATCAACCTTTGGCCCAGACTTGGGTGTTATCGACCATCAGATCATCAATTAACAAATCTCAATGTCATTAAGTTGGTTCTTTCATACCACCATCTCGCCATGGCGACCAAAAAGTGTTGATGTTTTGTTTTTCATTTTTCAAAGTATTTTTCGCGGGTAGTTAAGAAATTCGCGAGTAGTTAAGGAAATTCGCGAGTAGTTAAAAGATTAGATCGATCAGATTAGATCGAGATAGCACTTAGCTTGCCGTTTCGGGCCTGACAGCACGAAAATTACCGAATAAAGTCCGATCACGAAAATTTCCGCTTTGGGAGTGACACATAATTAAATCATGAATAAACAAAATACCAGAAGATGATTGGATGAGGCCAAGGGTATTTCAGATGCAGAATTTCACGGAGAATACGCTCAACATGTATTTTGTCACATCTCACCCCCGTAACGCAAAAATCGCCAAAATTATTTTCGAAAAATGGACCAATAAAACAACCGTTCGAAAGCTAAAAAAAAGTTTAGTCAAATGTAGCCGATATTAGACCCAGAATAGACCCAGGAGGCCAGCCAATCACGATTGAGCATCTTGAGCCACAGTTTTGTGCACCAAATCACCGATTCGGTGTTTAGGCCGAGGCAAATTTTTCGTGCCTTTGAACGGCACCAGGAAATTCGTCTACATGCCTGAAACATCATAGGACATACTTGCAATGCATTTCAGCGGTCTTCCATCGCTCGCTCTGTTCAAAACGGACCTAGAAACATGGCCTGGTCACCATAGAGGCCGGTTTTGTATGTGAAACTGCCTAGCCGGCGACGGTTAGGCAGAACTCCCGCTTAACTGCTACGGCGGTTAGGCGGGGCACCGCCTGGCTGCTTTAGTAGTCTGGGCGGATTCACGACCGTCTTCGAATCTATTTTCGGAGGCGGTCCTGGTAGCGGTTGACGGAGCGGTGGGAAACATGAGCGTAGGTCGTCGCAAGATGGCCTGTGCGAAGGGGACTTGTTGCGACATTGACTAACTGTCGGCGGCGAAGGAAGGATGGGATCTAGCGAGTTGACGAGCCTGGGATTGGAAAGACCGCGGGGTTTTACGACGGGGATTTTTTGGAGGGCATTCCGTTCAAAGGGAACAATGGCTTGAAGGGACCGAACTTTATGGTGATCGGTAGGCGTATTCAGACTAGTAGTAGTTGGGACTTGTCCCTCCGAAGCTAAACCTGGGTACAACTGCTGGTAACTGGCGAGGGAGGTTTTGGAGAGCTTGAGTAACTGGAGAGCCAACATGGCCAAAGATTCTGAACCGCAGTGGATTCTAAAGTTTGACTGATTTCAGTAGTAGTTGATGAGCCGGGACTTGTCTGGAATGGACTGCTGGCTAACTGTCAGTTTGTGGGTGGAAAGCTAGAGTTTCGGTAACTCTGTGAAGCTATAAACTTTGGTTATGCGACCGTTGGGAGCTCAAAGGAATGGGATTGGAGGGTAGGCGAGTCTGAAGGGATCAATGGCTTGAGGCGATTGAACTGGAGGGAGTTTTGAAGGGAAGATTCGGGCTAGTAGTAAATGGGACTTGTCCCGCTGAAGCTAAACCTGGGTCCAACTGAGAGACTGCCAAAGGTGAGAGAACTGATGGTTTGAGAAACTGGATGATTAGTCTGCTCAAAGGCTCTTGACCGGAGAGAGGGCAATTGGAGCGACTAAAGATACATAGTAGTAGCAGGGAAATCGAGACAACGGTTGACCATTTGCAAACTGTCTTGCCGCCAGGACTGCACCGGGAGTAGTTCTAGAGGATTGGCCCTGCCGCGCGGTGGAGAAGGACTAGGGGTAATCGTGAGATATGCCTCTGCCTATACACTGGAGCGGTATGGGGTAGGTCTGTTTGTATGGGGTGATTCTCTACAGACATTCCTCGCCTTGAACCGACTCGTCACTGGGTTAAACCAGCTGGCGAGCACTGAAGGATTTAGTGGACTACTAGCCTATGGCAAGTGTTACTAAAAAATTCAATTGGGGGCATGCCTCTGGCAGTAGCCGT